>BGPR01000065.1:1251948-1316136 GCA_013235015.1 Araneus ventricosus
TCAATTAAAATCAGAATTCAAAATATAGCGGACAAAATAGGAAAGTGTAGTTAGGAAAGCCGATCAATTAAAATCAGAATTCAAAATATAGCGGACAAAATAGGAAAGTGTAGTTAGGAAAGCCGATTCAACTGCTGAAACTCTCAAAGAGCGTGGTAGGACCTTCTTTCTGACTGTGGCAATTCTTCTTCAAATATTTGGAACGATTCCTGTGACGACCAGCATAGCAGAAAAGACATATTTACGCAACTCAATGGGACAGACAAGGCTCAATGGGCTGGCCCTTGCTAACATTCATAAAGATACAGAAAATCAATGCTGAAGATGTGATTCACATATTTTATAAGAAAAAGTCAAGGAGATTGACTGCGAATGATTGGCCATCTTGTGAAGAAGACGAAACTTTCTCAGTAAAAAAAATAAAATGGAATAATTTTAGTTGATTATGTAGAATTTTTTAAAAAATTAAAAATACTAAAATTACTTTAACCACAGTATCCTTCACGGATTCCAAATCCGCACTTGAATATAGTTAATAACTTAAATTTAGTTAATGAAAATTCATTTAATGAAAATTTAACTAATAAAAATTTAATTAAATTGATAATAGTAATTAATTCAGTTAAGTAATTCTTAATTTTTAAGAGTTAAAAATACAGAAAAGAATTATTTTCACTTTAGCCCCCCCCCCCCCCTTTAAAGGATTCCGAGATCCGCCCTTGCCGCGTGGGGAAAACTTGCAACATGCCGCCCTTCCTTTACAAGTTACATATGGCACATAAACCTGAAAATAAAAAATAATAAATTCCAGGAAAATTATATTTTATTAATAACGTAATTCATCATTTGTCGCTCTCGATCTCTGCAGAAATCGCGCATCCACTACCAGTCTTTCTTTCTCAAAACGGCAATTGACCGACAAAGGGGGTAAAGGGTACGAATTTATTAGTTATTTCTTTATGCACACAATGTTACTCTTCTTAGTTATAAAACTGTTTTCCTGGCTGTCTGATTTTGCTGCCCCTTTTGAAGTGCCACCGAGGCGAACCGCCCCCCAGTAGCTACGCCACTGTTGTTAACAAGAAGTAATTTTATTACAGGCGTGACTTTTTTTTTTATCCATTACTGAACTATGCACATGAGACTTCTAATAGCGTCTCACATAGGTGAATAATTTCTTTTTAAACTTCCTCCTTCGTAGTCTGATCCTTTGTGATACATTTCATAACGGAAGACACATCTGAAATTAGCAACCACCTACAGCATCACTTTTCTCTTACTTTTGATCGAGAACCAGCTTTGCTTGTTTGGAGACTCTCTCGGTTTCTATTTTGCAAACCAACGTTTGGTGCGAAGAATGTTTCATTGCCACGTTTCCGTAAGCTTTAGTTAGGATATGAAATGTTTTAGAAGACATTTTTCGCAGTAAAAGACAAACTGGTGGTGTTTCTAATCCCCTTTGAACTCGCATTTCTGACAAGGACTCGTGATAAAGGGAAGTGGGGTATCTTTTGTTGAACAGAACCACCTGACTAACATCTGAGATAGAAATTTCATCCGTTAACGCTCAAATTAACTTAAAGAATACATTTCAGTGAATTTTTTTAAAAAAAATTGTGTTAAAAAACCTCTACATTAAGATAACTATGAAGTAAAATTTCATTAAAGTTTTTTATTTGTTTTTTTTAGAAAAATAATCGAAAAATACAGGTAGAAAATAATTTTAAAAAGCTTTTTTTATAAATAAACATTAAAATATTTTTAAATTATAGCAAAATATCAAAAAATAATGATTACTTTCGATTCCCTTGCATTATTTCGAAAATAAATAAAATTAAAAATTTCTAAATGACAATACTGTGACTAATGGGTGGCATATGCCAGTTGAAAACTGTTTAGGAGTTGTGGAATACATATCGACTTGTTAGACAGAACAAAATAGAAAAAATGGAATGCGATCAGTTTAACCACAGAAGTAAAATATAACTGTCCCCAAATGAAAACGCTGGGCGTTGATGGGCCAATTTAGCTCCAACACACGATGGTGGGTTGCCTTCCCAGATCACTTTTAAGGGAAGCTGGCAAACATTTGTGATTCGCCTGGAAGAAAACCAGAAATATCTTCAGCAGCCAGCCCTACAGCAGCGAAATTCGTTGCTGAAGTGCACATCGGTCTACCAGATTTTTAGAGAATGCTCTGGTTAAGAGCACATTCAGAGGATATAACCCATAATCTTCTTCCTCTGATTCGTGCTTTTCAGCCATGTCATGCTTTAAGCCATTGGGCCACATGCAGGCAAAATACAGATTTTAATGTTCTGTCACTGTTCTGTAGGACACTTCAATATACAACATTGGGTAAAAAACCATCCAAGGGTTATAGTTATGCAGCTCATAGACGTCAAGAGAAGCCGTTACCATGTGTATTGTCATATATTGATTTAGTGCTTATCCTACAAGAAAGAATTTCCCACTTGCAGACTCTATCATGCCAATTCCGGGAGCTTTTTGACTCTAGTAGTAATTAATATCCTGACGATTAATTCTTAATTACAGTAAAACCCAGGTTAATCGAACTCGGGTTAACCGAAACCCGGGTTATCCGAAACGCCTTTGAAATCGCAAATCCCAAAAATATATACTGTAGTGCAAGGAAACAATCGCGAATGCGAGAATTTTTTACAACGATATCTCCACTTTTTTCCATTTAAGCCTCCCCAAGAAGGTCAGTGATTAATCTTAGAATGCTAAAATTAAAATTAATGGTAATAACAATATAACCGCGACCAGTGGCGAATCCAGGATTTGGGTCTGGGAGGGGCTGAGGTCATAAACATTTTGTATCGTCGTGACGAATGTAAACCTCGTGGCTTTTGCAAACCAAAACACTTTAACTTTACAGACTTGACTCAACTGACAATAAGAATCGTAAAGAACACTACAATACTTTTGATAATTTAATAAAAAAATACAATGAAATAAATAGCCAAAAAATGTTTCCGACTGTGTCAACTCTATAAGTACAAATGGAATAACTAGAAAAGCAGGAAAATTTTCGAGCCTGTCAAGCCAGAAAGCAATATTGTCATGTTTTTATTATTTTTTTTAAGTAAGGGAAATTAAGAACGAACAGTTGTAGTTATTTTAAATAAAATCAAGAATTCTGCTTTAGCTCTGGGAGGGGCTGCAGCCCCATAGCCCCCCCCCCTGGATTCGCCACTGACCGCGATATTGTTCGCCTGTGTCTGTCTGGAGCAATGCGCCCGACGGAGGGTTAACTTTAATAAAGAACATAAGTGTAGCGTTCAAAGAGAGTTTTGAATTTGTTTTACACTCTTAGCATTTCAGAATTACATACAGCAACTAGATACAAAATAGTAAGAGATGTTGATGGCTTAACCGAAAAAGTAGTTATCCGAAACGGCTTCTACCCTTTAATTCGGTTGACCGGAGTTGTACTCCACTTCATTTAAACATTTCCTATGTATAAATATCGAACTCTTCTTTTTCACTTACGCATTTGTCTCCAAAAAAATTCTCCAACTAAAAAATAACTGTTGAAAAAGCTCTTTAAACTTTTAATGACTAAGTACGGCTTCAAGATAATTTTTCACCTTATTCCTTGATGTGGTTAATGAAAGGTTTCGCGATTTCTTTCCGCCATTCTTCATTCACAGAAAGAAAAACCATCTAATCATCTCATCAGTTCATGAAGGAGGTTATTAAATTAGATCCTCAAGACAGAAGAGAATGCATTCGCTAAAAAGAATAAACATCTTTATTTATCTTGTAAGTCGATTGTCAAATTTCCTTTATTTTACTCTTCGGAAATATTAAAAGAAGGTAAAATTTCGTAAAAGTCCTACAAGAAAATTTGATGCAATATAGCCCAGTTAATAGAATTTATAAGATAAATGTTTATTTATTGTTGTAGGGGTCGTTTAAGGGTTAAGTAAATAGTTCAAATTACTGTAACAGTTATTTTTAAGGGTTACGTTCAGTGGCGAATCCAGAACTCGGTTCTGGGGGGGGGGGGCTGAGGTAATAAAAATTTTATATCGTCATGACGAATATCAAACCTCGTGGCTTATGTAAACCAAAACACTTTAACTTTACAGATTTTACTCACCTGACAATGAGAATCATAAAGAACACTACAATACTTTCGATAATTTAATAAAAAAATACAGTGAAATAACTAACCAAAAAATGTTTTCGACCGCGTCAACGCTACAAGCACAAGTGGATTGACTAGAAAATTAGGAAAATTTTCGAGCCTGTCTAGCCAGAAAGCAATGCTGTCACGTTTTTACTATTTTTTTAAAAAAAGGAAATTAAGAACAAACAATTGTAGTGATTTTAAATAAAATTAAGAATTCTGGTTTAGCTCCGGGGGGGCTGCAGCCCGATAGCCCCCTGGATTCGCCACTGGTTACGTTACACACAGACAGTTTACACAAAAATTTCAGAAATAGAACAAAGTTAAAGGAGAGCATTATTCATAGGACGCAGCACGCGCCATCGCTTGATCTCAACTGCCGTTAAAAGGCTTTAGAGGGGCTTTCTCTGACGTCAGTCACAGTCAGTTATGGTTAGCGTTACAAGAGCGACTACACTATTAAATATCCAATTATTTTTATGATTCTAAATCTGAAATAGATGAATTTGTGAAAATAAACATCTTTAAGATACGTTTTTCAGTTACTAGAGAGAGAGAGAGAAAGAGCAGAAGGCTGTAATTTTATTTCTATCTCAACCATCCCATCAGTTTCTAAAAATTAAAGTTACTCAAAAGAAGTCATTTAAAAGCATTTTTTAATTTCAGTTTACATTTATTTTTCACCCAAGTTTTTCTTATGAACATTCAATCACAAGAAAATGATATTTCGTCAGAAGTTTTAGATTTCACCATTTGAAAAAAAAAAGTGATCTGAAAAAGGAGCTCTTTTTCAACTTTTCATACCCAAGTGAAAGCAGTAAAAAAATAACAGTAATTTATTCCTAGAAAAATTCGCACCAACACGATGGGTATTTTTATAAAATCTTTAAAATGTTACACTCACTTCATGTATAACATGTATGATTCTTACTACAATTCACTTAGATACACATTTTTATTTTTAAAATAACGCGCTTTAAGCCTTAATTTAAAATATCACGATAAATATTTTTTTAAATGAGATGTCCCATTTTCTACAATAAATTATTTTAAAACATTATATGTGTTATTTTTTTAAACTCTTCGTTCTCAGTACCTTAAATTGCCTTAATTTTAACATATAATAATCAGATTTTTGCTCTGTAGTTGTTTTAAGAACTATTAAACCATTCAAATATTTATGTGCTTGCAGCCCTTATGAGGTAAAACAGAACAACATTTTGCGGTTTTTCAGTGTGAACTGTTGAAGTGAATGAATGATATAAAATTTCAAAGTAACAAACTGAAATGATAATTCATTGAGTACTCTTCTAGAATAATAGGAATGAGTAATTGGAACGAAGAAAGAATTACCTCGTTTAATTCACTTATTAGATTAAAGTGCCTTTTGAAGTTATGCGAAAATTATTTAGGAACGCGCCTTAAAATTTTGAACCGAGGTTAAATTGAGAGGACGACACAATAGCCAGCAACACCATAACAGCGAAATGACATTTGAGACATGACAGACTTGACTTATTTTAGGTCCCATACCCCTGTTATGGGACCTCGGATAATAGCTGGATCTTCGGTGGCAGCAGGTCTTGAATCCATGGCCATTCCAAACCCGAAACCAGGAATCTTCTTGATCCTGTTAAAAGTCCCGTTTCGGAGCCACACGAGGACTATTTTTGGGACGGACCTCGTAGTCAGATAACGAAGACAACATCTGATAAAGCCCCCCCTGTCCAAGCTTCTTCACCACACTAGCGGAAGAATGTTTGACCCTTGACGTTAGATATAGCACGCACCAGGTGTTGTAACTAGTGTTCATGAATGTCGCCTGATGGCGCTGTGCGCCGTTCCAGGTCCAACGCACAAGAAAGAGAGAAAGCAATCCAACGATGATGTAACTCTCTTTTTGGTATAATTAGTTTCTGTGTTTTCTGTGTTCGTATAAGGGTTGCCATATTGGCCTTTTTAAGGCCAAATTATGGAAAATTTGCCTTTTTTTAAAAAGCCCTTGGCCTTAGGAATTTTCATTTGGCCTTAAATTCATTTTTGGCCTTTTTTGGCTTTATTTTCGTTAATGACTTTTAGAACAATTTTTAATTACTTATTCTATTGTTTTTTAATAAATTTTTCATATTACACTTTTCAAATGATATATAATGAGCTATCGAACGAAATAGCTTCTGAATAGAACAAAGATGTTTTAAATTTCTTTCACTTAAATTTTAGTTTAATAATAGAACATTGAACATATGCCTATCAAGCGGGATTCGTTTTCATGAAGGATAGCTGTTTTTTCTAATAGCAAATGACGTTTTCAATCAATTTGTCAAATTTGGCCTTTTTTGGCCTTATTTTGTTATTTTGATCTGGAAACCCTGGTTCGTATTGTCTTGCTGTTATGTTCAGTTTCGCTTCAAATCCTATAACTCTTTAATTCGAATTCAAATTCATGTTCCGTTTAGTCTCGTTCCTGTGCAATAAATATTATGTTTATTTATAAGATGGAGTTTTTGCTGCTGCCTACTGAGTCCCTTTCTGGTAGGTAAGTGAATTTAACGAAACTAATTTTAGAATGAATTAGTTAGAGATTTCGTGACTTACGAAGTTCGAATACAAAGCACATGGCGGGTTTTTTTTTTTTCTTTCTTTCTTTCTTTCTTTCTTTCTTTTTTGGAGGAATTGCGTTTTGAGCCTGAAACCCTCCGGTCCCGTGGCCAAGACCTTACCTCCAGGAATTGCCACTGCACCCCCTGTAATTTTTATGAAGACAACAAATTAATTTCATTATAAAATGATTGTTAAAGAAAAGCAGTCATCTGTAACTTTCCCCATCGTGTTTCATAATTATTTTACCTGATATCGTAAATGAGGATCGAAAAAATAATGGAAACCCCATTCCAACCAGTTTCTTTTTCTTCCTTTTTACTGATGTTTCTTATTTAGCTTCATTTTCTTTAATCAAAATTTCCTTAACATGAAAGCGTTGAGAAAATAATTACTTTGTCTTTATTTTTTTAAAAATTCATTCTGTTAGAAGTCTTAAACCATAAAGTTTCCTGCTGACATGACCTTTCATTTTGTAGTCAAAAAAAAAACTTCCAACTGCACCTCATTCAGAGACAAAATATTTTATGTATATCTTGAAGCTATTGTAAATGAATCCCTGAAAACAAAATTAATGATATAGTGTAAAAATATTTGGCATTTTATCCTCTCCAATCAGTATTGAAAACTAAAAGAATTTTCATTAAAAATTCCTGTATTGTGCGAGTTTAATTAACTGAAAATTTATAGCGTAACTAGCAGATTACCCGGTGTTGCCCGGTCATTTTCTTATCAAAACCTTGTGGTGGAGAGGAAAAGGATTTAAAAAAAAAAAATTGCGAGTATTTTGTTATATATGTGGTTTATAAACCACACCCGCAATTAAAGGGTTAACTATAGTACCCTAATAGCACAGAAAAAACGGCCAATATTTTAAGAATAATGTTGTGGAATATCTCACTCGTTATCCTGCATCATTCGGCGCGAATAATCCGGACGTTTGGCGGACAAATCTGTGATTGGTTGATGTTCCTTCGGTAACCCTTAAACCCAGAGGGGGTCACCTAGGGGGGTCACGAAACACTCGACGCCTCCTCCCAAAGAAGGCGCAAGAGTTGTAACGCATTCAGACGTCTCCCAGACTTCTGCTTATTTCCCCTTGCCAAATTATTTTCTACAAGAGGTGGTATTGAGGTCAATAGCACGGCTTGAAACGCTTTCATTCGTTTGATACTTAGAAACATTCGCTTCATGAAAAATGCGAATGTGATTCTAACATTAAAATGAGGAGATCGTTTATAGATTATACAAAATAATTTATTGAAATGAAATGAAAACTGAAGAACTATTTATGATTGCAAAGAATATGAAAAAATAAACAGAATCTACATTTTATAGCTTTTAGCAATTAAAGAAAACAAAGCGATTGAATTATCTGTAGAAGCAATGAACCGTTTTAATTTTACTGCGATGAAATGTATTGTTAAAAATACTATATAAACAAAATTCTAAAAAAATTGTCAAAATTAAGGAAAGAAAATGTACGACAATTAAATTAGTATCATTGAAAAGAATTTTTTTTAAATTTTAAGACGGCATAAAAAATCTTTTTCTACAATAATATGAAACAAAATGCTAACTTTACTGATGAACTTTGCCGACTAAAAAAAGCAAATATTTTCATATAGCATATGCAAGTTTGCTCTTTGAGAAGTGAAATACACATTTTCTATTAACCTTATTTTTAGCTGAAAATTAGAAGATTGTATTGCATGCAAGATCAAAGAGTTTAGAAAATAGTGAGAGAACAGGACAAAGAATTAATAATATATAAATAAAACAAATTTCATGAATAAAAGAAAAACAGAAATTTATATCAAGAAAAAATTCTTTTTATGAAAAGTAAATAAATCTTATGGAGGTTTCCTTTAAATCAAAATTTGGTTTAAACTTTATTTTACAGAACTTTAATTGAGACCATTTGTTCACAACATCGCGAATGCCTAGTATATCTCACTATGTATTTTAAAGAAAAGAGTAACATTAATTAATCCAAATGTTCATTATTTATGTTCGTTTGAGTATATCCATCTTCAATTTCGCAAGGTTCAGAATGAGACGAACAACTTTGAAACTTGAAGGTAGAACATTTCATAATGTAAATGCTGCTTTTGAAATATTTACTAAAAACAAGCATTTTTCACTGAATTTAGAAGTATTTGCAATTCAAGCATATAAACATTCTTATTCTTCTGAAAAAAATTCTGAATAATATTAATATTATTCTGATTAATATAATATTTAAGAAGTAAAAATTATTTGTGAGCAACAACATTTTCGGAAGTTATCACCAAATAGCCGGCTGATATGGTGCACGTTAAATCCGTTGGGGCCATATATCCACTCGCTGATGTGGTGCGGAAGTTTGGAGGGGGCATGCGTCAGGTGTTGTCCTCGTCATCTGACCACAGTTCATAATTACGATTTCTTTCTCAAAATGACATTCGCGTTGCTTTGAAATGGGACGCAACTGTATCTAAATTTAACAATCACCAGAAAACGCCAACATTTTGCTTACTTTTTTATTAAGATTGTAATTAAAATTCATCAAAAATCACACTGAGGTGCACGTTCTTTCTCTCCAAAATATATTAGTGCTATATTTGGTAAATCTACGGCTAATGATCTATCCTGTAAAGCGCGAACAGACAGACGCAAACACATAGACTCGTTCCCTTTTATTCTTAGTAGAAAATTTTAATTTGTAAATTAAAATTCTATGATTAAAGCCTGGATGACTGAACCTTTTGAAATTGCATAAATGTTTTCTAAAAGAAGAATATGGCGTTTTCTTTTTGATCGAAAGCATACACCTACGAGAAAAAGAATGAATAGCCTAAAAAACTGGTGATTATTGAAGAAAAATCCACTGAACTTCTTACTGTAAATTAAAAACAAAAATTTTAAATTAATTTAATAGAAATGGGGTTTTCCATTTTTCAAACACGATAACTAAAATTCTATTTAAAATATCTGCATATAATTTGGCAAATGTTTTATTTGAAATACTGTCTAGGGAATGACCGAATCATCTGTATAATGATAATCCAAAGAAAATCAATCGAGCTTTTGAGATTTAACAGGAGGCCTTTACTCTATATTATATCATTTTGTCCAGTTAGAAAATGGATGGCTAACATAGTCTAAGGGACCGGGGACTGGAAAAGAGAGGAACATCTTGGATTATAAAATATTGTTTTCTTAGTTTTAGCTAATGGCAAACGCTCTTGATATACCAAATGCAGTAGATTTTGACTCTTTGTGCTCTGTGAAGGTGTACGGAAAGAGCAGGCGGCAATTCTTACGGTACATAGGTAAACAAGTTGAGGGTAAAAAGAAAATATCTGAGTTTTTTCTACTCACTAAGATTCTCATTCACTCTTGAAGAACAATTCCAGTTCTGTTTTTTTAGTTTTGCTTCGGATTCGTAAATGTTATTTTTCCTTCATTTTTCTGTAAATTTTTCAGAAAATTAATATATATATATATATATATATGTTCGTATAATCAGAAATTTTGGATTCTCGGGGTTATACTACATTAATAAATACCCTTACTTTTTTTACAAATACTGTTAATAAGGTGAAAGGTAGTAGAAAATTTTCCCCAATTCCTTTCCATTTTTTAAAATTTACAAATATATATTAAATTAATTTTAATTACGATATTATAAGCATTTACATGCTAATAAAAGCACATAATAATTGTGTTTTAGTTCTTTATATTTTTGAAAATTTTAGACAATTACAAATCTTTTATTTAAGGGCAGATGTATTTTTCTAAATAAGGGTCAAAACGGCACAATTTGTTATTTATGTATTTATAAATTGAAAACATTCATAAATTTACATGGTAGTATAAAGACCTATTAGTTATGTTTTGACGATTATAATTGCTTTGAGATGTTGAAAAATACTTCCAATTTTTAAGAAGTTTTGAAGCTTTGTAAAATAGGTTTCTGATGAAGTTAAAAATCTAAGTAACTTATTTTTTTATTAATTTTTAGTTACTCATTAGAGCGAAAGGTCACATATTTCAGTTAAATTACGTTATTTATTTATATTCATTTTTCAAAAAGATAGGAAATTTCTAGAAATAAAGTTTGCATGAATTTTTTTTATGAGAATATAATTGATCGAATTAAAACCAATATTAATACGTATTTAAAAGTTCGTGTTTAACAATTGTTCATTTATTTCAGCATGTATCCTTTCATGAGTTTCAGAGGGCCTACCAGACATATCTGAATATATATTACGCATCTATTTCTGTACTTGAGTTATTTTCATATATTAATTTATAACTAGCCCATTGCTTTCGGTGAGTTGCTGGTTCGCCCTCTAATATTAATTTAAATAATTAAATAATTAATAATAATTTTAATAATTCATTTAAACTTCATTTAATTTGCACGTTTAAAATTTTTAGCATTAGCTATTTTGAATTAAATCTATCCAACGAAATTAATTAAAATGGAAGGTACGGAACTGAATAGATAGCTTTTTTTGGAAAAAAAAAAGATTTAAACTGTGATTTATAAGAATGACTTCCATAAACAAAGTAATATGGGAAAAAGTTAATGTAGATTAAATTTTAAATGATTTCAAACTAACCATTCTCTTAAAGAAGCAAAGTAAAATATAATTGCTATGTAAGTGATATCTATCCAAAACTCCTCAACAAGAAGAAAAGAAATTAAATTTTCAGCTTCATAATTATATCAGTTCAAGCTTTGAAACCGCACAGTGTCAATAGATCTTTGAGAGTCCATTTGATCTTTCTCAATTTCATTTGTCGGTTTTTAGTGTAAGTACATACTAAAAAAAGAAATTATAATAATTTACCGAATTTAAGTGTGTTAAGTTGTCATGAGAGAACTGTCTACGTCATCTTTGCACACAACAGGAATAGAATGTATTCTATAATTAAGCAAGTATGTAAGCAAGAATAATAATAGAATGCATGCATTAAGCATGCATTCTATTATTATTCTATATTTTATAATTATTCAGTTCTATGCGTCGTTATGATCGACTACTCATGATCCCTCCCATAAATTTATTAAAGAGTATGGCGAAACACGCTGTTTTTTTTTTTTTGTTTGCATGATTCACAGTTTACTCGTTGTATTAACAGCTGAGAGAGCAACATACACCAAGAAGTACATTCCTTCCCGCATTAACGAACATGGGGGCTCAGATTCTGCAAAGGGGTGTGTTTTGGTGTCTCCGTTGTTGAAACCACAGAAGTTGAAGGGCAGAAAAGCGTTGCCTACTGTAATAAAATTCTCGTCGGCGATGGCAAAGGATCTGCTTCGCTCGGGGGTTTCGGGGTCACCCCAACTTTTCTTGGAATACCCGGCATGAGATACATTGAGAACAGTGGAGTGAACAGTGCAGCGAGCAATAAATCAACATTTGAAAAGCGCCCTTCCTAGATTTTTCCACGGCCTTGTCGCACCGATTCAGTACTCACGTGTCCTCCGGGGAACGGCGGCGTTTTACGAAAGAAACCGTTTTGCATTTGCGTACCTAGTGTCCAAGAAATATATTTTTAAACAAAATAGACGATATTGGGTACATATATTTGTTGATTCTAGGCTTAATAGGAGTAGGATTTATACGTCTTTTGGGGATTTACGACAAAACCCTGATAAGTTTTTCAATTATTTCCGAATGAGTGCCCAATCATTTGGCGAACTCGCGGCAAAAATTATTCTCAAGATTCAGTCACAGAATATCTGGATGAGACTGTCTACACCTCCTATTGAAATGTTAGCTGTAACTATAAGATAAGCGAAATATTTATTCGGAATTCAATAGGAATGACAGAACTAAAGATAAAATAACTTTTTCTGCATATGTAAACATTGTTTTTAATTAATAAAATACCTCAATAAGTAATTCAATATCTACGTTATCAAAATTGTTGGCAATGATTTCCTGATAATTAAAGTCAATTTTTTTTACTTAAAGTATAAATCTAAATAAATAAAAGTGAAACTCACTCAGAAATAGATTTTCCTTCTTATTTTTCTCGCATATATAACCAATATGCGATAAATATTAATGCTTATATTAATTATTAAACTAAAATAAATGATTAATTAAAAATTCGTCTTATTTATTTGTTATGTATTATTGATTAAAACTTAAATAATATCGGGTTATCCAAAACTGTTTTCATTTTTGCCCCGCATCTATTAAGGCCGGCCCTGGAGACAAATAGCTGCCCGTGTAATGTAACATCTAATTGCATCCTGTCGGGGCCAACTTAACTTTCTTATTCCTTCTGTAAAATACGCATCTTATTACAATGATAAAATGGCTCGGCACATTTTAACCTAGCAACATGTAACTGGAATAAAGCATACTGATAAGAGTAACTGAAACATTTTTCAACATACTTTAGGTTTTTCCTAATATGCTAATTATCTTTAAAAAAACTTTGTTTGCAGATCAGAGTAAAATTTATGAAATAAAAAAAGAAGATAAATTCCTTAGCTTTCGACAATAGAAGAGAAACAGGAAAATAAATATTTGTTTAAATAATAACCAGCGGGAGTGGTCTCCCCTAAACTTTCTCGTATACTTTCTAAGTGGAGATTCGTCAAAATCTCGAGTTCGAATTTTTTTGACGATTACAATACTTTCTCTTTGTATACTTCGTATACGAAAAAGTGAAACAAACAAACAAACCTGAAATCAAATATCTGTTGCCACGTTTAAAAAAAAATATTACTTGGAAGCAGGTGCAATAAAATAGGCAATGCAATGAATACTAAAGCGAAAACTCTGCTTTGGAATTGAATTACCAAGAAAACAATTTATACTACCACAACCGTAACAATTGCAAAAGCGCGTGAATAAAAGATTTGCAGAAATAATGAGATCAGTTTGAATTTTATTTACAACAATTCATGTTTGTAAACATTTATTTTTGTAAATAAAATTTACAACAATAACAGATTGCTACCATTACGCATGCGCATGAGAATCGGATTAAAAGAAATTGAATATGTAATTTGAACGCCTCCTTTTGACGGATTTGGCCCAAAATTTTTTACGGACCTACATTCATGACGATAAAACTGTGTACCAAATTTTATCCATCTAGCTATTCAAGTTTCTGAGTTATAGTGTTCACATGACCGCGGACATACAGACAGACAGACTTCCCATTGACGGATTTTATCCAAAATTTGATAGAAACCTACAAATTATGTTACCACATACCAAATTTCATCTCTGTAGCTTTAATAGTTTTTGAGTTATTGTGTTCACAGACAGACACACAGACAGAGAGACATAATTCTAAAATTGTATTTTTCGGACTCCGGGAGGTCTAAAACGCGGAGATTCGTCAAAATCTCGAGTTCGAATTTTTTGACAATTCCAATACTTTCTCTTTGTATACTTCGTATACGAGAAAGTAAAAACGGTTTGAATTGTATTGCAACAATGAAAAGTATTGTTGCAAATTATGCCAAAAATAATTTTAAAAATTCGTTACTATTAGTCAAAAATTGTACAATCCCTTAGTTAGCATAATGGAGAAGGTAATTTTTCGCACTTTCAGATGATTTTAAAAGTGATTTTTGTGGTGTAATAATTTCTAAGTTTATAAGATGAAAGGCCAAATTGCCGCTTAATTTTTAATTTATTTAAAATTCAAACAAAAAAGTTTCCACGATGCACATTCCCGCCCTTCAAAGTACGTTTTTGCTAAATTCTATACCTTTAGGTTGAACGGTCTGCCTTGTAGAGAGCCAACACACACAGATTCTATTTTATTATTAATAGAGATATTTTATACTTGATTACAATGTTGAAAAAATTCCTGAATTACTTCGATAAGGAAATTTCCATGATTACAAAAAGAGAAACCCTGTCTTTGAACTTAAAACCTTTCATTTACCAAGCTATCGTGCAAACCCCATCTATTGACAATATGAAACTGCAAAATTAAATTGAAGAGCAAACATTCAAACAGTGTTTTCTCCAAAAAAAGAAAAAATGAGTTAGTGAATTTTGTTTGAACTCAACATTAAATAGTACAAATGTATACTACTATTTTCAACTGAAACAAGTTTTATCCCATTATAAACCTACTTAGAAAATTGAGGTTTCAATCAAAAAGTATTACCTGCAGAGCTTGTTTACTGTTTCCTGAAAAATTGTATCTGAAGGAGAAAGCATGGTTTGAATGTTTGCTCCTCAATTGGAAAAAGCTGAATTTGGACCTGCACCTAGATTTGAGCGGTATTATTACTTCAATTTTATAAAATCTAATATTTTGTATAATAACATATTTTGTATCATGTAACCAACATTAACTGGATCACGTAAACTATATATTTTTTTTCCATGTCATTCTTTTATAAATTTTACATTGCAGTCTATTTTGAATTCTTGTTAAGTTTTTTTTAGAAAATGAAAAGAGATGTTCGGATTCTCGGGGTTTGGATTCTCGAGCTTCAATTGTATTAATAAACACTCTTACTTTTTTTCTAAATACTGATAATAAGGTGAAAATGAATGACAAATAAAATATTCGATTTAAGAAACTTTTAGGTTCCCTGGGCTACAGCTCATTTAGACCATTGGATAAGACATCCCTGCTAATAACTGCACATGTTTACGGTAAACTGAAACAGTCCAATTTGATTTCTGAGAGCATTCATACAAACACAAAATTCTTGTTCCTCGCAGTACTTTCTTCCCCGTCCTTAGCCGAATTGGAAACAATTTTTGATGATTGGCGGACTGGACAGCTTAAAGTATGGCAAGTGGCTCCTTAAACATAATCTAGTATGGGCCCCTAAGATGTGTGTGCTTGAAAGAGAGAAAGGGAAGAACTTCTTTTCGAGAGAAATTCTCTTCCGGCTCCTTCTGTGTCGAGGCGCAATGACTCGCATCACCCCAGGCAAGAACGGAGATATGACCCTTCTGCGCTGTTAAACAGTTACCAGGGCGAGGGAGGAATCGTGCAATTTGACCGAATAGTTTCTCTGCAATGGGGACACTCACTCTTTTCTTGTATTTATGTCTATGGGGGGCCTTATTTGGTCAAGTTGCAAAGCTGTAAAAGAGCAAAAAGATTTCGGTGTTACTTTTGTGACGAATAATTGGGGGAGGAAGGGTATTCACGTTTTTATGCAGCAGAGAAAGAGTAGCTTGTTTAACTTAATTACGTAGGCCAACTTTAAATTCGCTAACGTATTTAAATTTTGGTAAGCTAAAGGTATTAAAAAATTTAAAAAACTGTGGTTAGGCAATGTATTAGTATTTGAACGAATTTTTGATGCAGTATGTGCTGCATTTAATGAAATTAATGACTTACACTATATTAACCTAATTATAGAGTGAATATTTAACCTAATCAAAGACAAAATGAATAAAATAACCCCAAGGGAAAATTTTCTTACCGAAAGTGGAAAGATGGGTTTTAAGATAATTTAAAATGTAAATCTATCAAAATAATATAGTAAATTGGTCTAAAAAGTAAATTTAATTGAAGTAACGAAGAAAGAAAAAAATGGACTAAAAAACTGGTGAAGCAACAAAAATGAAATGCAATTTATTAGACTTTAATACATCAAAAGAAGCTTTTATATCGTAAGATCAAAATAACTTTTTAAATTATGCCTTTATTTGTTTTGTTGAAATAATAGAATCATGATTTGAATTAATTGAAAGTTGATTTACTTTCATTACAATACTGCAAATTATTGTTAAAAATTATGCTTACAAATATTTTCCTAAAAATTTAACTGGCATCATTTTAAAGATAATATTTTTGAAATTAAATGTTATGTAAAAATTTTAAATTTGATTATATTTTTGAAAATTATCGCTGAAATAATTCGAAATTCTTCTTAATTTTAAATTAATTAAAATTAAAATCTCTATGAGGTCTTCTATAGTATATTTGTACCAAATTTGGTGGCCTTAGGCTCAACGAACTCTAAAACGTCAACAAATAGGCAGACACCTTACACATACATTCTCTTTTCTTATTTGTAGACATCTGCATACAAAACCCTGATCAGGAGTAAAAAATAGAATTACTCTATGGTACTTGGTGCTACATTTTATTGCATAAAAAATAAAATGCAGCTATTCTACACTAAACTTATAATTTTCTTGTTTTCAACTGTGGTATTTGAAATTGATCGAGCATAAAATTTTAGTACTATATATGTAAAGATGAATTTTTTTTCGTCTTTTATAAAAATTTACAGTTTTTGCCCAATCTTGATAAATTTGGCATATGTTGAAAACGAGGAGAATCCTTTTCAACTTTTGAAAGTCTTAAAGTTAGTTAAAATTTCAGTTATTAAAAATTGAGCAAGATTTTGTTGTTTTTTGAGATATATTCCAAAATTTATTTCATAAAAATGATTTTTGTACCATTTTAGATATTCAGGAAATTATCTTTCTAATGATACCAGTATAATGAAAAATCACTAAAATATTATTAGTACAAATCACTAAAATCCAAATAATTCAAAAAGTTTTCTTTTTGTCACTCTTACAAGAAATGCCCTACTAATGGAAGGCATTTCTCCTTTGTTGCTAAAACCGAGTAATAAAAATTTAACCTAAGGAATTTAAAATTAAATAACTTTAATCATGTTTTCGTTATATTACTCGAGAAATTGGTTTTAACCCTATTGGCGAGTAATTTATTCATTTAGATTCTGTTTAAATTAAGAAATATACCCATGGTACCGTACCATGTTATTGGTGGCAAAGTTGAATTCCTGATGTGCATCTTTAAAAATAATATGCTATGCTGTTACTAATACCCTACTTTAGTTTGAACTCATTTAATCCTGCTTTGTAGAGCGAACTATTAGAATTTAATTTTGGTGTAGGGTGGACTTTGAAGAAGGGAGTCAAAATCACTGGGATTTTGCCTTCTATCCAAACATTAAAAAATATTAAAATAAAATGCAAACTTATAGGTTGTCTAAAATTAAATTTCTTAATTCAAAGTCTTTTCAATCTCATCTGAGTCAAAATATACTGGAAAGCCAGGGAAGGCTCTCGTCGCAAAGAAGAAGTGCTCCTTTAATGTGGAACTTGCAAACCGCTTAGCTAAGATTGCCACCAAATGTAATTAAATAAATTCCATGCTATCATTCTTTTATCAAAGGGATTTGTTAACAAAGGATTTGCCTAAAAATTAGCGAATTTTGGATAAATTTGTCACCCGCCAAGCGTGTGAAGGATTATATGTCTAATGCTAATAACCGCTTAATAGCTAATGCATACTAAATGTCCACGAGACTCTCTATTCATATTGCTATCCTCTGATCCCGAATCCGAGACTTTTTTATTAGGCATTTCCTCTCAACCCTATATAAATGTTTCTTGCCTATATTACATTTTGCTATTTATTACATTGCAAAATCTGGCAAGGACATAAGGAATAGATGAAAATGATAAATAATTAGATTTTTATAAAGTTAGCATTTCTACCACAGAAAAAATTGTTCATAAATGAAATAACAAAGATAATTACTATATGTAATCTTTTCTCATTTATCTTTCATTTTTTATAGCAAACTCATCGATAATATAATCATAATTAAGTTTATTTATTAGTTTGGGTTTGATGGATAAAATGACCATCGAAGTAAATTGTTCTTGATTATAGATAGATCGTAATTAGATTTTAATTATTTTCTATCTTGAGAAAGATTTTTCTGAAAATCCGGCGGTAATTGGCAAGATATCTAAAAGTTTCAGAAAAGTAACAAAATTTGGATGCAATTTAAATAAATAATTTTTAATTTTTTCCGAACCGAATGAGTATCTAAGTACATTCATATCAATGCATTTTTTTAAAAAAATCCGCCTGTTGTATATTGTTGTTTTTAAGCACTGTTTATAAGTCTTTTAAGGGACTGACGTAAAACGACGTATAGATGAAAAGATGTATAATCGAAAAGAATTTCAATGCATGCAAATGAATGAAGACTATGATGAAACGACGTATAAATGAAAAACGCATAAACGGTGCTTTACTGCATTGTAATCCTTAAGGCCAAACTCGATGACAAATTCTGATTTCATTAAATAAATCAGTTTAGTCGATTTTCATTTTGAAAAATCAACCAGCGAAGTTTGGCCTTAAAAGTTAAATAGCAGGTTTCTTGGAAGGTTTGGGAAGAACTGGGAAGCCATTCATTCCATTCAGAGCAGAAGAGAGGTCATAAAAGGCCTCCTACCAGTCTTCCCCCTCCAGACGGGGGGAGAAGACCTCCTTTACAGTTAGTGTCCCCAATCACAGAACAAGTGACTGTTGACGTCATTACAAAATACTGAACGGTTGCTACAATTGTAATAAATCTTGAAATTGGCGAAACTTAGATAGCAAAAATTGCGGTTCTTGCCTGTTTTTCGCCAAAATTGCGTTGAATAACGAGAGACGTCGTATCAGAATATTCCAGCATTGCCCGTTGTTCTGAAGGCATTGCTCAACATTCGTGTGCCAATAGGGTACAGAAGGGGTCATCTAATTACATAGTAAATGTCAAACAGATGCGTGAATCAAAGTGCGTCATCAGCAGCCAACGTGTGAAAATATAATACATATAGCAAGAATATGAGGATTACATTATAAAACAATATAAACATACTTGTATCTCAAAGTATTTGTTTTTCTGCTAGAAAATCGAAAATGTGTTGTGATGCGATTACATGACCACAAATAGGTATGCTTAGAAAAAACGATTTTATATAAAACTAGCTGCGTGGCCCGGCGTTGTACGGGCTATCTCGAATAATGTGATATTCCCTAGTGGAGAGAAGCGAGGTCACGTGTAGCCTCAGAATCCAAAATCATCCCGAAGTCAGCACAATATGTGATTTAGTTTCCGTAAGAACATTGAACTTATTTTCGTCTTATTACATTCACAAAAAAATTATTTTCAAATATTAAATGTTATATAACTTGAAAATCTGAAAAATTATGATATTTTTCATTAAGAAAAGTATCGTAAAAATATACTACTACCCAGAAATAAGTAAAAAAAAATTCGCAAATGCATGCTTACAGATTTATTTTAATATAAAATTCAATATCTAAGCAATAAAAACAATTTAATACATGCGCTCCTAATTTTTTTAAAACTTGTTTCGAGAATAATACAAAAACTGTGTATTTAATTGCAAAATAATAGATGTTTTATTATATTGTACCCTTTTCATTACATTTTTAAATCTTCAGATCTAAGCTTTCGGAATTTTTCGAATCTATGCATATTATTCATTTCCAGAATCGGTTAATTGTACCCTATTCCATGAGGATAAAATTCAAACATCGACATTTTGATACTACGAAACATCTGAGTTCCCTTAAAATAAAGATTAATATCACTTTAGGACGCATAGTAAATCAGAAAATTCATGCCTAATTCAGTTATCTTCATCTTACCAGTCTCCGTAACAATCGTATGTAAATTTTACCAATTCAAATTATAAATTAGTAGGACAGTCGACTAAATATTCATCTTCATAAACTTTTTATTTCATTCACCTATTTTTCTTCGTTCAATAATATTTTAACAACTATCATTTTGTTGCCATTCTGCGTAAAATAAATTTCAAATAAGCAAAAATAATACAGTAAAACATGTGTATAACAATACTGTTTGTAATGATAAATCTACCTTTAGCGATATTTTCTTGGCACCAAATATGGTACCAAATTGTATCAAAATCGCCCAAGCCGCCGAAATGGCCTATTTGTTACATGCATTTTGGAGACTTTGTCCCACCCAACCCTGAGGGACTGCGTTAGGGCTTATTTACCCCTCCTATACTGCAAGTGGGATAATAAGGAACGTGTGTACCAAGTTTCATCAAAGTCCCTTTAGCCGTTCGGAAGTGATGCTGGAACAAACATATATACATACGTTGAGTTTTATATATATATGGATTTAAAAGGAGATCTATTATGAGCTTATATTAAACTTCGGAGAGCCAGAAGATGTAGCAAGGGTTATGTTTCTTTTTACACATTTTTATTTAACTTCACTTATTTCATTTTTTCAAATGGGATTTTGTAATCAAATTTTTACTCACTTCCTTGTGTGCAAGGGTTTTGAAATGTTGTACAATAATCTGTTGTCGATGGCAATACACTATTTTCATATTTTCAAAAAAAATATCAGTTAATCGATTATTTTTAGTTAAATTAGGGTCCTATTCCAGTGGCGCCACCTGATAGTGAATCTGAGAAAAACTGACTTCAAGATTCCATAATATTTATAATAATACGTTATAAGTTAAAGACTGAAAAGTATAAAATAATAAAATTAAAATCTTTCTTGAAACATGCTTTTATTATTTTATTAACTATTAGAAGCTAATTTTTTATCAAAAAATTTGAGGATCAAAACAATAACTTTAAAGCATAATGCTCTGAAAAATATACTATATAACAGGGGATCTAAATGCCTGCTTCCACGTTGGGTGCCAAAAATAACAATGGCACGCAAAGGATACATAATTACATACATTAATTTCTAACTATTACAAAGAGGTTTCGGATTTGGGCATTTTTCAGTTTTTCAGTCCATCAGTTCACAGTTCTAACTGAATCTTTAAGATTGGCGCCTCACCACCACAGAGGGCGCTGTTCTTATTGCGCAGGCTCATTTGTCACCACTGTAAGTTAAAGAGGCTACAGTGAATATCATCAGAAAGAAAAATCCAAAACATTCATTATACGTATATTGAAAATATACTATAACTGTGATTAGAATTACAATTTATTTAGAATATTTTTGTCATCGCTTTTACATTTTTGTTCTGACCTCCAGACTTTTGGTAAAAAAAAATACAGGGTGTTCATAAATTATTGGTAAGTCATATTTCAAAAATTAATTTTAAAAAAATAATAATAATGTTACAACTGCGTTTTTTCTTTTAAATTAGAGAGCAAATGAAAAAGGTTTTTCTCAGATAGGTGGCGTACCATTACAGCGTTTTAAATTTGCTACAGAGAGAGATTTCCATACGCAATAGCTACCGATCAGCAGAAGCCAATGCGTGCTTTCTTGTTTCCATTCTTAGTTTTTCTTGAATATCTCGAAAACTATTCAGTTTTCGAATTACAGTTGATTTAACAAATTAAAGAGCGAAAAATTCCCTACAAATACATGCTTTTATTTTTCTTCCAGTTTTAATATTTTTGCAGATAATGGCTCTAAACAAATTTTTGATTTTCAGTAATTTACGCCCACCGAAACGGCGTATTACCTATCTGAAAAAAAAAACTTTTTGAAATACGCTCTCTTTTAAAAAAAAAAACCGCAGTTGTAACTTTATTAGTTTTTTTTAAATTAATTTTTGAAATGGGTCCAATAATTTATAACCACCCTGTAGTTTCTAATTTTTATACACTAATAAAGATATGTTTTTTAAAGAATTTTATTATTTTTTTTAAGAATATACTTTTAGTAATCGTACGATGGTCGATTTGTTTTCACTTTATTCAAAACATTTCGAAACAAAATTTGTTATGCTCATAGGCAGTGTGATCATATGACAAAATGACAACATTGTTGCAATTTCCACCTGTCTGCTGTTATAAACCCTTCGACTCCTCTATTAAGTATATACTCTTGAAAAGCATGAAAATAAATTTCCCTTTATTTATATCTTTCCTCTCATATCTCTCTTGTACATCATATTGTGAACAGACATTCTATGGACTTTGAAAAGTCGAGTATAGTACAGTTATTTAAGAGAATGCCAAACGCATCTGTAGCGAGAACTAATACTCGTCCAATATGTACGACGATATACCATTTTCCTTCCAAAATTTCGGTGCTGTCAGAGGCATCATTTCCCAAAGTCTCCAATTAAGTAATTAAATTAGTCGCGAGCACCGATTACGCTCCATGGTTACGGAAATCGGTCCAACTGCGAACACACGCACCACTGCTAAAATTTGCGATGCTCTCGTGGTTTTAGAAATGGTAAATCCATTTTACATTCGGGCAGACAGCGCATTAATTAGCCGACTCAAATTACACACATAATGATTGTTTGAAGATACATGTTGTCGAGAGGCTGCAAATATTTCGAAAATTTATACGGCTAGGGGTTCAATTATTTGAAATATTTGCGCATGGCTTAGTGCGTTTGAAATCCTCAGTTTATTACAAGGTTTGGAGAATTTAAAAATGGCAGATGACATTTATACGCGGCAGAAGCTTTAAATGCATGAAAAGCTTTGATAATACGCCCCGATCGTTTCAATTATCTTTATATTATAATACCACTTCCCCTGTTCATTGCTCCGCATATCATACAACTTCACCAGAATGTTCTTCTCAGATATCTTAATTGTAGATTCTAAACATTTTAATCTGGATATTTACTTCTCATTAGAACTGCTATTGGCGACCAACAAATTGTTTCGTACTTACATAGTGTGTTTCAGAATTCATGGGGCCAAACTTTAAGGGATGATAGAGTATACTCCATTAAACATTTTTTATAGGAATGTATGGTTGCAAGTAACACGTTGAAGCACCAACACAAGAAACAGACATTAAAGTAAACATAATTGTTTACATACACCATCGTTTACAAGTGCTTCTTTATAGTAATGTTTACAATAATTGCTTAAAATATCTACCAAATGTGAAGCCGGTCGTTCACAACCGCTCCACGCCAAGCAAATGGTGTGGTGACACTCTACGCTATTACTTTTTTAGCCCATCCATTTATGCAGGTCATTCACGACCGTTCACTCCACCCAAACCCATCCACTAACGATCACTCCGCTCCCCCCCCCCCCCCCCCCCCGACTTCTCTGATTTTCTCGGTGAACAACGCACCCCACGTCTTCCTCCCAAGTACCTACCTCCGCCGCTTTTATGGCCTCGCAGTCCAAATGGAGGGATGGATATTGGGAAGGGTTGGATATCTAACCCTCTGCTCCACATCATGCCGATTCTGACAGGATTTTCACATTGACGACCTATTTTACAGTGGAACGGTCGAATTTGCAGGCGTGGAGCGGTTGTGAACGTTCAACCACAGGCAGGTCATTCACGATCGCTCCACACCAAGAAACTCTATCCACTACCAGTCAATCCGATCCCCTACCCCCGGGTCATCAAAAGACTCTACAGCTATTGGGTTGAGTCGACTCTCCCGGGTTATGGAATAAAATGAGATTCTCTACCCTCTTGCCCTTCTGCGATTTCCTCAGTGAACCCAAGCTTTCCTACTACCACTACGTATCTATTCCCGCAGCATTTATGGCCCGGCAATGCAAACAGAATGATGGATATTGATACGGATTGGATACACAATCTTCCGCTCCGCGAAGCGGCAATTTCTGACCGGTTTTTAACATTGACGATTATAAACTATTTAATTCCAAAAAGTAAATATAAGTCATATACCTTATGCAAATTTTCCAGTCTCGTGAAAAATCGCAGTAAATCGTCACTTAACAAGCAACGCCACTTACCTCAATATTTCGAAATTTCGAAGAGGAAGAAAATACTCAATTTTTCGCAACCAATAACGAATATTTCTGAAATTTTTTTCACCTCTAGTTTCAACTTTTGGTCCTATGTTGCGAAAAATTGAGTATTTCCTTCCTCTTCGAAATTTCAAAAAATTGAGATAGGTGGTGTTGCTTGTTAAGTGACGAAATACCGTGTCACTTGAATAACCTCACAAGTTTGAATTCAGAAAATCTAGAATTCTGAGGGAAAAACTTTATCTAATTGCTTATGGTTACTGCTGAGTATACTAAAATTAAACTTGGTTAACTCTTTTGTAAAATAGGCCGAGCATCTCGCCTTTCCAAAGAAGAAATTGTGAAGGTTAAAATTGTGAAATCTGAAAGTTTCTCGAATCGGAAAATTGCAAAAAATATTAATTGTAGTCTTCAAGTTATCAACCATCTTTTTCAGGATGCGCACCAATGTGGTAAAAGAAGGGCTGCTTTAGCCACAAAGGCCAAAGAATGCAGCTTGTCTCTTCGGCATCTATCTCATTCGTGTCTACCAGCAACAAGAATTGCTAAAGAAAATAGGATTAAGGCTTCAATATCATACGTCGGAAGGTTAATTTAAAATGTATAATGATTAAACGATTGAAACTAAGACGCAAACCGCAGCTCACGTCCCATCATAAGGTGCACAGGTTTCTCTTGCAAACGAGCATACGCGTTGGACTTCTTATGGAGAAACATAATTCTCACCGGCCAAAAAAAAGTTGAATAGGGGTGGTCAGGACTGGTTCTCCTATTTTAACTATGATTTAAGCAAGGAATTATGAATTCTATCGCATCCCATTCGTGTCTTGGTTCTGTCATCCTATGGAGAGCAGAATGTATCTAGTCTCCAATTCTGTCCTCCATATCATTATTTTAAATGACAGACAGCGATGCAAACTTATTTATATATCGATGTTACAATACATGCACCCAAAGCTTCCAGCTTCATTTCATCCAAATAATTTGATTTTTTAACAGAACAATGTGGTGATACATGCATAATACTACTACGCCACATCACATCCCCGTTCCTAGCCCTTTAAGACCGGACGTATTTTGTAACCAATGGATGAAACGCTGACTACAACTCAAAAAATGGACGATATCTGCCATCCAATAAAAAAGATAGATCTATAGAGATTCTGGAAACAAGAAAAATCATTTCTTCCGGCATTTACTGCATATAACTAACCAGGAACAGAAACATAAGCTGAAGTTTAACCCGCACGATCGTACGGGTTCGGTCTTAAAGGGCTAGAGCGTAGATCGCTCCTGATCAGTTTGGGATGGATGTGAATGAGAATGAGGAGGCCTGGGACGGGTCTTATTTTTAATATCTATGAGAAAAAAGAGAAGAATTATTTAAAAATTATTTGAAATAAGATTTAAATGGGTGGGATTGTTTTTAAAGCATTCGAAATCTGAAAAAGGCAACAGCAAAATTGTTGTTGAACTAGCATTTTATACAACATTTTCTTTTTCTTCTGATAAATCGCACCAATCATGGAGGGGAATGGAAGAACTTAAAGCTATCGGTTTAAATCTTACATACGAATATTCATACATTACATATTCAAGTTTTTAAGTGGCCCCTATCTCCCCAGACTTAAATATAAAAGACAATGTCAGGGGCATCTGTCTGATGACGTTTACCGTGATGGTAAGCAATATAACTACAGCAATAATTCATTTCAAGCCATACAAGCATCATGGAAGAAAATTGTCACTCAGAAAATAAAGGCTTTGTATAATTCTTTACTAAAAGAATTTTCGAACTGATAAAGATACAAGGTAGCCATAGAAAGTATTGAAACATTATTCTTTCAGCCTTAATTTTAAGGAAATTACACTGAGACTATTCAAGTGATTGGCCCATTTTATTAGTTAATTAGTATTTTAAAAATACATAAGAAATATATTTATTTTCATAATCTTGTTATTACAGATGAAAATCCATTTAATAAACTTATCTTTGTAATGATAATAAATATTTACCGTTTTCATTAAATATAGCGAATCTTTGTAACCCCTTCTTGTTCGAATTTCCGACCCAAAAAAAGGTATTTTTTATTATTATTATTATTGCAGAAAATACAAAATGATTATGTTTTCCATTCAAGGTGGGAAATCACACCGTGAAAATATGAAGAAAGTAGGACAATTTGCGCCATCTCTTAGCAATATTCAGAAATACAAAAATAATCGCGAAATATAACGAGACGTGTAAGTAGCGACGAATTAACTTTCAACGATGTAATTTTTCTCTTCGTCGGATGACATGCGACGCCGACCGTACGGGCACAAAAAAAGCCGAACGTATGACACGCAACGCCGACCAAGAAGGGGTTAAATGAGGCTCACGGACATATACACAGATATAATTCTACAAACAGTGTTTTTTTGGGGGGGGACTCCAGGATATCTAAAAATTTTTTAAAACAGGGAGTTAATTTGTTTTAAGTTATCAAAATTTCAAGAATCGTCGAAATTTATCGAAATCTCGAGATGAGATTAATTGATGACTACTATGCTTTTCCTATATATCTTCTTTTATGAGAAAGAAAAATAATTCTTAAACGTAATGATTCAACACCATCGTCACCTTTGCCTCTATCTTTTCAGCTACATAAACAATTCTATTGTTGTTAGTAGGATTCCACCACAAAAGGTAGCGATGCATTAAAAAATGCGGGGGAATACCAACCACAAGGTTTTGACATATATAACTCTACTATGACGTCTTTTTACTCGCCGTTGGGTGGATCTTGAAAATGAAGTCACGCGAACTGGTCAATCGAACAAGATTCCAAGTTGCGGACAATGGATGGTCATTGTTTACAAACGAGAAAGAGGTTGGAGCGAAGGGCACTCGAAAAGAATTCTTCCTTACTCCGCGAAACCTGATTTAATGATGGTCTAGTCAAATCTTTTAAGTTGTATTGTATAGATTTCCAATTCCTGTATTTAGAAACGAAGGGTAAAATCCCTTGGCGATCAATCATGGCGGATATTTTTGTCGCCACAGAGGGGCGTTACTACTGATGTCAGCAATTAAAAAAATCAAAAACGATGAATTCTTTAAAAGAATTTGGAAGAAAGCCATTTGATAGATTGGAATGCGAACTGAAGTTTCCTGATCTTCATATAACAGCGAAGCAAGAAATGCACAATATACTATACACATCAACTAAAATATAGTAATACCTAGAAGTTATGTGATAGATGGGACCAACGAAAAGAGCATAAGTCGGGGACTAATTTTATATATAAATATATGCAAATTTAATTAATTAAAGAAAAAGAGTTTTAAACACTTTGTGGAAGAGAAATATGTAATAAAGAATATAGTTTTCGCACATATCGATACAAAATAGTAAATATTAAAATAAAAGTGTTAGACAAAGCGGAATTAATTCGATATCGGTAGCTTCTTAAAATATGTCAAACTCATCTGACAACTAGACGATTTTTTTTTCTCACCTAAAATTTCTTTAAAGTTTTTATTCCTTGGCTTGAAGCTAAAATACGTTCCGCGTTACAGTCTATTGTCACCGAAATTTGAAACCATTTTTGTGAACAGAGATTTTCTGTCAAACTTTCAAACTCTATTTGCTTTTCTGGCGGATCTGAGGTATGGGCTTCTATAATATGATTTTGCTCACGAATCCCTATGAGCTCATCGAATTTCATTCCTTTGCTATGTGTGTCCAACAGCTTATTGATATCATTAATATCAACTTCCAAATATAATTGTCTGACAAGATTGATTAAATGAGAAACTTGATCAGTTTCTGTATCGTTTTTGAAAAAGAATGCACATATTTTCTTTTTTCTGTTATTTTTTTTTATTTCTTAATTTTTCTTTCGCTATAACATACTCTAAAATGGGAAATAGTCGAAGTGTCAGGAGAAAATAGGTAGTCATGTATCTTCGAGTTCACGTCAGTCGAGGTAGAGTAAGTCGATATATTACTGTACATTCAAACAAAACTAGATGTTGATAGAGATTAATGTTAGTTAGTTGTCATGGAAATTATCTGAAATTTTTACAAACTAACCGCCTTCAGTGACCATCTGGTTCAGCCATCTTATTAGTAGTAAAAACTCAGTGAAATTTTTAAACTATTCAAAGAAATAATTTCACATTTTAATTTTTGAACGAAATAAACTGATATTTTTAATATAAAACTGAAGACTTCAACCAGTGACTACTATACGCCAAGATAAGACAAGGTAAATAAAATGTATCTTGTGACAGTATACTTCGAAACAGAATTGCCAAACACAAATAACATCCAAATCAACAACAACAAAAAATTACATCTTCACATATACCAGTACAAACCTCAAAGATGCCAGTGGCTACATTCAATCCAGTGTTGGTAGAAGAGCAAATAAATGCAGTTATTTACTACCAATTCTCAAATATTGCATTCCACATTACGAAAACAATTTTAAATGAATTTTATTTTCCAGCAAAATTGGCATAAGAAACATTTTTTAAACAAGGTTAAAAACCAGCGAGTCTTTCTTCAAGATTTCTCGACTTTCTCATATATTTATACAATCCGGTGTGTTTTGTGTTTAGCTTCGTTGTCTTATTGAAGAGAATTGAACATGCATTTTGGACCTCTTCCTTTAGTCCGACTGGGTTCAAAATTCGATATTGATCTACAATTTAGATATTCAATACCACAAATTTCATTTCTAATGTTGTTGTTTCTTTAGTTATGGTGTTCACAAACACATGGACAGATAAAAAAAAAAGCAAACAGTCAAACCATTGACAAATTTAGTCCAATATTAGACAGTACCAATAACTCTGTTGCAAAGAACATGTACTAAAATTCATTCTTCTAACTTGTTGAGTTACGCTTGCATACGCACGAATAAACAGATGAACAGACAGTCGCAGGTGGATGAAGCAGAGGCGACCCGAGGTAATTTTACCAACCGGGCAAGACAACAATTTGGCGTCCCCCCCCCCCCAACCAACGTAATTTTTAAATTCTATATTGTCTGTATTTTAAATGTCCAACAAAATTTTACTTAGAAATATGCATGCTTTACCTACAAATGTGACTTAATAATGTTATGCTCAGAATTTTTTAATTTCAGAAATATTTAAGAATATAAGGAAGTCTTACAGAAACTAAATATATTCAACAAATTTATTTTTAAAATATTTTATTTTTTACACAGTATTATAAAGTCTCTTCACGTGATCGCTTTTCTTACCTTTTTATCTGCAAAATCTTTCATAATATTCTCAATATCAATGTTCTGCAGAAGGTCCCGTTCAATTGATATGGCTGCCAAACCAACCGTCGCTCCTGCGACATGCTAGATCGCAGATATGTTTTAATCGGTTTCAGTTTCGAAAAACTTCTCTCGCCAGTAGCAACAGTTACTGGTAGAGTCAGAAAAATCCACTGCGTTAGTTTTACGCATAATTCTTTAGTGGTTTTCTACTATTTTTAATAAGATACGGCCTTTTTGCTTAGGAATAATGTCGGGCAGCTCACAAACATTTCTGAGTGGGAAAAATCTGAAAATTAAAAAAAAAATTGAGATACGCATTTTACGCTTAGGAGGGCAGTATAGGCAATGTAAGTTTTTGCCCCCCCCCCAACTTCCAAAACCAGATAATTTTATTGATTTAAATTTAATACCTAAATAAGCAGTTTTTGAGCAACAAACAATATGAGAAACTTAAATAAAATATTTCTTTTTCGGGTAATCTTCAAAAAAAAAACTTTTAAATCTCGAGTATAAAAAATTGAAATTTCAAAGTAATTTTAAGTAAAATGGTTAAAAAATTACAAAACTTTTTAATACAATTTGAATATTCTAATACAAAGTACCCCAGGACTGTTGACATGTGACACATTGATCTGCTAATAAATTCGAAAACATTAGAAATATTCCAAGAATAATGTTCTGAATTTAAACGACACTGGATTTTAAGTTCAGTAAGTTCTAGAACACACTTCTTGTAAATCAGATGGAAGCCCTGAAAATAATTAATAATAATAATAATATCGGGGGCATCCTCAAAATTGCAGGGCCCATAGGCAGTTGCCTACATTTCCTATTTGGTAATCCGGCCCTGACCATATACCTTGCTTATCGATATGAAACCTTGATTTATTACTTTTTTAAGCCGTCTTAAAAATTTTTTTAAATCACAAACTTATCAAGAAACAAAAAATTAAAATTTCTGTGAAATAATGATAACTTTCTGATGATTGGAAGAAATGTAATGGGAACTTTATACGTACAAATTTGATTTTTCAAAAACACAGTTTGAATATAATTATTTCAAGAGTAATGCTTATGTTAAAATACGACAAACCTTATCACTCTCAGTACTATTGTCTGTATTTGCAATTCGCAAACTAGTTTTGGCGTCTTGTTTATTGATAGATTCTTCACAGTCACTTAAGACGTTCAAATGTTCTACTGCTTCTGGTTCAAGTAATTGTTACTTTGCATGCTCTAACACTTGATCCTGGTAAACGAGTTAACTTTTTAAATAGTGCTTTTCTTGCTTACCAAAATCATATGAGTTAAGTTCTTTTGAATAATCATACAGAAGGGCCACAAAAATGTTCCAACAAAACCAACACAACTTTTGATGTAACTTAACCCATAGCGCACCTTTAAGCTTTCTGCTCAATAACATATAAATATAATTTTAAAAAAATAACTATAAAATTCTATATATGGGATTTTAATATTTAAAATTTTTGTACAATTGACAATGTTAGTATTGTCAATATCGAAAATTTATGTATTTCAAATAGATATTTAATTCTGAAAATTTTAAAATAGCATACCAAAATGATAACAAAATTACCTGTGGAGTTGAATTCACATGAACTTTTTGTTCTTGGTTCGAACAATAAGTTATATTGTCGTTCTTAAAGTATTCTGAAGGTAAAGATCTGCCTTCAACTGTTGTTCACAGACCTTCTCTGGATTCAATATTTTCTATTTTGATGGATTTTTTAAAAATAGACGCCTGCTTTTCGTTTTCTGTTGCTATCTGTGCCTTTCTTTTCCTATAAAACGTACCTCATTGTTTCTTTTTTTCAGACATTTTAGCGAAATGCACAACACTTATAGGTTTAACGTTATCACAATTTAAATTTGCTGTTCAGAATAAAAATAAAGCGTGACATTCACCAGTTTTTATTTCAACACAGTGTGCCAAAATGTTTCGTCAAAGTTAGAATCCGATAAGAAATGGTGAATGAAAAATGAATGATGAGAAATGAATCCAGGGGAAAAGTTACATTTTCATCCGGTTTAATATTTTTTCGGCCCACTCTGCCATAAAAATGAAAGACAATAGTCAGTTAGGGGAAATGAGCCTCTCGGACCAAAGGAAAAACCACGAAATGAGGAAGGGGGAGTGTGGGTGAAGTCATTCTAGAGAAATTAGGACAGGGAGGGAATTTTTTGAAAACGTGTGAGGAGGGGGCACAGTAGACCGGACCGCACCTATGGTCAACTCGATCCCCTAGGATCGGGCTGCCCGTGGGTACAGTCGGACCTGTGAATGACCCATCAAATTTTATGGCCTGATGTTCGTGGAACAGATTTTGATACCTCTGCAGGATCTAGAGGCTTGAGCCGAGCGCCTGTACGAAAAACTGAAGAGGGGGCACCAAAATGAAAGGAAAATTTTTGCCGGAGCTCTCATGTCAATCAAACCATTTTTTTCTCCCCTTTACATTCCAGCTTTGGCGCCACCCGGAATTTGGCGGCACGGGCAGTTGCCCGGTTTGACCGGGCCGCCTCTGGATGAAGTCCAAAATGTAATAGAGATCTACAATTCTAAAAATAAAGTCACATACCAAATTTTATTTATCGAACTCGTTGCGTTTTAGAGTTATAGCGTTCACGTGCACAAGTACGGACGGACAGATTTTCCGTAGATGAATTTCGTTTAAAATTTGATAGAGATCTAAAATTTTAGCATGATTATGTTTTTGGGCTGGCAAACTATCTGTGAATTGCGTTATGCGTGATGCAAAAATCGTTCAAAACACTCTATAGGGTATATAGACTTTTCGACCTAGAGCTACCAAATTTGGTACATAGCTACTCTTTGAGTAGTAGGTACTCACTATGAAAGGGTCTTCCAAAATTTTAATTGAATTTTTAATTAATTGAAAATTAACCGATTTTATTTTTTTGTCAATATTTTTGGAGCATGTTATTGCACAAAAACCATTTTTACATCACTTAAAAAAAATTTTGAATTAGCTTTTCAATGATATCAATTTTATGCTGCAATTTTAATAATTTTTTCAAAATTTACTACTCAACGGCTTGTTACAGAAGAATTTTACCATTCATTTGCTATTGAAATGCTCAGTAATCTGCTTAATTGTGGAATCGACTTTTTCAATAATTCTTAATTCAAAAAATAGTAAATTTGTATTTCAAAAATATTTAAATTTCAAAACTTGTTTGCGCACTTTTGTTTCAAATTTAATGGAAGTACGTCGCATTTTGGATTATTTTGATTTAAAGTGATACCTCGGTTTTCATCGATATTCCGTCCGAAAACAATCGACGAAATCCGAGGCAATTATTTCCATATGGATCAATGTAAATACCATCAATTCGCTCTAAACACTCCAAAATAATACCAAAAACACATTTTATAGAGGATAAATATAGTGTTCAATACTAAAAATAATAAGAAGTTAATATAAAAGACTAATATAAAGAATAAATGGACATTTAACATAGAATTTACATTTTGATACCTTTCTGAAGACTCTTCTAGTCGCATGGAATATAGAGAGGAGGGGAGAGAGATATGCAGATATTATTGTTCGGAAGGAGTATCCCCCTTCATAAGAGCCCAATAAGTATCAAGGCCCGGATCACTTCTCTTCTTCGTCTTTTGGCACTAGGGCCAACTTCAAAATCAGTGGACTCATGTGGCACATGGACCGACGAAATCCGAGGCAAATTTTTCGCGGGAAAAATCGATATACAAAGGTAGATGATAAAATAAACAATGTTTTTTAACATAACATTAACATGCCAACGATGTTTCGGACTAGAATTTATCTTTTGTTTGCGGTGTAAAGACTGCACACCCAATTTCAGCCCTCTAGCTTGCTATGTTTTTAGTAGGGAATCGTGTTCATATACAGACAGACAAAACATAATTCCAAAAATAGTTTTATGGATTCAGGGAAGTCAGAAACATGGAGTGGTCATCAAAATCTTGAGGGTTGAATCTTTTGACGACCATAATATTATCTCTTTGTATACAAAAAATCAGTAATTCATAAATCTAGTGCCTATATTAGAGCAAAATATTTAATATCTAATCACATCCAACCAGAAAACATTCATAACTTGATAGTTCCTAAAAGAAAATGTTTATTTATATTACCAAAAAAATTTATATACTTTTCAGTTTTTATTCTATTTTGGGTGTTCTAATCCGCTTTTAAAAGACATTAAGAATGGAGTCCGAAATAGGATTCAAAGTTAAGTAAAATCCAACAAAATTTGCATGCCATTGAAGCTAATATCACTGGAAAAATGAGTTTCTGCATTTTAGAATGTTAGAAAATTGTCATATGATAACCATTATGAAAGTTGTTGAATGAACAGTGCAAAACATGCAACATTAAACTTAAGCTTATTAATTAAAATCAATTTTAAAAAATCCTTCCAAGATACACTGTCAGTAGTGAATGCAAATGTTAGATTCTGGTGCACTCTCCTCCATTAAAGGAACCAGATTTTCTGAACTTCAATACAGGATATTCTAGAACTCAGGAACCTTCACCGACCCAACACCTTGAATACTGGCTGGAGAGAAGTATTGGACAAAATCCAAAAATAAATAAAATTAAATAGTTCGGGAACAATGAAATAGTTACTTGCTTTAAAAAAATTTCAAAGAAAAAGAATTTACTGATAAAAAAGTACATAAAATATTTTGCAATCATTTTTACTGTTTTCCCTTCAAATAGGTTCATCCGCATTAGTCATGGTAGGGCGACTATATTTTATGTATAGTAAGATAGTCTCCAGACGTTTCTGCTTCACCCAAATTTAATTCCAATTGTACATGACAGGAATCTTATTTCAACATCACAATCAGTTGCATGCAAGAGATCTGCTAACAACATCTATAAAAAAAGCGATGAATCATATTTATAAACCAAATATGTTTAGATCTTCATTCAGCAATAATCTAAAAGTAATTTCAGTCTGCTTTCAAATATTTTCTGATAAGGAAAGTGAATTTTGCTGAATAAGCTTGCTAAAAAATGTCAAGTCAGTTTATTTGTAGAGCTTGTGTAACACTACAAATAAACTGACTTGGCATTTTGCTTTCAATTTACAAAACAGAGGCAATATTTTCTGTTTCTAAGGCAAAATTAGAAATTGAGAATGATTTATGTAATGAGATACCACCGCCCACCATAAAGGGTACAAAACACAGACATTTGAATCATAAGGTTTAACAGGCTCCAAAATTTTTGGAAGTGTGTGTGTATGTGAAAAAAAAAACCAAGAAAACTACAGTTAAAACTCACAAATACTACAAAAATACTGATGTTACAATAAAATGCACTTAAAATTCTAGCTTGGATGAAAATAATCTAAAATTGCATATATATATTGTCATTCATATACTCTAGTGACCAATTCAAAGGGTTGCTAGACACAAAGAGGAATAAAACTTGTAATGGGACGTGGTGTTGCAAACAATCTTTAATATTGATTGATTTGGTTTTATGGCACAAGGGCCAGAGTTGACCAATCTGCAGAAAACATTTGTTGGTTACAAATCAAAGAATAAAGATAATCTTATACTTTAAAAAACGTGTCTAAGAAATAAAATGCATAGGCAAATCTCTAATAAAATTGGTGTCACTGAAAAGCTATTTTTTGAATTTTGAAACCATTATGAGAATGGTTTTTGTGCAACAAAATGCTCCAAAATTACTGAAGAAAAACTTTATCATTTTGGTAGATTTTTAAATAAAAATCAAATTAAAATTTTGAAAATTCATTTTTTAATGAGCACCTTTTATGCAAAGTACCTGCAAAATCTGGTAGCTCTAGGTCCAAATGTCTAATCTACCATGTAGAGAATTGTGAATTTGATTTTTCCAACATACATGTTGCATCTCGCAGCACAGATAGTATAACAACCTACAAACATTATCGTTTTAAAATTATCCTGTTGAAATACAGAAATTTTCTTGATTTTATTTTATGCAGTATGAAATCTAAAATAATTTTTTGCAAATACGTCTTACCCTTTTTAAATAAGAGCCCAGCCTTTCGTAATTTTTTCACAGAGACTAAAATTCATGTTTGAGTGAAAATCACATTTATTTTAATTGACCATTTTCAGTAATACAAACATGATCCTTCAAACAGTTAGTTATTATATCTTCTACAAATGAGACATTATTGCAATTATGCAGATACAAGGCAAATTGTCCAATTTTTTATACACTAATACAGAGACTAAAATTGTAAATTTAAATGTCATTGTTAGCCAATATGGTAGAACATAACCAATCTGGTTACTATTAGCCAAGATGGTAGAACCTAGTTAAAAAAAATAGGAAAAAAAATGTAAGCCCTTCTATTGATATTAATGCACAAAATAATAACACTTGATAAATAGCACTTGAATTAAAAATGCGAATCCATATTCTTAAATACATTTCTTGAATATTTTCATGCATTTGACTAAATACATCATTCTGTGCTTTTAACAGCATAATTTTAATGTGCATCAAATTTACATTGAAGAGATTTACAACAATTTAGCCTTTATACTGTATCAAAGCCATTTTTTACTTAATTAGAAACTTCAATAAATTCAAATTCATTCTAAGTAAAAAACTAAGATATGCAGAATTTCCATGCATAATAAAAGTATTCACATTAAATCTCTAAACAACAATTCTTAATATTTTAAGGTACTTAAATATTTAACTTGGTGCAATTACAAAATTATCTTGTGCAAAAGTTTTATTCTTCTATTATTTAAAACAATAGGAACCCACACACTCAGAAAAAAAAAGCATATTCTCGTACAAAATTTTTATTGTCAAGTCCAGTACTTTAAATAAGCATTAATTCTAACATTTACTATTACATTAACTATCCTATTTATATACAGAAACCTTTGCTTAACATGTATAAACATTAAGCATTCAACTTGTTCAGTAGACATTCAGTATGCTGTTGCACCAAGACATTCAGTTTGACGACTTTGAATTATGATTTTTATTTACAAACAGAGATCGGGCGTAACCTTACATATCCAATATTTCTATAAATTTCCCTATACATCTAAAACTCAAAGTGTTATGCATTGTGACTGCAAAATCATTAAAAATTGCATAAATATTAAGAAAAGAACAATTCTGTAGATAAAAGAAATACACTGACAGTTAAGTTAAAAAATACATTGATAGTGAAGTATTAAAAAGACAAAAAGTTAAAATTTTATGTAACTAAAAAAGTACAGCATCAGATTTCAGGGTTTTTTATTTTTTGATAAATCTACTTCATATAATTTCTAGTAATTATTAATCCTCATGTTATATCTGATCATAAGAGAACAAATTATATGTTCCGTTTATAAAAGTTCAGTGAAGTGCAATTATAATAGTTTGCAATGAGTCAAGAAATTTACTAGACAACATAACAGTTTAAGCAATTTATTCACTATGAACGAGATACAAAAATTATACTGTTTGATGGAGACAATTTATTTAAATGAAACGTCTTGCTACAGAATTTCTATATTGGTCTTCAAAATCCTTCTGGGGGCTTGATCCCACACTCTTTAGCAAGATATAGCATCTCATCTAAAATTTAAAAAAAAAAAAAAATGATTATTGAAACAACATTCAATCAAAATATTAATATATAGCTATGAATAAATATAAAATACTGCATCTAAATAATAAAAATAAAATATTATAGCAATTATATAGCAATCAGACACTTGACACTGATAAACAAAGCAGAATTAATTGTAATGGTAGCATTCAGTAAAATACAAATATCCCAACTACATCAATGAAGTAGAGCAGAATGATTCTCAAACAGTGGGTAATGTACTTCCTGTACTTCCATTATGAGAATTCAAAAATTAGTTACTTGTAAATATGCAATTTATGAGATGTACTAATTTTTTCCCCATGTGTTTATCCATGAATATTATTTCAAAGTTTATACAAATTTTACTACTTTCTCCTTTTCTTATATATATATATATATATATATATATATATATATATTTTAATTATAGCCACATGGATTACAGTCAGAGAAAATGATAGAGAAATTGTGAAGAAAAAAAAAGATGATAAAGGAGCAAGTATTTATTTCAGAAATAAACAAGACATTTGGGTTGCTAAATACACAAGAAAATAAGTGCATTACTTGACACTAATATTCAGTCAACATGCTGATTTGAATAATGAAGAGATCAGGGGAAAAAAAAAAGAAGTTTAATAGCCTTGTAGGATCCCCCTTCCCCTTCTTTTTTTTAAGACATCATTGTCATCAACAGAAGATGTTCCTTTAAATTTGGGAGGATGGCAAAAAAATGCATATACTTGACTACAGAGTAGGAGTCCTCAAACTTGTGGTATAAAAATATTTTGTCATCAATCAGATTGCAAAAATGTAATTTCTCTCATCCTGATGAGTTATTTAACTATAAAGGTTAGTTAATAAAAAAGTGTGACTCGAAAGATTAACAGAGAATTATAAAATAATGTATATATGTCAATCCATAAATCTTTTCAAAGTTCATCAAATAAAGAAATCTTTATTGTAAATAGAATTTTATGAAATATTTCATACTTTTTATGAAATATGAATTTAGTAAATTGTAATCTGCAGTTAAGTTCATATTAATAGCTTGTAGAAATAGAAACTTCAACAACTTACTTAAATCAAATATCAAGCAAATCATACACCTAATCCTACCTAGGCATATCTGATTCGCTAGGATCAAGACTGTGTCTCCAAAAGACAAAAGATATCAAATACACTTATTTTTAATTCTTTGTTTTATTTAAATCTTTTAAAATTCTGATAAAAGTTTTTTTTTTTTTTTTGCATGCATGAAGTTTTCTATTTCTTCGTTATCCTCGCAATATTTTCATAATAATCATGAAATTCATTTTTTATTGCTTATATTTCTTCAAGTCAATAAAATTACCACTAGCATGCTCTAGAAAGTTTACCACATCAAACCATGATTGTTAAGAAAGAAAAATCAACATTAATTAAAAGAAAATGCAGTAAGACTTATTATCTAATATAAAACAGACAAGAAAGAGCTTGAATACAAGAAGTCTTTGTGCAAAATAAGATTTTCAAACCAAACTGATTTCACTGACAATAGTTCCAGTGTTACCTGTGCAAAATACTTTGTCAGAAGGCTAATAAATTTTTAATCAATCTTGTTAGTGGTATTATGTTTGTTTTTTCTTTCTGAAAATTCTTTTGTTGTTTATTTATCTTGTGGTTTAGGAAATTTCAGGCTATGAAGAGGCTTTGGTTAGACTTAGGTCAAGCCTCTTACAGAAAAATTTTCCAATTTATTTGAATCCATTTCGAATTTAGTCTATAGCCCTTGAAAAAGTGGACTAGAATGGATTCCTTGCCTGTTTAATTCGATCCTATAGGTTTATTTTGTGGTTTTTACTTTCTTTGAATTATCATTGACCTCTCCTTTGTTTGTTGTATGCAGCGGCATATTGCACATCACTTAAACATTGTTTAAATTTTGTAATGCATGTTTAAATTTATTTTTAAATTTGCTTTATTTACTAATTTAACTTATTTGATTATCTTTATGCTGCTTGGTTCAATTATATAACTTATAAAAACTAACAATGGGTTCAACAGATTTTAAAACCCAAAACTGCCCACAAATAAAAATGAAGATTTTTCTAAAAATATTTAGAAATAAATTACTTACATTTTATCATAAATTAGTTGTGAAGCTAAGATTCAAAGATGGTTTTAAAGAACAAAATTATGCACACTAAATGTATATGCATATTTCACATTCCTCTGAAAAATGTTAACAAATCCCCCATTATACATGGATCGGCATAGGTAACTACATTACATTCTTAAACGCATGCATTTTTAAAAAAAATTATTATTATTAATATCTGCCAAAGCTAAACAGAAAACAAAATCTGGATGGACTGAAAATATTTGTATTAAGATATTTTGGAGATGGTAATCAATGCAACTTACAAATAATACCCCCTTTGGTTTTATGTCTTACAAAATGGAATTGGAAATAAATAAGTGAGAAAATATAAATACCACAACAGATATAGAGTTTCTTATTCAAATAGTCAGTTGACATAAAAAAAAACAAATTAGAAAAATAATAAGTCAATTAAAATGGGGTTAAAAACAAGTAAATTCAATGATATGTATCACATTTTAAAACAGAAAGCATGCAAAATCAGTATGTTAAAAAATTATGAAGCAATTATTACTTGGGTATTAAGAAACACCTACAAATACAGCACAAAATTTTAATAACAAGAGAGGAAAACATGTAAACAAAAAATTTTGAGCAAAAGAAATAAAAACAATATTTATCTACTGCTCAATGAGCGATAAGAATTTCTTCTTTTTTTTCTTCATGCTTGTCAATGCTTCATTTTTTATACATCATAATTTTTTTTAAAATATTAAAATGGAAGTTCAGTGGCATCTCAAGTCCATTTAAGATACCCTTGTTCCCTCACATTTTCATAACAATAAAATTATCTCTTAATCATACCTTTAACAGCAAACAAACTATTTTTTCTTACTTGTAAATGAAATACAAATCAAAAATATTATAATCATTAAAAAATAGCTTGAGATTTTGATGAATACATATTTTCAGACCTAAGTAAGTCTGAAAAAAATAAACTTTTTTTTTGGAATAATGTCTGTCTGTGTGGCAATGAAGAGTATAATTAAAAAATGCAATAAATTTAATGGATGAAATTTGGCACATGGTCTTCCAACTCAAATTGTGGATATGTATCAAATTTTGGATAAAATCAGACACTGACAAGAAGGACTTTTACAAAACTCTATTCTTTACTATGCCAGGAAAGTAAACCAAATAGTGTCAAATTTACAAAGATTATTTTAGCATGAGGATTCATGTGATAATCACTTTAATTTATTTATTTACCTGCGTGTCTGTCAAGTGAAAATATTGGTTACATCTGTCAGCACTTATAATGGAAATAATAAAAAAATTATTTTTAGAAAAATATTACAGAAAATTAAAACTCTGCTAAACAACTGGCTTCATTGTAAAATTTTTTTGAATTTTATGACACTGGATTTTCTTTAGATTCAAGTCTTTTATCCTACTGCCGGTAAACATCAGAATCACAAAATGGAAACTATCAGTGGTAAATGTCATTATGCATAATTTCATAATATTTTTTTAATGTCAAAATATTTTTTTAATGTTAATAGGAAACATCTGGTCGCTTATTACCTAAGGAAATTATTTTTGGTCACAGGTTATAAGTGATACCCTTTTATGGAAGAATATATTAAGGGAAGAAAGCTCCAATTTTCTTTTCTACATCTTTGAACATTCACACATGATGCAGTCTGCAAGTACAGCTTACATGTAGAAGTCACTATAAACCCTCATGCAACACAATAAAATTACAATGCTATAATTGTCCAATAGCAATTCTCCATGAATGCATACATGTGAAATAACAGCAGCTTAAAATATCTCTGCTCCTCTTTAAAAACAAGAACTTTTTTCTGCAAGTTTCTACGAATTTTCACATAATGTTCAGTATATGCTTTAAGCAAGATGGAATAACTCCCTCCACTAAAATGAAAAGTAGAACTAGTTACATTTCCTAGCCAAACATGCGAAGTGAATCTATCTCTTAATCCTCACAATTTGCCAACCTGTCTTCTCCAAGAGGGGGGGCGCGCCCCGCGCTTTGGGAACATACTTTAAAAAAAATGTCAAGAAGATATGCCTCACTAAATTCCTATAAAACTCATCTGCAGTCATTGCTGATAATTGGTAAAAGATGACCGGTCTCTTTCAACATCTGCGATGCTCACCCTGTGTGGTGTCATTACAATAGGTGGAGTTCCTTGATGTATTTTTAATATTTACAATTACAGACTCATTTTCCACAATTAGTGATATTATTGTGGAAATGAAATATTGTACCACGATTTCTCATATTACTATATATCTAATCACTATCTTATATCTAACCACATATTCTATGTTAGAAAATATCAAGTGGAATATTTTTCATCAATCTTTAAAATTTTATCCTTTTGAAGATATATATTGTTATGAAGCTATAAAGCTGTTTCCCTGATATGCTAATCTTGTGGCAGGAAAGAGTTTTACAGAGGTTTTACTGGGAGCCAAGCCAATGAACCACAACCTTGGCAACAAAACAAAGCTTCTAGAAAATTCAAGAATTATGGTCCTATCTATACTGGAAACGGAAATTTAGAGAACCTTCAAGAGATTTCTCTGCAATGACACATCCTATCAAAAAAGATATAAAAAGTAAGCTACCCAAATGAGGTTATGAACCGTCTTTGGAGCTTCGACGCCAGTGCAAGCTAGTGAGCTGAGTGCTATTGAAAGTGCTGTTACTGATATCCATTAGTGGTCTGCTATCTGCCTGTGTTGTTAATTCATACAAGTTTAGTTCTGTTACCTGTGCTTAGTGTTTTGCTTCAATTTTCACAGAATAAAGCATTATTTATTTTATCCTGCTTGATGGTCAACATCCACCTACCAGAATGCACATATACCTACTTTTTTAAATTCCTTTCTGGATCAGTTTTAACATTTATCATTAAATAAATGTTAATACATATAATAAGAATAACAAACAAAAAACTCTTTAAATTATCAAACAAATTCTTCAATTATAAAGAATAAAAACAACTCCCTAAGATATTTATCTTTAATGATGAACTCAAATGTTCTTAAGACAATAATGCAAAAATATTTTTAATGAACTTACTTCGTTGATTTACTTTAGCTTCCTCTGCTTTCTTAGCATCCAGAATAGCTTTCTGTTTATTTTCAAAATCTCTCCTCTTTGTCTCCTTCCTCTTCAGATATTCTACAATACATTATACATTTTATAGTCAGAAGGAAAAAAAGAGAATGATTTCAGTAAACAAAAACATGTAAAAAAAAGTCTCAAGTAATATTATGAATTTTAAACACATTAATTAATAAAGCTTTGATGGAAAATAATATTTTTAGTAAATTTATGGCGAGAAAGTAAAAACACATAAGTTTCAACTTCAAAAATAAAATTTTCAACTCATACAATTATAAAGCATTAGGTTTTTTATAAACAAATCATATTAAGAGCTTAAAAAATGAAAGCATATTACAATAAATATACAGCAAACTATAAATTATTCCATAACCTACTAAAGAAAAATCTAACAGTTTGTGCCAATATATATATATATGCTTCTAATGGAATGAATGGAAAGTGACCATCTTGCAACAAATCATACAATAGTTTGTAATTTTATTTTATGAAACATAATAAATGTCTTTGATTTCCTGTTATTAATACTAACAAAGAATATGTATCAGGAAAATATACATAAAAACATATTTTTTAAATAACTGTCCAAATTTCTATCTAGTTATTACATAAAAATGATATCAAAGAATTTGATTACAATATACAGTAAAACTTGTACTAAACGGAATCTAAAGGGATTAGAAAAATTTTCCGTTTTATACAGGATTCTGTTTCATTCCGGGGTCATTAGTATACGAGGATTTAAAATGTATCTAATCATCATTTAAATTAAATCGATTGTAATAAGAAAGATATTCTAAGATTAACAAAATATCATAAATATTACGATAATTACGTTTTAATAAGTGTCACATTTAAAAATTAAGAAAAACATAAAAGTTAGAAGTTTATATATATTTTATTATAATAATATTGCTTGTGGACACTAAAAAGAAATAAATATCATAGTCATTACTTACTCTAAACAATTGATTAGGTATCCTTACTCAAAAGCTTCAAATTTAAGGAAAATAAGTTTATTTGCTAAATCTACATTTTAAAATAATCCAGCATTGTTTTCTGTATATATCTTTTTATGAATAATTCGTTGCTCTGTTAATATTCTTGTATTCTTCAAAAGTTTCATCAAATCAAGCATTTCATCATCTCCCTGACTTATGGCAAACTTTTCAAGTTCAGGTACTGTATCTAAAAAGGATCCATAAGATTTGATGGAGAGTTGTTCTTTAGCGGAAATGTTTTCATCTATATTAAATTCATCATCATCACTGCTATCTTTGTTTGTATGTCTTTGAATTATATCATTCACATTATCAATAGGAACCTCTATTAAAATATCATCGTTGTTTGATATGAATTCTTTCGCACTCGGAAACTTTACCCTTGTCCAACAAAATCTGCAGATTACTTGTATTTATATCTTTGACTGATGAATAATTTTCGATGCAAACATTTTCAGGTAAATTCGCCTCAAGAAATGTCTTTTACTGAAGGATATAAAAATAATTTTTGGAAAACGCATGAGTATTTTTCCGTTGGAACAGGTTTTTCTAGCAATGAAATAATGTGAATTGTTCTTTGAAATTCTATCCGTTTCCGAATTAAACAGGTTCCATTTTATGGAGAGAATGTAATATGGATCTTTCTATATTTTTTGACAGGACCAAATACTTTTTCCACTTAAGACAGGATTCTGTTTCTTACAGTGTCCGTCTTAAACAGGTTTTACTGTAGTTTGAACTCTCTATCAGTGCACTCTTAATGCACTTGCAATAGCTGATCACCATGTAGAATGAGTACTAAAATTTCTAGCATAGTTTGTAATAAAATGCATTATACATAAGAAAAGGCAATTTTAACACTTTAAGAATAAACATTTTATTTTTCTTTAATATCATAAATTCTGTTTAATGTTTCTAAAAAATACCCAAAAGCATCTGAATGTTGGTCTAAAAAAATTGCTCATTTCTTGTGTTTAAAACTTCTTAGTGAGATATATTCAAAATATTTTTTTCAGTACCCTGAATCATGACTATTCAATTCACTATAAACATAAAAAAATTTTAACACTGAGGTACAGGAAGAAAACTTTTTCTAAAAAGTTTTCCATTTCTTACTAAAGAAAAAGTTAAGAAAATAAATATGGTTAAAATCTACTTTAAGGTATGGCTGTAAAAGATTCGGCCATCAGAAAGAGATACCAAGTTGCCAAGAAGCAATATGGCTACTCAAGTAAATCTAACAATTAACCATTCAGTCTCATTATTTGAGGTGTCATATACATCTTGAACTCTATCATTCTTCTCTTGGCAATGCAACCTTCCTGGGAAGTAATATCAACCATTCTCAGTACATTCAATTATCAAAATGTTTTTTACAATCTCTATTTCACTTTCTTCCAAAAATCCTTTTATTTGGATTCCAATTTTTGTTAAAATTACAAGAAATCTTATAATTTTTTTTTCAATAATAATAAAGATTGAAAATCTTTAACATTAAATTCTAGTTTTGAGTAATTATGTTTTTACAAACTAAGTATAAAAAAAAACTGAAATATAGTTTGAAATATTTTTTTTTTTTTAAATTGAATAATAATTGCAACTTACTGAATCTCAAAATACCATATACAAGTCCAGTTCCTAGTGCCCCATATCTGCAAGCCTGTTTTGAGAGAAATAAGGCACAGATTAAAAAGTTATCAGTTCAATGTAATTCTTATTTTAGTTGATGTAAATTTAGGATTTACTTATCTTTTACCTTTCAACATTATTAGGATATTTAGATAATAGTTTCAAAAATACCTTGCTGTCAGAAGAATACTTTTTTGACACAGGAATATTTATAAAGAAAGATAATTACAAAGCTCAGAATACAAAATTAAAAATGAGAAGACATTGATTGTACAAGGCATCTAATTCCATAACAAAAAACAAAAACTTGCGGTATTTATTTAAAATAGTAGATTCTCATTTAACTTAAAAATAAAAAAAACTGTCATAACTTTAGAAAATGAATTTACAATTTGAAGAAAATCAAAGATAAAATCTGAAGGGAGAAAAAGCTGAAAAATTGTTATATTATAAAGGCTATATGTGCCTATTTTTATAATACCTTGTAAAATTACTGAAATTTAAGCACCCATTACATATTAAGGTATTCGTCTACATTGAAAACACTGATTTCCAACCACACTAGCAAAATTTGTTTGACTTTTTTTTTTTTTTTTTTGTAGTTTAGACTTTCCTCTTTCCAAAACTGTCTACCTTTTCTTCCTAAGTGAATTAGAAGAAAGTTATAATGATTATAAAATACTTTGTCTGAAGCAAAACCAAACCAGAAGTAGCATTCAAAAATTGAAAGTGGCCGCAAAGTTGCAATATTTTGCTCTTTTTCTGCAGTTTTTTTTAATTATTTTTTACTTTCTCATATACAAAGAGAAAATATTGTAATTGTCAAAAAATTTGAACTCGAGATTTTGACGAATCTCCAAGTTTTAGACCTCCCCGAGTCCGAAAAACACAATTTTGGAATTATGTCTGTCTGTGAACACGATAACTCGAAAACTATTAGAGCTACGGGGATGAAATTTAGTATGTGATCTTCACACATAATTTGTAGGTTTCTATCAAATTTTGGACAAAATCCGTCAACGGGAAGTGTGTCTGTCTGTCCACGGTCATGTGAACACTATAAATCAGAAACTTGAATAGCTAGATGAATAAAATTTGGTTCACAGTTTTATCGTCATAAATGTAGGTCTGTATAAAATTTTGGGCCAAATCCGTCGAAGGGTTGACTGTCTGTCGGTCTGTATAACTGCATACTTGTAAAAATTATATCTCATAAGCCCTTTGACTTAGATAAATAAAACTTGGTATCACGGGTGCTAACATTAATTATAGATCTGTGCCCAATTTTCAACTCAATTGGTTACAAAAGAGGTGTTCATATTGCATATTCAATTTTTTTACTTTTGAAACGAATCAATTATCTCCACGCACATGCGTACTGGAAGCAATCTTCTGTACATGATATTCAGAGGCTTAAGGACTCTTGCTTGCCGCTCTTTTCTTCCCCTTTGGCTCCTTTTTCTTCCTTTTGGCGAATTCTGATCCTGCTCAGATTATTTATTTTTTTCCGTTTGTTTTGTCGTTTTTACTTTCTCGTATACAAAGAGAAAGTATTGTAATAGTCAAAAAATCCGAACTTGAGATTTTGATGAATCTTCACATTTTAGACCTCCCTGAGGTCTAAAATGTGAAGATAGATTAGATATATGTGGATATGTGTGGATACACATAATTTTGGAATTATGTGTGTCTGTCTGTGAACACGATAACTCGAAAACTAGGAGAGCTACGGGGATGAAATTTGGTATACTTTACATATAATTTATAGGTTTCTTTTCAAATTTTGGACAAAATCCGTCTACAGGAAGTCTATCTGTCTGTCCATGGTCATGTGAACACTTTAACTCAAAAACTTGAATAGCTAGATGAATAAAATTTGGTACACAGTTTTATCATTATGAATGTAGGTCCTTATCAAAGTTTGGAACAAATCCGTTGATGGTCTGTCGGACTGTATAATCGCATACTTGTAGAAATTATATCTCCTAAACCCTTTGGCTTAGATAAATAAAAATTGGTATGATGGTTGCTAACATTAATTTTAGATCTGTGCCCAAATTTTGTTTCAATCGGTTAAAAAAAACACATTCAAATTGCATATTTAATTTTTGTAATCCGATTCTCCATGTGCATGCGTACTGGTAGCAATCTCTATACACGTGAAAAAAGTACGTCACTTTGTCCTTGAACTGGCAAGAGTGGAAGTATGTGTTTAGATCCGTTTTAATCAGTAAGCATCTCTTTGAATTTGATTCTTTACCTAAATATTTTACAATCACTATAATCTACAATGAAAAACCTTCTGATAATCATTGGATTCTGGGTTACAGTAGGTTCGAATTTTTTTATCCACGTGGGGTGAGTGGAAACAGCACCTTTGTGGGGAAGTATACGAGAAAGTTTAGGCGAGACCACTCCCGCTGATTTTATGTTATAAAAAGTCACAATTTTGTTGCACATATTTCACTGAATAGAAAAATGCAAATGAAATCTTTAATAGCATGTTATGGAATTTTGTTCCGAAACAGCATTTTGTAGAGTTGAAAATAATGCAGGTTGTTTATATCTGTGCTTCAATTCAATGTGTGGTTAGTATACCAGCTTCAGTAAGGAGTATTATCAATTTTAAACTATTTAAATTTGATTATTAGAAGTTATATGCCAAGTGGATTGATATTAAATGAAAATGAACAAATTAATGACTCCAAAAGACATTCGCTACCAAAAGAAAAACTTAACAAAACTAACTTTCTGCCCAATGAAAGAAGAAATGCTTGCAAAATGAGGAAAAGAAAGGTCTGGCATATCATCCTGAGGATTTTAAACTCCTTTGACCACAGGAACTGAAGTAAATTTTTAGCTTAAAGTAAATCTTTAACTGCAATTTTCTCGCATAAAAATTCCCCCACCATTAACATAATCCCACAAACTAATAGATATTTGTATGGTAGTTTCAGCATATGTTTCAAGTAATACAGGGTTCTTACTGACTTTTTAAATTAAAAATCAAGGAGTATTTAAGGAGTTTTCAAGGAGTATTTTCAAAATATTCAAGGAGCCAATATTTACCCATGAAAAAGGGTTTCCTTTTTAAAATACATAAAAATTATATTAAGAGTATTTAATACATTGCTAATAACTCAAATAAATGTAGTTATATTTATTTCTTTTAAAAGTTTTTACTAAGCCGATTTATCCAAGAATGCCATGTTAAATCTATTTATATGAAAGTAGAGTGGTGCTGCTTAGATCCAGTATTTAAAATATAGAGGTGCAAAGAGAGACATGAATTTAGATATTAGAAACTGTTTCTTTTTTTTAATTTTTATTGCTTATAAAATAGTATATGAAGAAAATAAAATTACCAAAATTTCTTGATTATTAAAACTAATTTAGCTAAAATTGAATTAATAGTATCTATTTTGCTTCAACTCCACCATCACAATATATGTCCTTTACAACAAACCATACGTTACAATTTAAAGAAATACAGTTAATTTTTCAAAATAATCCAAGAGAAATAACATTCTCAATATGCTTCATTCTATTGTTTTGGTTATTCCTGATTGGCACTTAAAACCAATTATTAAATTTTGGATACTGCTAGGAGATGAACATCAAATTGTGGAAAGAGCAACGCAAAATACTGGGTAATTGATAAGGTGGCGATTTAAAATCCTTTTTATCGGTGAAACGTAGTACACATTTAATGAAAGAAATATTAAAAATTAAAAATCAAGGAGTTCATAATGAGTAAAACCCAAATTCAAGGAGTTTCCATAGTGCTTGAAAATGAAAATCATTTTCAAGGAGCGTACGAACTCTGTAATATGGATAATGGAATGAGGCAAAAATTTTGCTGTTGGTGAAATACTTTTTCCCATTAATAGGTGTTTATAGAAAAAGTTGTAAATTAATGGAAAAAATGCATATTTATACCCCAAATTTACTTATATTTCAAAATTTTTCTAAGATTTTATACCATTTCATAGATCATTATCCTATATAACTTGTGTGGAAAGAAAATTAAGATTACTGAATTACAATTTGGTGTAGAGAGTTAACTGTTATGATTAAATTTCTTTAAAATTTACTACTATTCCTGTTTTTAAAAAAATATATAAATAAAACATTTTGGCCTTTTTTTGTGTTCATAATTGACAATTCATCTAAAAATAATAAAAAGTTATTAAAAAAATCTAATTTTCCAAAAAACTTGCTCAAAAGATAGGCAGTTACCTTAAATGCACATTGTGTTTATTTTTTATTTAACTTAATATTATTTAACACAAAATAAATAATAACTCAAACATTTTGAGAGATTTTATTTCAAAACTTCCAAATTAAGCTTAAAAATAGTTATCCAAATGTGAGCTACATTGCTAATTATTTAATGATTAGCACTGAATCTAACTGGAAGTAGGGGATAATAGCCTTTGTTGCTTCAAATCCCGTAACACAAATTCAAGTCAATTACTAATTATTTACTTTCAGATTCCAATGCAAGATACAGTTCAAAGTTTTCAGAATTCAAAATCCTTCCTAGACTTCATTTAATGATTTGGGTGAAATTTAGTTTGTAAAGGAAAAGAAATTAAAACGGATTTTTATAAAAGGGAAACCTTTACAGGATTCATCTAAACAGTAAGGGGGGGGGGAATTATCAGAATAACATTATCGAAAAAAAAAAAGTAAAATTGATAATGTTTGTGAGAAACTTCCAAAATTTCATTAATAAAGACAACAATCTGAATCGGCTAAATATTGCTGTTTAAAATGGAAAATCTCCAAAAGCAAGTTAGATACCAAATCAACATCAAATATTTAACTTAAAAAATAAAGAATGTTTATATATTTTTTATTTTATATGATTGAAAAATTGTTAAAAAGATGAAGTCCCAAGAATTAAAGTACTTTAAATTACTCCTTGCTTCATCTAGTTTAGAATGACCTCTAAACTTTCAACAAGAGAACATGTGTAATCGAATGCAATTTCCTCAAAAATATGAGAACGGATATGCCTGTAACATACAAAGATGTATTATAAATTTAATATAAAGAATAATTACTCGAATGAAAGGAGAAACCCGCAAGGGAGGTGGTAATTCAGCTGCAGACATGGTCAAATTTTAATTCTCAGACTTGGATATTTGTTGGATATCGCAAAAACAAGTTATGAATTCAGTTCAGTTCAGTACAAATGGATCAGAGAGAGTATGGTTTGAAAAATTATTCATAAACAAATTTGAAGTTTACAGCATTTCTCGCAATATTGAATATTAGGAAGAATAAAGGAGTTTTATGCTTTATATTGGTTTTTTTTAATCACGCTTTTTGCTACTTTATATATTTTTTTCCTATACTTAAATAAACGGAAACTTCACAATCGATTCGACATATTACTCAGAATCCAAATCGGTAAATCTGACATCTTTCTTTTTTATTTGTTTATTCACGAATTTTCATTCTGAGTCGAGTATTACGCCGCGCTTGTACTCTTGTGGTACTGTCTTCAGCGACGTAATTATGTCTCGCTCTTACTTTTTTGACCTGAAGGTGTTACTCTTGATCTTTGAACCACGCATATTTAGCTCTACTTATGAGATGCTGAGTCAGTTCCAACGGTGAATTCATCCTCGAAGATGCGTGATGTTGCAATTTGGAAAAAGTGATGCACTTTATAACATTTTTTGTGAATAACATATTTTATGATTATGGTGCTTGTAATAATATTTGTCTTGTTCATCGCATCTTTGGGACGTTCTCTCGGTCTACATGACAGCTATGCAAAATTGCTTCTTAAATTATTTGAGGTAATTTTGCTTCTTCTACCTTGATTTTTAAAAAGATAACGTTTCTCGCCGTATAAGTGTAAATGTGGACGTATGAATAATTATTCAAATATGTTCAAAGAAAATAACAAGTGTGAAAAGTTTTAAAATGCTAATATGTTTTAAAATATTTGTAGGTATTATTAAAATTGTTTCTATATTTATCAATATTAGACATTATATCTATTTTTACAAAATTAAATGTAGTCCTTTGTTAATGAACTACTTTTAGAATTGTAACTTCTAATAAATTTTTACCATAGGTAATAAATATTCCTCAGATGACTTTTAAATGTTATTCTGCTTAATCATGTTTTGTCAGAGTAAAGGGGTGAAAAGCACTTGTGTAAAATTAAAAGAATTTAAATTTTGCTTTCCATAATTCTTAGATCTTGTTCTGAGTGCCAAAATTGAAAAAAGTGTAATTTATTTAATAAATGGCTAATATTTTGTAAGTGAATACCTCTGCCTCTCTTTTATCCCTAAGTTGTTGTGAAGATCAAATTTCAAATGCTGCATATTACAAAGAGAACTATTAAGTAATGTTTATATTTAGATTTATTATTAATTATGCAGCATTTTAAATGTGTCATGTAATTCTTTTTCTTTATAGTGATTTGAATTAGTATATCCTTAAAATTTATACTACTACTAAAATTATTATGAGAGTTAAAAAAGTAATAAACATATTAAGTATAGTTATTTAATTGTAAACAAATAAAAATATGATGATGGGTTATGGGTGGTGTCATTTAAAACTAACAATTCCTGCGAGACTGCTTGTTAAACAAATGTCTTGTTTAGATTGATGCTATTAAACCCCACATTTAAAACTACTATGTTCTCAAATTCAAAAAAAAGAAAATAACTTGGACTAAAAATACCAACAGAGATGATACTTAAGTATTGTAATCAAACATTTTTAGAAAGTTCAAGTTTAATATTTTTATTTTTTCTTATGACAGTGGTATGTTAATAATTTAGATATTAATTTTGTATAATCAAACTTGATTTTCAATGAATAATTTACTGAAGATATAAAAATATTTTTTTCTTTAATTTCTGCCATCAGTTCTGTCAGAAGAAAATAGAGAAAGCTGAAAGACGTGTTGAAGAGGATGAAGAAGAAGGAAGTGTTGTAAATTCTTCCAATTCAGGTTTTTTATTATTACTATTGGTAAAACCAAAGTGTGCGGTACATCTCTCGCCAAGCTGGTGCCAAATCATGAAAAACTCGCCAAACGTCCGCCATGTTACAGTCCACCAATGGCTTACCACATTTAGCGATTTTTCGCCAAAGAAAATCCAAGTTTGGTGCCGTACTGTACACTTTGGTTGAGCCTTATTATTATTCCATTATTTATTCATCAAATATCACATTTGTTTTCCCATCACGATAAGCTTAGTGTAGTGTTTTAAATATTTATTATTTACTGTTATTTTGTTCTAAATATTTAATAGATATTGGCAATTAAATATTAAAAAATGATCAATTTTTTTGGTCTGGTGAATGTGTCTGTTTTTTATTGTGTTGTTGTATTCTTTATTTAGTGATATCCCGAGACGTAATATTAGTTCCAGATCCTCGTCCTGCAGGCGGTGACTTCCAGGAAAATTCCCAGATATCCTCAAACCAAAAAGAATTCCGGCTTGAAGATATTTTTGATTTTATTAAAACAGGTGTTGAGGTATATATGTATTTCTTTAATACTAAGATGAATCTTGTTGACACTTTTGGTCTTTAACTTTGTTCTTACAGTTTTTAACTTTTATTTGAATTGTTACTAGAAATTTAAATTATTCAATATTATGTTATTTTAACCCTCTAAGAAGCTGAACCAGCTTTTTTCTGTTTTTAGTGTTCAGTTCAAAAGCAGATAGTTCATGTTTGTTTATATATTTTCTGAAAATTCCACAAGTAAAATAATCTTAAGAAGTCGGAGATCTCATTAAATGCAAAAAAAAAAACTTTTTATTTGCTTTAAAATCTAAGTTTTCAGACCTTAAAGCTACTAGATCAAAATATTTGAGTGCTTATGGGATTAAAAAGATACATGCAAAAAATATGTCTGATTGTTATGTATGGTAGATTTCACTGGTACTTTAAAAAGGCAGATCAATTTTTGTAAAAGAACTGACTAGTTAAATTAATCTTGATAAATTGTATCATGTATTAAGATTTCATGCTAAATCATGCCATTTCAGATTTTTTGGGTGTTTCGATTACCATTGTTGCTCCTTTTCTATCCTAAACAAGCTTTTGAACTAGATCCTTTTAGTATAAATGTTTTTTGGAACCTTGATTAATGTTTTCTAATTGCTCTTTTATGTATAAACTTTTTTCTTATTAACAGTACAATATCATGAAATATTTTATTATAGTTAATTAATTTTAGTTTTAGACTGTTTAGAATTGGATTATGGATATTGTAAATGTAGGTCAAAGCTTTAAAAAATTTAGTGGTTTCAAATTTAATGTTTTTCTCTTTAATGCCATTTCAAAAAATACTATTCTATTCTATGAACTATATATATAATATACGACGAAATATATTTTAGCCAAGAAGTAAGTTTATTTTATACTGTAGCTTTTAAAGAAAAAAATTAGCAGATCTTGGAGTTGGTATTTAATCCATTTCCAATATTTTTATTCAATACAGTTTTGAGAGTTAATAATGTTTTAAAATAAACATATGCTTTGATACTGATATTCTATATAAAATTTAATTAATTCTTTATTTTGTTATTGAAAATTATTAGTTAAAACTGTTTTTTTAATTTTATTATGGTCCTATATTTTAGTTGTATGATTAATTTTTTTAATATTACTTTAGGCTGTCATTGAGGATGAAGTTACAATGTGTTTTGCTGCTGAAGGTAAGATTTTTTTTTTTTTTTCTTCACTTAGTAAGTTGCTTTATTGTTATAAGTGGATGAATGTAGATAATTGTAGTGAAAATATCTTGGATATGAAATTAAAATTAGAATGCTTATATTATATGCATTCATATGCATTAATGCTTATATTATATTCTATAAACCAGAAAGTTTAGCTGCTCCGGTGTTGGTTTAGTTTGCATAAGTTAATTTTATCTTGATTGTCTTCAATATGTTATTGAACAAAAATAACAGTTTTTGAATTCATTTCAAAATTTAATAATATTTGATGCTTATAGATGTTATAGAAAAGAATTACCAAAAAAAGTTAAGTATTTCCTTTTGATTTTAAATTGTTTGTTGTAATCTTTTAAGTAGAGATAAAACCGAGCAGAGTTAAATTTAGATATGTACTTCAAAAGATTGAGTCCTACCATGATAAGACTTCAAAACCATAATTTAGATAACTGTTGTCACTAGGATTCAGATAGCTAGAAGAGTGGCTTCTTGTTCCTTGAACTTTTGTTGTGCTCTTGGAGAAATGAAGTGATAGGTTTTATATTTATCAGCTCTTCTTATGATAAATCTTAAAGCTTCCTTTTGGACAGTTTCTTTCTTTGCTTAAAGTACAAAATGGGAATAATTCTTAAGAATCTCCAAGAATGTTTTTTAAATGTCCTTTATTTCAATAATTAGTTTTTTATTTTAAAAAATTCAAACATTTTGTTTAAAAATGTTTAATCGGTTTTTCAAATACAAAATCATTATTTTTTCTTCCCCTTCTTGGTTCCTAACATTTTCGAAAATTCCAATGATATCAAATGTTCAATTCATCCTGTTGTTGATTTAAATCAATAATATATTATATGTGAGTTCTAAATGAAATTTATAGGATGTTTTGCTTTTTAATTTTTGATACAACTGTATAAAGATTGTTAAAATTTTGTAATTTGAATTGTTATTATTAAATTTTATTATCTTAATTTTATGCTAGATTGTTTTGCTACTCCTGAAAATCTTAAATAGAAAATACATGAATCATAATGAGACTCCATACTTTACTATTAAATTTATTATAAATAAATTGTAACTTTTAATGTATCTAAGTATAAAGATCATTGTTCATGTGTTTATTACTAAGCAAAGAAAAGTGATGTAAGATTTGTAAACATATCACCATGTCCATTTCTGAATGAACCCACTCTCACCCATGCATCATTAAATTTTACAACCTTGACTTTGTAAAGAAGTAATTGTTTCCTCTTCAGACCTAAATGAAGTCTTTGCGCTTTATAACCTACTGTTATTTACTTCTTTTTCCTCTAAAACTTCCTCCACCCTATTAGACTCCCTTCAACCATTCAATGCTTGACACTTAAGGAGGAAAAGGGAAAATTTTACTCTATTTATTGCTTCAAATTGGCGAGTTTAAAAACTCAATGATGTTATTTATTGAGCTCATTTCTGTTGATTGTGTTTGCCAATCTTTTAGTACTGTTGAATTCTATGTATGTAAGCTTTCAATTTGTTTATAAGGTTTCAATCGAAATGATTTATATATATATATATCGTAGATTGCTTTATTTTTAATGTGTATTTTCCACTTGTAGAACTTCCAGCTTGGAATCTGCTGACAAGGACTAACAAAAATTATCAATACATCAGGTATTTTTTTGTTATTCTTAAGAAGCTATTAAAATTTATTTGGCTCTTTAAAGAGTTAATTAGTTTAGAAGTAATTTTTTGGAAGTTGCTTTCAATAGAATTCTATGTTATTATGTGTAATGTGATAATAATGGAATTTATTTTGATTGTTAATACATTAATTCAGAATGTTTCTTTTTAAATACTCTTGTCTTATAAATTAAAATATTGCTAAAGAAGTTGGTGGATTAAGTTTACTAAATCATCTGTTATTACTGGGCAGTCCTGTTGTATTTAGATGTCCATTTTATTAAATGAAATGAAATCATAGCTCCTGCCTCTAGTCAGTATCTACATAAATTGTTTAATGATGAAACTGAAAATGATAGGAGTATTAAAAAAATAATAAAGACTAAGGGTATGTATGCTTATATGTTTACATTTGCCTAAAATGATTTTTTACATTAATGTAGTATATTATTGAAGTAAAGAATTAATATATATTATCTATTTTTGTAGCAATGAATATTACTTCTGAAGTAAATATAATTTTACTCAAATTTTATTTTGTTCCTAAGTATTATTAACCCTCTGGTTCAACCAGCCTTTTCCATTTTTTTTGCTCATTTCAAATGTAAATAATTCATACTTATTTGTACTGTATAAGTACAAATAAGTATACTGTACAGATATGTATTCTTTACATTTTGTAGATTTGGTTGAATAAGTTACTTCAATTTATTAACTTTAAAACCTAATTTTTCAGACTTAATCTATTAATTCAAAATAATTGGGAACTTAGAGTCTTACAAATTTGTAATCTTTTAAGCAGAAACTGTTTTTATCCATTTCTAGTGGGTTTCTCTAAAATTTACTTCAAAATTGTATAGAATGAAGACACTTTTTAGTAGTTTTTATGTTGTTTAGAATTAAATTTTATTTCAATACATCATTTAATTTCTTTTGTTTTTAGTTTTCGAGTGACTTGCATTTGGTTTATTGGATTCTTTTTGCGCTACTTCATATTGTTTCCTCTCAGGTACAGTTATAAATGTTTATTCAATATAATTACCTTAACGATCAGTCAAAATGCTCTCTATATAAAAATAACCACTTTTTCCTAGTTTTTGTGAATGTTACTTGTTCTTTTCAAACATTTATATATTTTAACAAATAAAAAGTCATTTAAATATAATAGCATGTATTATTAAAAGAGGTAACAATTAAAAGTAGGTTATTGAAAGTTAAATTAAAGTCATTCTTATTCCAAGAGTTCATTAAAGTAGCATGCAAATCCAAAGTATCTTGCTTTGTATTTTGCACCAATTTCTGCATATATATGAAACTGAAAACAAACTTTAAGGATTCAGAAGGGCTGAAGAGGAAGGGTATTTGTGTGTGTGCTTATATTGCTGGTGAAATTTTATATATATATATAATATAAATCAGAATTTAGGGGAGATGTATTGGGGTTAAGAAAATGACTAACAGTCTAATGAATGATGTGTTTCTCTATTTAAATAGTTTTAAAAAATATATTATTCTAATGTAATCTTTTCTGGTTCATCCACTTGCTCTACAGATCATAAATGCATCCTTTTTCAAGTGCAAACTTTTTTTAATATTTTGAAATTTTTAAACCTATAATTTTTTTGATGTAGAAAATGCTTTTAAGGAAATGTACTTCTTAGTGAGATGAAAATTTTTTATTCACTTTCTGATTAGAGGTTATTGATACAGTTTTAATTTGATATTTATTTTTCACAGAGTTTGCATTACTGTTTTTGGAGTCTGCTGGCTTCTTCTGTTTACATTTTTAGTGGGATGTTTACCAGACAGCAGGTATATATTTTTTTATAGAATGCATGTATTTTTTTTTCTGTTTATTAATGTAGCAGTATAAACTGATACATTTTTTCATCTTCAAGCAGTGTGTGTATTTTATGGAAATGACATCCCATTTATATGTATATATATTGAATCATAATTTTTTTTAATACAGAATAGTTTCTATCCCCTCCCCCCCCCCACTGTATCATTTCCTTAAGCATGTGTAATTGCTTTTCTCCCCCACACTCATGCATCCCATATAACTTTGAATGTCATTGAAATTAAAGCAGTAAAATAAAAATTATCATTTCATTCTTTTGTCAAGAGAAAAAAGATTAATACATGTACTGTAAAACTTCAATTAACCTTCAGTTTCTGTTATCCGTCATCATCTAAAAACGTAGATTTATATAGACATAAACATTTCCGTGGAAATGCAGATGTCAGCGTTTTTGGCATCGAATTTTATCATTCATGGGATTGGTGCAAGTCTGCATTAAAATTTTTGTTAATGTATTGGGTGTGCATGCAAAAGTAGCATGCACACAAAAATTGCTTGTCATGTGCACATTCAAACATAGTTTCAGATCTGATAGATAAAAGATCAGGAAGAATGTATATTGAACCAGATTCTTCAATTCAGGCTGTTAATGCAAAATGATGAGCAAAGAGCAGTCTGCTGTTGAGTATTAAAAAAAAAAAAAAAAAAAGGTTTTTTTTTTTTTTTTTTTTTTTTTTTTTCTTTCCCATGATGCTATTGATAGTAGCATGTGCAAAAATTTAAAGTCATAAAACAAATGCTACCAGGAGGAACTTGATTGTAAGAAAATAGAAATGGAGAATAAATAAAGAAAAAAAACCCTTCAAAGAAGGAGAGCAATAAAAAAATTTTGAAAATGGAGGAAAATAGCAGACTGAAGAATATAAGAAAGCTTGAATTTTAAGCTAAAAAAATAAAGAAAAAAAAGGATTGAAAATAATGTATCAATGAAAACAGTTTTTACATGGCCATATTTTTTTAGTGAGATAATTTTTACCATAGTTTTTCTTTTATCAAAACTTTCTACGTAATTAATTTTTCATCCATTAACTTTCTTATATATAATAATTCTACAATATTTTAATATCTCAAGCACTTTTTGTATAAATTTCTTAATTTTATTGTTCAATTAATCATACTTATTTTACTTCTTGTTTATGTTTTGCATGATTCGTTATTTATGAAGTTCAGCTTTTTTTGTTTCAAGCCTATGTCATGCCTGTTTATAGTATTGCAGTACATTTCAGTATATTGCTACTCTTATATTGAAGTTTAAACTGATTGTTTTATAAAATTAAATACAACATGTATGTTTTATTCACTTTTAAGGGATTTTATTTTTCATCCCTAGCCAGCTGTGAAATCACGTTACTGTACATATGTATTAAGATATTTCTATTATCCATCTCAACCCTGGTCCGGACTGTGATTGTTAATTGAAGTTTACTCTAATTTAATGTTAATTTTTTTTTTATTTTGCCTGAAGATTGCTATAGTCATAGTTTTATCCTTTTAAAATAAGCATTTCTGTTCCTTTTAGTATTAAAACTTGGAGAAGTTTCTGGATTTGTGGATGTAATAAGAAAATTCTCTACTTTGATGCATGCCATTATCTTTATAGACAACTTTTTTATAATTTATTTATAACTTTTCCGTTGAACACCCCCATGTTAACTTTGAATTGTATTATTTGTTCTGTTATGTGTTTCTTCCCTTTATTAAAATAATACAGGAGTTTAAAAAAGTAGGTCAAGGAAATTATTATGAAATTCAAAAAAAAAAAAAAAAATCGCGCTTAACAAAGGCTTTTTTCTGTTGAAAGGAATCATATATAATGTAAATGCAATCTCTTTTTAGATATTACAGTCAGTTTCGGCCTTCATGTTAATTGTTTACATTTTGTGGTGAAAGTTCAGAAGATAAATTTAACTATTTAATTAAAAAATGTATTGGAAACTTTAAAAAATATTATGTATTAATATATTAAATATATAATTTATGTCAGACACAGTCATAGTAAAGCTGTCTTTAACCCTTTGCGGCGCAAGGCATTAATGTTTTTGAAATATGATGAAAAAACATCATGATTGGGTTTAGTTCATTGTGTATACATAGAATCGACAAAAAAATTTAAAAAAACTTACCTCATTCCGATGGGGGGGGGGGGCGTCCCTCTTTGTGGTCACACCCTCATATGAGAACCCCCTTAGATACAGCGAACTTGATACACTCAAAAAATATTGTAGAATCTTACAAAAAATCATAAATTAAAACCTCAAGAATATTGGAGAAAATTTTTCGAGTTAATATGCTAACTGAAAGAACTGAAAAATATTCTTATCTCCGAGTTAAGGAATTTTCCCAAACTTTATCTCTAATAATTCCTATTCCGAAACGAAATTTCATAGGGCTGCTATATACATTCCAAAAGGAGTACTATTAGCCCTATCCTAAACCTATTATTTTCCATTAAAAGTGGAATTTAACGGTTGAGAAGCGAGTGAAATTAGGTGTGCCATCAGTTGTCACACTGCACCGCAAAGGGTTAAGTTACTTGTATTTTAGAAATGTTTAAATAATGAATTAGATGGATTTCCTATCAACTTTTTATTTTTATAATTAAAACTTTTAATTTTACTAAAGTCACATATTAATTTGGTAAATCACATTCACTGATTTCTGATGTTGTAAATTTAATAGCTATTGAGTTTATTTCCATAAGCTATTTAAAAGAACTGATGTGCCAAATATAAGGTTGAGTTCAAAATTGTTTCATTATTTTTAAATTGAAATTCTTTATATATTTTTTTCCTCTGTAAATAAGTGTTTGTTTAAAATCTTTAATAGTTAGATAGATTACTTGGCTAAGCTACCCAACTTAAATTGATTCATAAAAATGAGTTTTCTGGAATAAAATTGATTTGTAAGTTAATATTTTAATAAATTATTTTATTATTCATTACTAGTTTGAATAATTGCTTTTCCTCACACAGGTTTAAGAGGTGGTTGTATTGGCATGGAAGCATTCTGTGCTTCCGAGTTTTTGCATGTGCTTGTTCTGCAGTAGTCACTTATCACAATAGGTGAATATTTCTTTTTTTTTTTTATCACTGTGATTTTGATCGAGTAGTTGAGAAAACAATGTAAAATGAGACAACTTTCATCAATTGACTGGCATAATTACTTTTAATTTTATCATATTATTGCAGTTCTTGCCGTATCTGCTTAATTGTTGTCAAGTAACTGGTTGTACCTTTTAGTAGTTTATATTAAATCTTGTGTATAAGCTGTCTCCATACATGATAAAATATAAAGACTATCCATGATGATGACCTTTATTTTATACATTACTCTTTCCGTGCATGTTTTGTTTTTTTTAATCAAAAGAACAAATAATGGCTTTTGAATATTTTTTCTTCAAATTAAGTCAACTAATGTGTCTTAAGAATCTATTGTTTTGCATTCTTTTGTGTTTGAATTTATTTCTGAATTCTTTCTTCATGTTTGTAGAGAAAATCAAGCAGTAAATGGAGGCATTTGTGTTGCAAATCACACATCTCCTATTGATGTTGTAATTTTGGCGAATGATAACAGCTATGCTTTGGTAAGTAGCATTACCACTTAAAATTATAACTGAAAAACACCTGTGTCATCATAAACATAGTTATGGGGCCACAGAAATCTTTAGAATTGAAGGGTAGTTGGTTCGAAGTTCAATTCTGCCAAATATCTGTTATGTGTAGAAGGTCACAAAAGTATCAATACTTTCTTATTGCTTGCAATAATTTTGCAGTAAAATTTGCTTATTGCAACAAAAAGGCGAATCGTTAATGTATGCTTATAATATGTAAGACTCGGTCATGTTGCTCAAATGTTTTAAGTAGAATTTAAATCCCTTACATTTGTGGATTGCTCAAATATTACGATGCAATTGAATTTGTCTCTTTTACCACATTAGGAAGGGGGTTTTAGGTATTCTTAGTGTAAGGCATCCTGTTTTAGACAATATTCAACATCCTCCTCTCTGTAGTAGTTTTTAATTATTAAAAATTAGCTTAAATTCAATTCATGAATTATAAATCAATATATCTTCAGTATAATATTTGAGGAAGCTCTGTATATTTTTCTCCTTATCCATAAATAAATCTTGGATAAAATAATTTGAAGTTTGTTGAATGTTGATATGTAAAGCCAAATTTATAAAGACCAATTATTTAACCCTCCACCATCTCAGATCTTTTTTGTTAAGATATAAAAAAAGAATAATAATAATAATTGAACATCCTGAAAAACACAAACAGATAATATTAAATTTTTAAAAATGCTTCATCAGAGTTATTTTTAGAACAACTGAAAAAATTATTAGGTTATTGTTTTGATAATCTGTTTTATCAATGAGATGTAATTTTTATAATTAATTAGATAGAAATAGAAATTTAAAAAAAATAAAAGATTTTGCAGTATTAAAATCCAAGACCACTATTGCAGCCAATTTTAGATTTATTACTTTATTCGTTCTTATGTTTATTTAGTCATACTTATGTAACTACAATCATCCATTCTTTTAGAAACAATTTTTCAAAAAATCAAATAATTTCATTATTTTAATTGTTAATCTAGGATTTCACAACATTTCTACAATCCTAATTGGTTTCCTATTTGCATTGCTTGAAACTTGCTGGGCTCAAATATCAACTAAGTTGAATCTGCTTCAGCAAATTGATTGCTCACTTCTCTGCTTTTTGCATTAGAACTACATTGAAACTTCGCTTGAAGAGTGATTTCCAAAGAGAAATAGCTGAAATTTTGCACTGCAGTATTTCTGTTGTTACTCTCGATAGGATTCAATTTTTAAGGTATTAATTTAATAGCTAATTAAAATTGTAAAATATTTAAATTTGAAAATCGACAATTTTGGTTCGTATTATGCAGCAGTTTAATGTAAAGCAAGAATTATTGAATTCAGTTTAGATAATATCTAGAGATACATCGAAAGAAACAGAAACTTGCATTGAACATTAGGAAGCCTGCATGTCAACAGTTCCTAATTCATCAACTGTTTTGTTTTTTTTTTAATAACTAAGTATTATATGTATTCAAGCCAATAGAATTTGAATTTATTTTCAAAATTAGGGCTTACTGTTTGAAGAAAATTGAGTTAAGAGTGAATTTTAATATAAGGATAAATAATAAATAAAAATTGCATACACTTGAAGAGAATATTTTTCTTGAGCAATAGATAACTCTTTGTGTAATGGGCATGAATAAGTTCTTGAATAATGAGCAGTGTTTAGATACTTTTTTTTTGATAGGCTGTACATGATCTGGTGCACAGTTCTTTATCATTACATATGCACCGGAGTTGTTATTGGTTTTTTTTGTATTTATTTAATTAAAAAGCAAATTCAGTGTAAACAACTTGCATTTAATTGACATTTTAATTTTTCTTTTGACAATTTTTGGGTTTGTAATAAAAGATTTTTTTTAGGGGGGGGGGGGCATAATGTTGTTCATTTACACTTTCATATATTCTCAATTGCATGAGAATCTGTTTGCATGGTCCATCAAAATTAACTAATTTGATTATTAAATACCCTTGATAGCAATTTTTTAAAATCCCACTTAGGTTGGACAAAGTCATGGAGGGTTTCTGGGAGTCTTGCAGAGTGGCTTAGGAAGAGCTACCTCACACATCTGGTTTGAACGAGGTGAAGTACGAGACAGAGAACTTGTTCAAAAAAGGTTAATGAAAGGCTAATTTTAACATTTTTAATTATCAATAATGCCCAATTCTTTGCTACAAAAGTAAAATATCTAATATATGTATTGTTATTATTTATTTTATTAAAAAAAACTTAATGACCTATATTTGTTGAATAAGACAAGTTGACTTTCTAGTTCATTATTCAGGCTTCATTTTTTATATGTATCATTGGCGAATAAAAAAAAAAATGGTGCTTTCATTTTGAATTTGCAATTAAAAACATTGAACAAAATACATAATTGGCTGAATCATAAGTTCTTATAGCTATTCAAACATTTAAAAATATTTTAGATGAAGTAAAATAACCACACTCTGTGATGAGTCTTAGATAATATTCTTTTTTTTTTTTTTTCCATATTGGTCTGATTATTTTAGTAAGTCGAAGGAAAAGAATTGTTAATTAAATTAAAGATGTTTAATTAATATATTTGGTTTTAATTGGCTCTGACCATGTTTGCAGATTAAAGGAACATGTTCAAGATGAAACAAAGCTGCCAATTTTAATTTTTCCAGAAGGTTAGTAAAGTTTTCAAGGTTTTATATTAATGTTATTTTATATTTCAAGGATTTCTATATCTGAATTTAAATTATTTTACCTACTCCTATTATATTCTTATTTTATTCTGTAAATCTTATGCTGATTTTTATAACTCGAGACAAAATGAAGTGTTAAATTTTACATCTTCATATCAAAGTATTTGAAGTAACAGAGCTTTGTATCTAATTTAAATTCAAGATCTGTAAATGCTTTGTATAAACTGAATGCTTGCATGTTATGTAATGGCAATATGTAGATTGTTTGTGAAAATAAACATTTATTTAGTAAATAAAAAAAATATCATGTGTTGGAAAAATCTACTCTATTAAAATTCGAAGGTAAACAAACGTATGTATGTATGTATGTATGTCCCTCTATCTTCTCACGAACCGCCGAACGGAGAAGCGCGCGGAAGGTACCAAAAGATGGGGAATAATCCAGGGAAGCCATTTCGGCCATTTAAATATCGAAATTACAATTAGTGAAAAAGATATTAATTAAAAACTAATTGACAACAATGCTTTTCATTGTTTCGGATACTTTATAACAATACTTTTCATTGTTGCAGCGCAATTCAAAATACATTTTATTGTTGAAGT
>BGPR01000065.1:1316536-1461121 GCA_013235015.1 Araneus ventricosus
CGCAACATTTACGTTTGTTGGGGGAAAATATTAATTCATTTTTATCCAGTTTTTTTCATTATTATTCAATTACGGGCAAGACGAAAATATATGTTTCTGGTGTTTAATTTATCAGTTTGGTGTACTTTTAAATTGTTTATCGTTTCTGTTTTTATTTCGTTTTATTTTTTCTTTTGCAAAACAAATATCATGCTCATCTGTTTTAATTTATAAGCATTATAATTCTCGCGTTTTCATTCAAACCAAACTGCTTTAAGGTAGTAAAAAGGCTAGAACTGAAAGTTTTAATCCAACAAGAGAGGATTCAAAACAGATTTACGTTTTTTGGGGAAGCTTAGTGATAATATTTGTAGGGAAAAAACAGAGACGGGCATATGAAAAAATGTGGATTCTGAGAAACACTGGGTTATTAACTATAAGGTAATTAAAATGTTGGATTTAAAAATTTTAATAAAACAATATAGGATTCAAAGGAAATGTTTGGAGGAACGTAACGTTTACGTTAGCGACAATAAAAACATAACCGACAGCGAAAATAAAAATATAGCGACAATAAAGAATAAACTGGAGGCTGGCATATGAAAATTAGTAATAAAAAGACTGGCTTTGAAAGAATATTTACATTTGTTGGGGAAAGTAAGTGACAATATTTGTTGGAAAAAAATGGAGCCGGGCATATGAAAAAATATTTATCCCAAGGCCTCACTTCTCTCCGCCCGGGAATATCCCATTATTCAAGATTGCCCGTGCAGCGCCGGGTCATGCAGCTAGTCTACTCTATTAAAATTCGAAGGTAAACAAATGTATGTATGTATGTCCTTCTATCTTCTCACGAACCGCCGAACGGAGAAACGCGCAGAAAGTACCAAAAGATGGGGAATAATCCAGGGAAGCCGTTTCGGCCATTTATATTCCGAAATTTTAATTAGTGAAAAAGATATTAATTAAAAACTAATTGACAACAATGCTTTTCATTGTTTCGGATACTTTATAACAATACTTTTCATTGTTGCAGCGCAATTCAAAATATATTTTATTGTTGAAGTCGTTTACTTTAAAGAACATTGTTACAACAACAATAAAAAAGTGACGCTGACAGAAATAAAAAATGCATTGTTGGAAGTGTATAAATTCTTTTTTTTGTCCCGTGATATTTTGTCACGTGAACAGAATCATTTTAACGAATTTAGAGGCGTGTTTTGTTTCTGTAAAGTTATGTGCCGAAAGATATAGATTAGTTATGTTAGTGATTTTAATTTATGTTTTGATTTGATCAAGTTTAAATATTTCTGGTAGCTTCTATTTTAAACTGATATTTAGAAGTTACTATTTTTGGTTTGTTCAATTCTCGCTTTTTCCGATGCCTAAAAGAAAAAGAGGAGTTACACGGGATGATGCCCGTAGACAGCAGGCAATTGTGAAACGTGAAAGGAGAGTTGTTGAAACTGAAGAAGAAAGAAGCCGCCGATTGTCAACTATGGCACAACGTGGCCAGGACAGAAGAGCGGAAGAAACAGAAGAACAAAGAAATAGCCGATTGTCAGACATGGCACAACGTGGGCAGGAGAGAAGAGCCGAAGAAACAGAAGAACAAAGAAATAGCCGATTGGCAGTAATGGGACAACGTAGCCAGCAGAGAAGAGCCGAAGAAACAGAAGAACAAAGAAATAGCCGATTGGTAATAATGGCACAACATGGCCAGGAGAGAAGAGCCGAAGGAACAAACGAACAAAGAAACAGTCGATTGTCAGCCATGTTACAACATGCAAGAGAACGCCGTCTAAATGTTATTGAAGGACAAAATCACCATCAGTTACAAACTTTTTATACAGCTAGAACTGTTCTGAACTGAAGAACACAACTGTGGAGAAATGGACAATCTCTGTCTGAAGTGCGGAGGGTTGTATTTCCAGGATGAAAAGAATACCAGAGGAATTTACACTCATTGTTGTCATAATGGAAATATAATTGAGCAGGCTTCAGTGTATCCAGTGAAAATGAAAGGATTGATGGATGGCTCCGATGAATTATCAGTGCATTTCAAAAATAGCATAAGGTCGTACGATTGCTTCAATGGGTGCACAGATTGTACCGTCTACAGGGAGAGGAGCGTATTGCTCCAGAATTCACGGCCAAATTTATCACAGGACCTCTCATCTACACCCAGCTGAAGCAGGAGGTAAAAACACTAATACAATACTCTTCAACAATATTATAACATACATTAGGCATGTGTCACGTAACCTCAGGTATTATTCGATTTAGCCCGTGCAACGCCGGGTCATACAGCTAGTATATAATTATTTTAGTACTATTATCTATTTAAAAAACAGATATGACACATTTCCATGGAAATGCAGATTTCAGCTTTTTCGACATCAGATTTTATCATTCTTAATTTTCTTTTTATATAATAATTCAACAATATTTTTAATATCACAAGCACTTTTTTTAAAATTTATTTATTTTATCGTTCAATTAATCATACTTGTTTAACTTCTCAGTATTTATGTTTGGCATGATTCATTATTCAAGAAGTTCAGCTGTTTTTGTTCAAGCCTGTGTTATGTCTGAAAAAACTACTGGAAAGCTTACTCTCATTAATTATCTTATATTTGTAATTTAGAACTGGCATGTATACCTTCACAAAGATTGATTTTGCTCCTCTTCTGATAAACCATGGTACCTAGCATTTGGAATTTAGCTTTGGGTCTAGAATGTTATCAATTAGAGACTCAATTCCATAAAAGTTTTGCTGGGTACTGGTACTAAGAACATGTTAAATTTGTCAGGGTCAAACTTCCACCAGTTGATGTGTTTAAGAAATTTGGAATGGTGGGTGCTTTGGGCATTGTGTATGTCATCTAGACATGGTTTAAAATTAAAAGATTGGTTCTGTTCCTTGTGTAACTTCCAAATTAATTAAATTTGCTTAACTTAAACTGATCTGCTTCCATATATAAAAATATTTTTGAAATATTTTGTAGAATTATTAAATGACTAGGCTTCTGTTAAGTGGTTTTAATTAGCACAATTGGTCATAGCAAATGGAAACTGAATTAATAAATTTAATTATGTAGAATTTGCCATCAAAAGAATAATAAACTGAAAAGTGTAATATTTATTCCTCTTCAGTCACACAAGAGCTTTCTAAATATTTACATTGATAGCTCAAACTCACATTTTCTGGTATGTGACTGTTGAGAATGATTCTGAGCAATCAACTTATAAATAACAATAAGAGAGAGTTTGCCATCAGATTTAATTTTGTCTTACTGAATGCAGTTTTTAGCATTTTAAATATGCTTAAGAATACAAAAGTAATAGCAGAATGGATCGACAGAAAATATTTCAATTGGTTTTTCTTAGAATTTTGTACATGGCAGGAAACAATTTTATATCTTTATTCATTTATTATCAAATGAATAATAATTTAGTGATACATAGAGGGGGGAACCCCTCTTTTTAATTGGTTATCCCTTGCTTTAGTGTGATGGTGTCTCTATTGTTATGACTAGATGTGGAAGTGTTAAAAACCATTTTGGTCTTTCTCATGCATCTCAATAAATAAAGACTTTGGACTTATTACTGTATCTCATTTCAAGACATTAGATTATACAGTTGGTGGTAGCTTCATTAAATCAATAATTCAATTAGATTATCTCCCTTCCTTAATTATTAAATTCCAGTTTGTTCATAAGATTGATAATGCTATAACTATCATTCTTATATATAAAACAGCTTATAAATTGCTCTATATCGCTTTATTTAGACATTGAGTTCATTTATATTTTCCCTGTATTTATAGGTACATGTATTAATAATACTTCAGTAATGATGTTCAAAAAAGGAAGTTTTGAAGTTGGTGGCACAATATATCCAGTTGCTATTAAAGTAAGTTATGATGTCAGTTCAAATAAATTAAATATATTCCTGCAGGATATTGATCTAATTATTTCAAATTATTGATAATTTAAAAAATTTAATCTTGAATGATATGTACTTTTGCTATAAAATGACATGGACCCTAACCAGTTAGAAAAATCAGAAATAACAAGTTCAGTTTTTGCCTGAGATGCTTACAGTGTCCGTTCTGAAACAAAAACACAGCCCAAAAAGATATGAAACCCATTAAAGGCAGGAAGTGTCTCAAAAGTAAATTAGTTTCACAAGTGCACCGTGTTTCTATTTCTACCCATGATGACAATTTACATGAGGGAGATAGATAGCAGTGAGGCACATATATATCATAGCTTGAGAATACTCGGAAAATACCACTTTTTATTATTTATTTTTTTTTTAATTTCTATAGCTTTGGATGTTAATTTAAAAATGACCCTTTTTAACATGTCTAGCTTGTTGAAGAAATTAACTGATGAAAAGAATTCGCAATTTTGAAAGTACACAGAATTCAATGTTTTATGTAGAAGCGATGAAACTGGTTTGATATTGGTGCTTGAAATGAATGCCTAATTGATTTGGACATTGCTTGAATCAGAAAGTTGCTATTGGGGGCTTTTAATAAACAAAATAAATTCGTCCATTATAATGATGCAATTTGTGAAATTTGACATTTTAAATTGTTTCTCTGTCTTAAAAATATTTTATAATCTGTAACCACCTTGTGCCAATTCCATCTAAAAGTTTTAAGAAAGAAGAAGAAAAAACAGCAAACTCTAATTTCAAAGCCAGCAAAAAAAGTAATTAATAGATAAAATAAAAAGTATTGTAAAATTAATAAGCATGAACATTGTAAGAATTGTATTAAAGTGTGTATAATTTCTTTACAGTATGATCCCAGATTTGGTGATGCTTTCTGGGATAGCAGCAAACAGAGCTATATGCAGTATTTGGGAATGATGCTTACGAGCTGGGCTCTAGTCTGTGATGTCTGGTATCTGCCACCTATGACTCGAAAGGCAAGTTTTGTCAAGAAGTTTTTAAGAATTTTTCCCTTTAACCCTCCCTCTCATCATTTCATACATTAAGTATTAAAATATTTTATTCAAAATATGCATGGACATAAAAAAAAAAAAGCTATGCTTGTACATCCGAGTTTCAATGCCATGCTTGTGACGAAGCATGCTTATAATTTTATACAAATTTTCATTAATAAACTCTGAATGTTAGCTTTATAGAAATATGATGGTTTTCTGAATAAGCTTTTCTTATTCTTAGAATCCCAGAGCTTTTGTTATTTGACTTTGTTTTATTTCAGGAAAAATATATTTTATGTTTTTCATGTTTAATAAACTTCAATTCTTTGAATGGCCAGTAGGAATTATAAACTATATTTTGCTACTGCTAATAATTTGAGCTAATTATACAAGATTCATGGACATTTTTTTTTTTATCTCCTCTCATTTTATAGAGTGACGAAAGCGCTGTAGAATTTGCCAACCGAGTAAAGGCAGAAATTGCTAGAAAAGGTGGTCTAGTAGATCTGATGTGGTAAGTTTTTAACTTTTGAAGTATTTTAATTGCATCCAAAATATCCTCTTAAGACAGAAATTAGCATTAGAAAATTGGATCTGGTGCATTCCTTTAGGCACCAGATTTGGATCTGGTTTTCCTTTAGTTGGTCTAATTATCTAATTGCCATCTTTCTTCATTAGCTATCAACCTATCCATCATATGCAATGATACAATAACAGAGATGAGTTATACTATATACAAGGTGATTAAAGACACATCAGATTTGCACTAAAGAGTAAAATCCTAATGGTTTAGTGGTGCAACATCTGTACAACCCAGTTATTAGAAAGTCTAGGAACTGGCACTGATTTGAGAAGTAGAATCTTTCTGCACTACTGCAGATAGTGCCAAAATCAAATAACAAAAGGAACACTTAAAAGGATATGTTTTTTCTGTGTCTCCAAGTACTGATCTAACAATTCTTTTCATTTCTTCATTGTGGAAGATAATCATTGCATTGTTAGAGGGGAAGAGAAGTGAACAGAAAAATAGAAGGTTAGGACAAATAAATAAGTTATACTAAGCCAGTAAATTCTGTTCAAATAGTTGTACAGAAATATATTGAGCTTTTGTTGACATAAATTCGCCCAAATGTTCATAAAGTGATGAATCAACTTTTTTTTTTTTTTTTACATGAAATTGCGTGTGTATGAACTTTATTAATTCAGATCAAAAATTTATTGAGATCATACTATTTAAAGAATATGATATTAATTCAAACTTCTCTTGCACTTTAATGTGCATGTCTAACATCCCTTTGGTAGGCATCAACTCCAAACAAAATGTATTGTCTAGTAAAGTAATCCTTAATAGTTGAAATGTCTACCCATTTGTATTCTAAAACCAAAACTGCATTGTTTTATATTGTTTGCCACATTTCTAACTGATCACTGTAAAAGTACCATTAGAAAACTTCCGTTTTAAAAAACCTTCACAGTTTGATGAGAAATGAATTTTTTTAAAAATTACTTGGCTTACTCTTTATATTGATTTACCTTATAAGTTTTCACAACACAGGCAGTTTATTTAAAGAAATGCAATTGCATGCATAAATTGTTATATTTTTCTTATTTTAGGGATGGGCAGCTAAAGCGCATGAAAGTGAAACGGGAATGGATAGCGAAACAGCAAAAAGAATATAGTAAGCGACTAAAGGTGGAATGAGAAATGTGATTCTTTGCTAATCTTAATTTAACTAGTCCCTGCGACCATCTCTTTGTACATATTTTAATCTGTACATGCCATTTTTTGTGTTCATCGTGGTGTGTATATTTGTTATAGAATCAATTTTTTTATATTGATTGCAACAATAAAATGTTTCCATTTAGAACTTTTGTACACCATCATGATAAGTTTGGATGAACATCTCCAAATACTTAAGTCACCTGTATTGGAATATGTGCCTATATATTAACCATCATAAATATATATCAAAGATGTGTAAGAGCAAGTATCATTTAAATGTTAAACCATTGGAAAATATTAAGGCTCGTACAATGGTGCAGTCTTTTGATATTTCGTACATTATGGCTCATTTGCAGCCCATTTGTTAAAATTAAATGTAATTATTTTCATTTGTATAAACAACTAGCTGAACCCGGCAATGCTTTGCTGTTGCTAGATTTCAGAATATAAATAGATTAAATGAACACAACTGAAAGTTTGATATCAATTATTGTATTTATTTAAAATTGGATATCTATATATATAAAAGGCAGTGTTCGTATGTGTGTTTAGATGTGTGTATCGATTTACTTGATCACTTGAATTTCCAATGAAATATATTTGCAGAAATTTGTGGTTAGCATCCGTAAATGGAAAGAAAGAACCTGCTGTATGGTATATTTGTCCTTGAATGTTGGCATATAATTCTGAGTTATTATATTTGTTGCACGAAACGAAGTCATTTGAAAACGTGTTATAATTTCATATGTTATTCAAAAAATACTTCGATTGTGTTGTAGTACCAGTGACCAATGAGTACAGTGGCTCAAGTGGTGCTTCATTCTTGAATTTTAATGCCTTGAAATTTGTGCAAACTTTATTCATACTTTCAACAACACAACTGAATGCAAGCTATATTCAATTTTAAATTATACTGATATGCAAAACAATCAAGTTGTACCAATTGATTTAATTGGTTCATTTGCATGCGTAATCGACTATTGTCAGGTTGTTCATTTCGATCTAATGCAGCAAAATCATCACAATTAATATTCAACATTAAGAAACTTACAAAACATTTAACATTATGGAATTTCACAAAATTTTACAACAGCACTCAAGCTTACTTCTATGCATGCACAACAACATTTCTTACCATGTGAACTTCAATGTTCTATATTATTTTTCAATGTGATTACAATAAATTAAAAGTTCTTTCATACTCATAGTAAATGACTAACAACAAAAAAAAACCCCTTAATATAAAAAAAAAAACTGATTTCAGAATCGTAATAGATGGCTGAGTTTCCAAAACATGATTAAAAATATCAAAAATGCACTGCTCTTAATTTCGATGTTATTTAAATAGTTGACGCCCAAAATTCAATATGCTGCATTGTTCTAAATATTGTTTCTGAAAGCTTTTTTCCTATCCCTTGGATTTCACATTAAAATGTTTGTTAAATTGCTGGAGATGGGTATTTCAAACAATACCGAAATTACAGACATAAATACTTTTTCTTCCTTTAAAAAAAAAAAAAAATCTAGAATGTGATGTCCTCTTTCCATTCCTCTACTCTCTCTTTTTGAAAAGAAAAACAATATCTTATGCTTTTGTGTGGAAGTTTTTGTGTAAGAATTCGATCATGAAAAGAAACGAATAAAAGCAGAGAAAGTGGTTCTTATATGCTGTGCAGAGACAAACATAGTTACCGCTAGAGGCATTCTGAAGAAAAGCGACAGAAACCTTTCTTATTCTGGTACTTCGTTAGACAGCTCATTGTGAGCCATATCAATAGTTTATTTTAAAAAATCTTTCTAAAAGTCATAGGCAAAAATAAAGCCAAAAAAGGCCAAAATTGAATTTAAGGCCAAATAAAAATTTCAAACACCAAGGGTTTTGAAAAAACACCAAATTTCCAGAATTCGGACTTAAAAATATGGCAACCCTGCCTCTTTTCCCTGAGGTCTACGCGGCGCTGCCGAAAAACAGCCCTGTTTACAAAAAGCAACCCTGCGTTAGGAATTACGCCAAGCATTTTATCAACCATCTCCAAACATTAAAATATTATTAGGCCCCCTAACTTTGTTTCTAATGGTCAGATCGAGGATTTCAATAGCTTTAAAAATTCCCTGGGCAACGCTGATCATTTTGCAAAAAAACTACATGTAAATAGGGGCAGGAGTTTTTGAGTGTATAGCAAACACACCAACGAACATTGCCCTTTATATATATATAGAATGAACTGCAAGAAAAAAAAATACAGAAGAATGTTGTCTCATGCAATGGTATTCTTGCAAAGTGAAAAATATTTTCTGTTTCCAACATAGAAATAATCTGGATCCCTACACATACACTCTAAATGTCTTATCCATTCTTTTAGGTTTACTTTATATGCCTGAAGTACACAGAGATAAACTTTAAGTTTTGACTTGGATTATTTCAACTAGTCAGTTCAGCAGTTTGGATATTCAATTTGCATCTACTAGCATGCTTACATACAATAGTTGAAGCACGATCTTACAATGGCATTTTTTATATATATCCTTTACTTTTATTGATATTTTCGTAATTGTCAGCGTTCCAAGGTCTTTTGTAGTCAATTTCACATCCTCTTCTTTCTTCTACCAAAGCATTATAAATGCTGTGGGGGTGGGGGGGTTGTTTTTACTCAAGAGCATTAAGATATGGGTCAATTCTAAAATAGCATAACTATCAAAAAGAAGTAATTTATTGATGGGTTATTAACTTTTTCAGCGAAAAATCTTTTCACATAAGTGTCGGTTTCTTTTACAGTCTATCTTCACAAAGAAATCTAGAAATAATCTCCATAAATACCTACACAAAAAAAGTTCCATGCTTAATGTCTTCATAAATTCCTTGGTAAAGCTTTTTTTTTTAATTGAACTAACCTAACAAAATTAAATCAAATTTTTACTTAAATATCCTTGCATTGTATTTAGAATAGGACTGTTCTCCACATCTAACAAAGTGTGATTGATAATTGAAAAGGTACTCCAATTCGCCTCTTTCGCATGGTTTGATCCCAGCTTTTAAATCTGGCTGGGATTTTTCAGATGATCACTAATTCATAATAAAATATAATGAAGCCAACCTTGCAATATGAACTGAATTTATAATGGGGAACTTCAGCATTTTTTATAGACATGCAAAAGTCATCCGTATTTGTAGAAAAAATCATTCTATTTTCAAATATGCAAGTGAAATTTTACATAAAAATTTATTTAAATATTGAGAGCGAAAGATGCACTGAAATAGCAGGAATCATGATGCAATCCAAAACGCACTCTCATTGGCCCAGTAGATTTTAACGTCAAAGTTTCCTTCCTTCGCATACTTCTCTTTCGCTACTTTTGTGCCCTGCTTTGAATCGAGGCATTTGTACGAGCTAACATTTTAAAAGTGAAGTTTTTGGCTTTGTACAAGGTAAATCGGATAATTTGCCAAGGATTGATTTGACAATGATGGCAATGTATTTCCAAAAAAATCCAGATTTTATGATGGCTGGGATACAAGGAATAAAAATAATTATTTCTTCCCCCTCCGATTTTAAGATTATCATCTATTACAAATTTAAGGCTAAACAGTATCCTTTTTCAAAAAAAAAATTGGGGAGGCAGTATTAATAAAATGTAATCAATGACTTTTTTTTCAGATTATATTATTAAATAGAATCTGATTTTTAAAAAGTCATTTTAGCAAGAACTATTATTTTAAACTTTTAAAAAAGTGACATTTTTGAAGTTTTTTTTTAAGGTTTTATAAAATACTTAATTTTTAATATTTTTTTAGTTATTTTAAGTTTCTTGGATTATTGGAAACAAAAGTAACCATGAGATTGAAGATCTGATTATTTTTTGAAGTTTAATAATTATTTTTGCAACTATAAGCCTGAAAAAAACCTTGAACATTTTAAAAATATTAACTTTGGTAATTTAAAAAAAATAACTAGAATCTTGGGCCAAAATCCATACTAATTCTTATAGTATATATATAATAATCAACAAAAATAAAAGTTTGAGAAAAATGCATGTAAACTTTGTAAACACAATAAATAAAAAATAATAATGCTTGCAGAGCTCTAATTTTTTTAATGTGTTAAGAGTGTGTTTTAATGTGTACCCAAAATTCAGAAATATCCAAAAATATACGAATTTCCCTCGAAAACTTGGTTTTTTGTGTGATAAAACTATAAAAATAAAACTTTCTGACTCAACTATAGAGAAGAAAAATCAGTAGTAATATAGACAGCTGTTGTTTTACCGCATTTAAAATTACTTGTTTTCACAAGTAACTAATGTCCCCACACACACATACTATAGAAAATATTAAATGTCTAAATAAAAATTGGTACTATTTCATTAGCAGGAATTATTGAATTATATTAAAAAACTATATAAATTTATAATAATCAAACTAGACCAAATGCGGCTGATCTAGGAATTTAAGTGCTGCCATCAACAAACTCGAGATGCACGATGAGATAAATTTATCCCACATTTTCTCAACTATAATAATTGATGAGCAAACTAACTTTTTGAAGACTAATTTTGATTTTAATACATCCATTGAATATAAAGAATTTATTTTGCATCAAAAATTAATTCTGCGAATTATTTTGTTGAACTACAAATGAAAACGAATTTCATTATCAAAAAAGTCGTGAATTTAAACTAATTTTTAACATATTCTTGTTAATTTTCAATAGTTCTGTAATTTTTTAAAAAATATATGAAACATTCGAATATCCATTGAAAAAATTTATGCTATAAAATAACATGAGCAATTTTTTTTTTTTTTTTTAAAGAATGTGGGATCTTCTATATTTTTACTATTTGAGGGGCAATGGCCCCTCAAAAAAATAAATTTCATGTAATCAGATGGGGAAAAAACTAATCAACTTTTAACTGTTTGCTTTAAAATATCTTAATTTTTTTGCTGCTAACCTCACCTTATACTTCTTTTAAAAACAAAAAAAGATATTGAATTCTGAATTTACTGTGCTTTATGATGTGCATTTTTAATAGGTATAATGTAGATTAATAACTCGCATCAAAATGATCTCCACAGACATGACGAACGCAGCTTGCTGATAATTCTGGATTTAGCTTCGGATCTCTCTTCATCGCTTTACACCACTTTTTGCGAATAACATATTGGAGTGTATTACAACATTTGGGAACAATACAATACTTGTAACTTGCCGACATTATTTTATCTGATGTTATAGTCGGAAAATGTAGAAAAAAAGAGAATCTCTATAGAGAGCGAAGGGGAAGGAAGCGTGTGTCTCCCCTGTCAGGAAACTATGACGTCAGACCCGTTTCTCGCCAAAATGGATTGTTTTTTCCGCGTTTTCTAAGAGGCGAACTTTGATTGCAAATTTTAAAAAAAAACTCTCTAGAATTTTTTTTAAAAATGTTATTGTTCGTTTTGAAGCATTATAAATCGATTTTTTAAAAATGCTGAAGTTCCCCATTCCTCGAACACTAGCATGTTCTCCGTCTCAATAGTATCTTATGTAAAATGATGAGAAAACTGTTATACTTGCCAAGATTAAATTCATAGTAGGATGTTTCAGAAATTTTTATACTGCCCAAGTCCTTGCATGTTCAGTAGAATATACAAAATACCAATATTTATTGGTCACAGCTATCTTATTTTTCATATTCTGTTAGGTCACAGCTATCTTATTTTTCATATTCTGTTAAAAAAGAAGCAATGAATGTAAAACTTTGTTCCTTTCAACTAGGGATGTATCGAATAGCGATTTGGTGAAATAACCGAATATTCGGCCAAATTTCAGGCCGAATAACTAAATTTTTGAAATTTCATTTACAATCAAAAGTGAAATGTTATCTTTCAAATTTTAAATGAAAAAAAGAGAAAATAAAATTTAATCTCCATTATATGTATATTTAAAAAATGTTAATATCTTTATATATATTTGTAATATTTTAAATACCTAAATTCCAATAAGAAACTCCATTTTGGGATTGCTTCAAAGAAATAATTCATCATTGTGGAACATGACAATGAAAAATACAGAAGAAAATTGAATGGATAAATTAAAATTTCTAGAAGTAAATTCCTGTTTTTATCAAGAATATCTAAGTTTCCACTTAATTGGTGGAAAAAAAAATCTGAAAAAATTTCCAAGGTTTGCACATTTAGCAAGAAAATATCTGCAAGCAATATATATTGTCCGTTTATTTTCTGAAGCTGGCAATATATATGAAACCATATGGAGCAGACTTCTATAAATGATATGCAACATTATTAAATAAACTTATGTACTATGCAACTTAAAATTGGATAATTTTTTTTATTTTTATAATAAATGTACCAGAATGTAATTCTGTATTATTCTTTGTTAAATATATTTAAAACATTTTATCGTGAATTTATTCTGCCGAATATCTGTTTAGCAAAGGGCCACATAGGACTACCGAATATATGTTACATCCCTAGTTAATATTATATGTGTACGAAACCAAACGGAACAGACTTCTTCCTGAAAAATTATTGTTCTTGCATCATAATTTCAGGCTTTGCAATGATAAATTATATGTAACTTTAATAAATACACCTATGCAACTTAAAATTGGGTAAATGTTAGGAGATTTTTTGATACTAAATGTACCGAAATGTAATTCTGCAATATTCTTTGTTAAGTGTGTATTTAAAAAAATCAAAAATGTATTTGGCCGAATATCTGCGTACTATTCGGCCTGCCGAATATTCGTTACATCCTACTTTCAACTACAAATAACTCATTAAAGGGATTTTATTCCTAAATTTATGAAATAGATATTCATTGGTTTCCAAACATTAAGAACGATTTTCAAGATGCGAATAATTAGGATTTAATATGGATATAATGGTTCACGATCAGTTGCAGAGAATCGTGGGCTTATACACTTGTCAGAACTCACATTTTATAGTAAAAATTTGATCACTAGGGCATTTAGGGTTGTAACCAAAAAGTGAGGAAGATGAAAAGGTATTTTGGCCCACCCCATTTCACAGAAAGCTGATAATGATTTGAAACTTTCATCAATGGATTAACATGCGTTTTCATAAAAATAGCAAGAATATTCTGGAAAATATAAAGGTTTTTTTTTTTTTATTCCAAATTTTCCATCATGTCTTTTGCTTATAACATACAGAGTTTTCACAGGGTTCCCACTCTTATTGAAGAAAAAAATTCAAGGACCTTTTACGGAAAATTCAAGGACCATAAAATTACATATTGTAGAAATTGTACATAACTGAATTTTTCACTTGGAAAAACTGTAAAACGTGTCTATACACTTGATATTTCAGTTTTGATTTTACAGGAATCAAACTACAAATTAAAATAATATAAATAATGATAATAAGTTATAAAAAATTTCAGAAAAACGACCATGATTTTTTTTTTATATTTGATGTCAATAGGGCAAGAGACAATGTAGAAGCAATAATGAATAACAAAAGAATCTTAACTGAAAACTTGAAATATATCGAGATAAAATCAAAAATTGTATCTAATTTATCTTGAATATCCATAAGTCAATCTCAATTGAACACTAAAGAAATTTACAATTAATAACTATTTTATGCTTTTTGGAACAGGTCTTTTATAAACCTTTATATTATAGCTTTTAAGACCAAGCCTTGCCATTTTAGTAATTCAAACGCAATGTAACAATGATTCAAACAGAATAAAAACTAAATTTTTAAATCAAAATTATTTTTATTTTTGACCTTCTCAAGAGACAATAATCAAAAGTAGCTATCAATACATGATTGATTAAAATTTTAAACAGATGAAATAAATAAAAATAAGTCACTGATATTTAACCCCCACCTAGATACAAGTTTCAAGTCTAAGCAGCAAAATTAACTCTCCATACTGAAAGGTCCGAAGAGTAATGTGCAACCACCCTACGGTTCGAGAACGTCTCACTCTCTCTGTAAAATTTCCACCTTGGGGGGAAGTCCAAACATAAATTCTATGTAATCCTCAAAACTGGCCATTAGCATTTCAACCACGAACGAATTTCTTTCAAATAAAACCCCTTAAGATTGTCAGTTGTCATTGTGGTTTTTGAGGGGGGGGGCCCCGGGGGCTCAGAGTATCCTACGAATCGGAGGGTTAAAGCCCCCACTTCCAAGAGATTACTGTTTGTTTGAAAACAAAGGGTGTCATGTTTGTTTGAAAACATGAGGGGTAGTCCGAAGGTCACGGACTACCCCTCATGAACTTTTTTACTCTGCAGAAGGTGATAAGCGGCCTCCCAGAGGAGAAACACAAGTGCATTCCCGGAGATTTTTCAGTGACCTTCATATTTTGCGTGGAGGAGATTATCGACGGTCGCTTAAAAATTCAAGGACCTCATCCTTTTCTCAATGACTTTCAAGGACCTAATTTCATAAAAAAAATTTCAAGGACCATGGGAACCCTGCAACAAAATTGTACGACACTTACAAAATACTCGACAATATGTAAAAGCAGCATTGTATTAAAATTTGAATTAAATACTTTAAATATTAAAAGAAAAGTATCTGTAGTAAATTTTTTACTGTGCATGTGCCAAACGTAGCATAATTTTTCTTTCGGAGCCAAATATATAGGACAACTTATATAAAATTCCATTTCAATACCATTAATATTCAGAAAGATATCAGCATTGCAGCAAGTTGAATTTTGGTGTAGTCCAAGAGAAGCTAAATGCACAAATTGATATTTTTTAAACTTGAATCTTTGAACATTTTGAATTTTATAAAAGTTCAATATACTGAATACTCATGTATACTTATAAATTAATTACATAATTTAAATTGCATTTCGATGATAACTATTCAAAATATTAAGTACAATATCAAAAATGGCTGAACAAAATTATTGTACAAATCTTTAGAGTAAAAATGTCAGAATTCAAAGGTTTCCTTTTTAAAGATTAAACTTAAGTACACAGTGCAAAAAATAGATTCAAATGCATATTTATTTTGCAGTAAATAATAACAGCAATGTGTGACAAAACATTTTATTTGCTTCACATAATAAAAAGGTAACTTCAAGCTATTAATAAACGGTAAGCATGACTTAACATTCCTGTATTCTTATTCAAGAAAATATTCAGTCAAAGCTTCTTTTTACAAACAATTTTACTAGGGCACTCTTTTTCTAACACCTTCTTAACTGGAAGACAGTCGGCAAAAGTATCACTGTAATACACGATGGTATCAAGTAGGAAATGAAAAATCATTTAGTTAATTTGAATTTTATGATTGTGGGTCTTCTCTGAAATGGTTACAACAAAATTATATCACCATGTGTAGTAGCAATAAATATAGAATATTCCAGTAAGAATTTCTATAATTTGTCATTAATATATAGTGCCCTCCAAAAATACTTGTTTATACATTAAAGTAATATTTTTGAACTCTGTGGTGAAATATATTTGTACCATGTTCAAAACCTTTCTAAAACTAGTGCATAAAAAGGATAATACGAAAGGAGACTCGCATAAGTTGACATTTGATGCAATGTTCCTTTTGTTTTATTACATACAAGTAACAAAAATCAAAGTTACTAAAAGGATGACAAAATACTGAAAATTGTAAATGAAAAAAAAATTTAAACTGCCATATAAAAAAACAGACATACGAGTTCGAGTTTCACAATAAAGGACAGTTATATACTAATAATATTGTAAAATCAAAAATAATGATAAAATGAGATGTAATCAGAATAAAACTGCTTTAACAATGGTGTAGCATTGGGACTGACGGACATGATCCAGTAATTTAAAAAAAAAAAAATTGAAAATTTTTATTTGATAGAAAGTCTGGCAACATCCTTAAATGCCAAGTAAAAGAGAAAAAATTTTAAAATCTACACTCGTGTGCTGATTTTTTTGTGGTATAAATTTCGGGGAGATCAATTATTCATGTCCAAGTCAGAATGCAGCAAAAGTTCTCGCAACAATATTAAGCCTTTTGCCTTGGGACAATGTGTATAAATTGCATCTTAATTATTCCCTACAGTTTGGCTGGTAATGCTGTTACAACATTGTGTAAAAATAGCCTCCGATTTGATACAGAAAATATAATCCTCCCTCCCTTTGAGGATGAACTTCGAAGAGAAGTGCGATTTCTTTTTACAATCTTGGTGAAATTAAACCACTCAGAAATACAGATTTTGATAGAGCAATTGTAACAATGCTTTTATTATTATAAAATAAAATTCAAACTAATTTGTTTCATCAGATCCTTTATTCACGTGTTTTTACCAATGTTAAAACTAAGAAAATATTGCTTTTTTTTGGTCAAGGTAGACTTCTTACTTCCTCTGATATTTCATAACATACATTTAACTTCAGTTTTTATTTCGTAGCTTTTAATATGCACTCAAATATCCAACGACGTTAGTTTACAATGTTACTACGTGATGTTTCGTTTAAATTTCACGAATTTTTTAATGATCCTAATCTGTGTGCAGCGGCATAGCAACCGGGGAGTAAGACTCGTGTGAAGTGGTTCAAAGTATGGAGACAAAAAGAAGAGGTTAGTTTAGCTGCTGGCCTAGGGTCAGAGACACAGGAGAGGGAAAAAGAAAATCAACGAAAGACATTAAACTTGATTAAACAGTTTTTCAAGTACTTGGACTTGAAAATATTTCTACCCCGAGCAAAGCCGGGTATATAAGCTAGTATTATATAAATTTTTATCAGCTGCTCATACATTGCACGTAAATTATTATACAGTGAAACCTGTGATACCGTCATCTATAACAATATTTTCTTTGGTTCTGGCAGAATTCCTATTTACTCAATGTTATTTTAAACCTGCCTACAGCAATAATCATTTTATAAATGCACCTGTCTATAACGATAATTTTACCTTTTTAGAAAGCAGGTACAGTATAATCTCAACATTTTTCCCCTTGGAAAACAACACCCCATTATCCAGAATGTAAAATATCAGGGGAAGGCACAAGAAACCAGATTCTGTTGTGGGGGGCTAGTGATTTGCAATGCGCTCAGATGTTTGTTGCCTCTATCTCCTGCTGGGATACTGTCGAACTTATTCATTTGCAGTTAGCACTTCGGACTGACCACCTGTTCCTTGAAGTTCATTTTGATGTGTTAAAGCCTTGAATCTACAATGGGAAGCATAAAACATTGGCATTTGAAGGCATTCCGTAAAACATTGGCATTATGAAATAAAATTATGCTTTCGTCTCCTTTTATGTATACTTTTATTATTAGTAAAAATGTTAACTAAAATTTTCACTTTGAAATTCTTAAAACTTTTATAAATTGAAGTTCTTAAACTTTAAATTATTTAAAATTTACAAAATATTATTTCATATCAGCGAGTATTTGTAAGATTGATCAATAAGGGCAATAAAATTAGCTAGTATATTAGTATATGCTCATATAACAAACACTGGCTGAGCATATGCTCAAACTGTCTACAACAATAACCTGTCTATAACAATATTTTTTCCCAAGTCCCTACAATATCATTATACACAGGTTTTACTGTATACATTCATTTTTCTAGGACTTTGATTCTCAGTCTAAGAGCACTTAGGGAGGTATGAAGACATTTCTTCATTTCAAACTAATTACAGAAATAAAAATAAATCTGTTATTATAGAAAATAACCTTAAAATTTATACTTGCAAAATAGATATTTTGATATTGATTATTTAAAGTTCTAAAAATCATTACAGACACAAACATGAGAGATAAGTTTAGTTACATTCTTTTTGAATTATACATTCTAGTAGAATAAAATACTGCTCTCGATTCTTAAACTTAATTTACTACATTTTTTTTTTAATTATGAAGCATGACAATTTTTTTTATAATGTTACAAATGCACCCATTGAAATTAATATAAAATTGATGTGCTATGCCTATCATATGATGTTGGCTCACTTAATATTTCATTATCTCAGAAGGCCAACATAAGTGAATTGAAAATAATGAGTGAAGATAGGAATTGGTTTTTATAGAAATGGAATAGCTATCTTCTTGTTACCAGTACAAATTAAGATACTGTTAATAAATTGAATAGAAACAGTGTTATTTTTCAAAACTGAAAAGTTAAAAGAGGAAAAGTCTGTCCTAAAAAAAATTGGAAATTTCTTATAAGTAAGCACATTACTTCATAATGACAATTTGAGGGGGGGAAAAATTCCTACCGATAGACAAAAGGATACATGTGCTAATAATTTGGACTTTGTAAATTTCTTTAAAAAATGGAATTTTATACAATTTCTAACTGAAAACTCTTTTTCCCCACAACACTGACAAATTCTACAAAGACACATGAATTAGCGACAATTTTAAACAGCTTACAAAGAAATGGTTAACAGCAACAATGCAGAGATGCGGTATTATTAACTCTAAAGTATAACTGCACTTAAGAAGGTGCATTACTAGAAAATGTAACAAACTTTGAAATATTTCAAACACTTCCAGCAGACAGTTTCCAAAAATGAAAGATAGCCAGAACCCTTAGAAAAATTTATAGACTTATACAAAATTATAAAATAAAAAATATTGACATATTTGGAATGACACACTTGATAAGGCTTCGTATCAATCCACACTCTAATGCTAAATGAATTAATTATACATAACAGTTTGGACAACTACAATGAATACAGAAAGAAATTATGTACAATAAGTACTAAAATACAGCATTATATCAAATGTATCTGTCCCCCTCTCCTAACCTTTATTTGTACAATGAGAAATTTTTCCCCTTTCAAATAAAAAAAAAACTGATACAAAAGACAAAAAAAAAAAACAATAAAATTGGGAGATTCTCCTGATTAACAGGCCATGATCCCTTGACAGATTCCGATAAAGCAGACTCGTGCATCAAATTATCATTTTTAAAATTAAGACTTCCACAGCCATTTTCATTTATAACATAAGTTAGGTGGAACCTTCAAACATCCTTATGGACACTAATAATAAACAAAATGTCATGTTTTTAAAACAGAAAGTGTCATCTAATTGGATAATAGAGAAAATTCAATTGTCAAAGGGTTAAGATTACTAAACCATCATATACACAAGTATGAAGTTCTTTATTTATAGAGAAATGTTACCACTTCTTCATCAAAACAATCACACTTCTCATCAATCAGATGACAGAAATTTCAAATAGAAGGAAGCGTATTTACAAAATGCATAAAAAATTTAAAAGAATGGTGTCCGTGAAATCATGCAAATATTCTTCAACATTATGCTTTTTTATGATTCTATAGCTGTAACAAGTTTCTTTTTCAACAAATGTTCAGTTATCCTAAAAAAAAGAAAAGGACTTGGAGTTAATAATGTATTCAAACAAATTTCATTACATAGAAAATACAAAAGGGAAAAAAAGCAGTGCTACTAAGATATTTCTCTTTCTTAAGAAAAACTATTCTCCATTATAACTCAATCATTACAGTAATAGAAAATTTGAAGTTTGGCTGACTACACAACAGTGATAAGAAAAAAGTAACTCATTTGTAGGACATCAGTCTTTATCTTAAAAAAGTACCAATTATCATCAGCATACGAATAAAACAACTTGTCATTCTTGATAAGCTTAACTGTTATTAAAAAAATTTTGGAAGAGTCAGAAGCATTATACAGGGTGTCTTGATAGTCTTTATAATTTCACAAAATTACTAAAAAGGCAATTGATGAGATAAGTTTATCAAATTTATTATTAAAGATACGAGTTCACACTGCATTTGTGTATTTAAGCTATACCCTGTTGATGAAAGAGAGACTGTTGAATAAGCACATAAAAAACAGTTATTCCTCAAGTAAAAGTACAATGTATATTGTTTGCAAAGTTGTTTCCCTGACATGCTAATCTTGGCAACAAAAGGAATATTATAGAAAAATCTGAACTGTGGTCCTATCTCTACTGGGAGTCAGATATATCAAGAACCTTCTAGAGATTGTGTCACTTCCTGTTGACAATGCATAAAAACAAGCTCTCAAACCAAGAGAGTCAGTTAAGACTTTGGTCAACAGTGGAGCTGGTGAACTGATATACGCTGAGCGCTATTGAAAGTGCTGCGACTGAGATTTTATTGGTGATCTCTGATGTGAATTTATACAAGTGCTGTTTAGTTTTGTTACCTGTTCTTAGAGTTTTGTTAAACATCTTCGTGGAATAAAGACTTATTTTTTTTTATCCTGCTGGTTGTATTACATTCACGTACACCCACCAGACGATTTTCTTGTAACAATATTGTGGTTTATTGAAACAAAACTGAATACAAAGATTCAGCAAAACTGCAGGACTAAGTATGGAAATAATAAATCATCATGTATGTCAATTTGTGCATGATGCAAGAAGTTTATGCAGTTAGGAATATTCAATAGATAAAGAAAGGAGTGTAAAACAAAAATCCTTATAGGAAAATAATAGAAAAACAAAAAAATTTAAAAAGAAAAAAGTATATAGAAGAAACAGAAGGCTTATAGGAAAATGTCACTCATATAAGACAACCTTTTGCTCTTTGGATTACATTTACTGCTACCAGACATTTACAGCTACCACATGCCCAAGGTCCTACACAAGAACTTGCAATTATATGCTTAGACAGAACCATTCTTATGGGCACTCAAAACAAATGATAAACCAAGACAAAATGGAGTTTGAAGTCAGCATGTTCTCCAACACTTCTTTCTGTGGGCCTATGCTATGTGGGCCATGCCATATATCAAACAAAGGTACAGAGTATTAATGACCTGAGCAAGAGGTCACTGATGTCGCTGCCACCAATGAGGATGTTTAGCTACAGAGATCATGTCAAAAAAATAATCTGGATGTACTTTGTGCAACTAATGGTGTTCATACCGAGGTGTACTATATCAAGCAAATATAAATCTCAAAAAAACCTATTTAACATTTGGTAAAAATTGTTACAGATTTTTCAATTCATTTGTTTTCTTAGTAAGTAACTTTCTTAATATTTCAAAGATTAACAAGACCTTTGTAGATGTCCTGTATTTAAATTCAAGTAGAGGATGAAAAAAAATTAAAATCTACTGAATTAATGTTTACATATGCAAATAAAAACAAGTCAATTGCTTACTAAATATATTGAAAGTACTGTTAATTTTAAAACAGAATTCCTTATGCTCAACATACTATTAAAAAGGTTTTCCGAAGCAAAGTAACAAATGAGATTTTTGGTTGCACTTTTTTAACAAGATTTTGTGAACAATTTTCACCTAAATCTCTGTTAAGGGAGGAAGGAATTGTCACACAAAATCATGTGTTCCATTTGAAACACAAATGTATATTTACTTCAGCATTAAACATTAAATAAAGCACTTCAAATGAAATATGCTAAGAAACATCCATGTCACATAGTATTACATATTTAACTTTCAACTCATATAAGTATCACAACTATCACAAAGATATCAATTATTCGTGATACTCAAAGATATTCGAGTAATACTTACATGGGTATATTTACAGACTTTTCTTCTCCATTTGATGATACAAATGCTTTCAGTGGTGCTGGATTAACAAATACTCCGAAACTTTGCAGTTCTTGGATGACATTAGGTAACGATTTATCATCAATGGTAAAACCTATAAGAAAAGAGTATCTTCATAAATCTGGATGAGCACTAATCCAGAATTCTTAGAAACTAATATTAAGTTAGATGAAAAAAAGAATTAAAACTTAAATCAAAAGGACAATTTTAAACTACGTGTTCTAGCTAAATAGTTACTGAAATGAATATGAAGGCTTTTTGTCTGAGGTATGAAACTAGAAAAAGAACTTCATAAGAACATGAAATTTATTTTCCTGTTTACTGAAGGATGTGATCATGACAAACCAAATGTTCACCCAAATCCTACAAGTTTTGTTGATGATAGTTTAATTATATCAATGTCAAGTTTTGAAGCAACACAAGAGCTATTTTGGGACGGGCCTTGTAATTTAGAACAGCGGTCAGCAGCATGACGAGGACGACACCTGAACTGGCACACCCTCTCCAAACTTCCGCACCACACCAGCGGGAAGATGATTGACCCCCTATGTATTATTTGATGTGCAACAGGCCCGATACACGACAGATCTTCAGTGGAATTGGTTGGTTGATCACAGAAACCATAATTTGTTTTGGTATTTTGTACTTGGTAAAATGACCATGCATCAGAAGTTCTTGTTGTTTGAAGGATTATGAAGAAACAGCAAGAAATTTATTCAACAAATAAATATCAAATTGCACATACATCAATGCTAACAGTTAAAAAGATTTAGATTTGTAATCAGTTAGAAATGAATATTGTGAAATTCTTAAATATGTAAGTAGTTATTTTTTTAAATGTAACTGGCAATTATTATTTTTTATTCTACTTGCATTGACATTCATAATACACATCATTCTTTGGAGGCAATAACAAGCGGTTAAAGCATTTATGATTTCCAAAATTGATTTTCATATATGCCTTATATCAGTTTCCAAAAAAAGTTCTTCTAAAAATCAATTTTAATAATCAACATCTAAAAAACTCTTAATTAGTTTTAAAAAAATCTATATATTTAAAATAATATGATAAAACCTTCAGACAGTTCGCCATCCCCAACCACTCGACGGATTTCGATAATTTTTATTTCATATGAAAGCTTATGACGTCTAGATATGTCATCAAGGGTCGCCTGCCCCCCACCCACTCCCTATTCTCGAACAAAATCGAAAAAACATAGAGAATGTATGGTAGAGAAATGTTTTATCGGTTTCGTTCAAAAATGGGGGTAGGGGGCAGACGACCTTTGATGACATATCTAGACGTCATAAGCTTTCATACGAAATAAAAATTTTCGAAATCCATCGAGTGGTTGGGGCTGACAAACTGTCTGAAGGTTTTACCATATTATTTTAAATACATAGATATCAACAGTTCCATCAAAATGGTGTGTAAAAAATATTGTAAAATGCCCATTGTAGGAGATGGAAACCGTTTATTTAGGGTGATATCATTCAGTATTTATGGATCTGAAGACTTTCATGCCGAAAATTGTGAGAAAGTTACACAAAGCATTACAACTAGATGAGGTTTATTGAAAGATTTTACAATTTTAAAGGAATCTGTTGTCTACAAAGAATATGAAATCTACTATGGTCTAAATCTACTATGGTTCCACTGATCTTCATGTAGTATTTAAAACTAAAAAAGGTAGTGGCTGAGAGCAGCGAGGTGGCAGTGCTGAGCAAAGTGGGTGCTGGCCGCAAACCCGCCCGGAGAGCGGCTAGTAAAAATTATAAAGCCCTTTCTAAAATAAAAAATGCATTATATTTTTCTGGAATTTTTCAAGCTAAATTATTTAATTGTGTTTTATTCATTTTTTGTTTGTTTAAAATTGGGAGCGAATCAAGTTCTTCAATGAAAAGAAAACCTTATAAAGAAAGCAAAACAACTAAGAACAAAAACATACAAATTACCTGTTATTGAGCATAAATGAGTTTGTACTGGTAATGACATGAAATTCTTCTCCATTTTCCTCATAAAATCTAAAGAAACTCGTTCAGTATTCCCATAATCAATAAATATCACATCGTAGAATGGATTATTGCTGTCATCTAAGATTACAGCTCTATACCACTGGTTGTCAGCTATTTTAAAAAATAATATTATTAAGAAAACATAACAGTTTTAGCATATAAAAAAAGAAATTAATGTCTGTCTCTAAAATAACTCACAGGTAAAACCTTAATGTAATTAATTCCACTGTTATATAATTGTTTCTACAAAATATAATTTAATATGCATTTATTATTATTATTATATATATATGACAAATCAACTGAAGATAAAGTTTACCATCGTATTTTGCTAACACCAGTTCATCCACTTCTGGCAGAGAGTTTCCATTAAAGGAAGAACTCTCTAGATTTTCACAGTACTGTGTTATTTCACTTGTTAATCCTAGATTTGCTGTAATAGCTGAAAATAAGGCAGAAAAAAAGATATATATATTATGCAATAAAGCTACACATAAGACAAGGTAAAAAAGCTAAAATTGTAATTTTCTTTTACATTACTCTATCTTGTAATAAGGTATTTTTATATTTTATGAAAAGCACAAAATAACTTTTGCCTGTTCTTAGATAACAAATAGTCAGTCCTATCTAAAATTAAATAAGTTTCAAAATTGTATAAAATAAGAAGGAGATCCATTTTATTAATAAATATTGCTGATATATACTACCAATAACTTTTCACTATAAACTTATATTTAACCAACAAGAAAGAATACACAGATATAATATAATTTCACAATTGCAGACGAGAATCTTAATACCTACTGCTAATACCTACATTCTAGCCCCATGAAGTAGAGGGAAATATAGAATAAAAAATACATTAGTTGATTACTATGGCTCAAATAGAAAAACTAGAAACTACCATGCTGAAAGAGATACAATTTAATGTCAAGTTTTCTTATCAGGTTTATGTTTCCACCTTTTTTTTTTTTAAATGATAGTCAATGTTGATGAAAATATAACTTCAGAATAAACTTATCAACCCCTTCTTGGTCGGCGTTGCATGTCATACGTTTGGCGCTTTTGTGTCCCCGTAAGATATTTAAATCTGTAATTAAGTCGATGTAAGAACTAATTTTAAATACAAAAATCACCTGGTCATGCTTAAATGTCTCAAATATCTTAAATAGATTGAAATAATAAAAAATATATCAAATGGTTGTTGGCATCATATTAGGAGGTTAAATAAAAACATAAGGCAAGGTGTTAAGTACATTACACATTAAATTTGAAAAAAATAAGCTGCCTCAGTCAGCCAAGAATTTTTATTACAAAAAAATAATATAAACCTTCCTAATGATATTATCTCATAGATTCAGAAAAAGTATATCCTATAGAAAACATTTCATAAAATCTTAATTTATATATATAAATTTTATTTTTACAAGATTCTGTACCTGAATTTTACGATACAATTTGTATAGCTACAATATTTGTATTACAATTTGTATAGATACAATTTGTATGCTTATCAAGATGGTACACTATTATATATAAAATTTTATAAACATTAAATCAATATTAAAATAGAAGAATGAACCGATTAGGAAATGTTTGTAATATAGTAGATAATATTTCATTTAGAAATATGTAATTTTTCAGGCTCATATTGATAGATTTTACATAAGATGTCTGGTTATCATTAAAAATATAAAAAAATTTAAAAGAAAATTGGAAAATCAAGTAGCAGTTCTGAGCATCTGTTTTGACATATTTAATCAGAAGAAAAGCACAGTTGAACTTACCATCAGGGCTGAAAGGAGCACAGAATAAAGAGCATTCTTCATTCACAGAATAAATAATTATGTCCTGTTCTCCATCAGGAAAATGCACATAATCAGAAGTGCTGTAGGAAAATTTAACTTCAGGACTTGAGCTAGTAGATGTGCATATTTCTTTAACTACAGAATGTTCACTATCGGAAGGTTTAAGACATATTTCGTTGGCTTCAGAATTTGTACTATTGTCATTCTAAAAAGAAAAATGAAGCATTAAGAATTTCCATGAGTTAAATTCAAAAGTACAAAAACTGGTATTTTTCCATTAGTTCAATAACAATTGCCAGCAAGCATCAATCTTGGTGCAAAATGTCACTTTTCTGTATTTATAATGATGTTCAAAATTAAGAGTATTATTTACATCTAATGTGTTCAAAATTTTAACTAAAAAAGCGAGAAACTTTTAATTGCTTTTATGACTGAATACATAAAGTCTTAGAGTGAATTAAAGTCTTTAAAGAATTATTCACTTATAATCACTGAGGACACAAGATAAGGACAGCTTTGGTTAAATATAACCAAAAGAAAACTATTCAGAAATTACAATTTTTAGTTTTAACTTCAAATTAAACCAAAATCAATTCAAATTAGATACATGTTTTTGTTAATAAGAAATTCAAGGAACCAGAGAAAAAAATTCAAATTTAAATATATAGTTTGTAAATTTAGAAATAAAAAATCTGAAAATAAAACATAGTGTTAGACTGCAATTAAGCAATAACATACTTTTCGGTTTTACCAGCACTATTTAAATAAATTAGTATTTTCGCTACTAAAGTTTATTTCATGTCTTGTGGCAACTCTTAACTTTTCAACGGATTTTTTTAAAGTTTTGTTAAATTTCTCAATTATTCGTTTTTTGTAGTGATTAACTGAATTGTTAATTGCTTTAACTTTTTATGCAATTTATTTAATGGTTCGGTGTTTAATCAGTTGTAAATCCTTTTTCTTGCACCAGACTATATGCTCGCCATTTAAAAGGTGGAAGCTTTTTTGTGTAATCAGGTCCTGGCGTCCCCTGACTGGAAGATTTTCTTTTGTGCGAGTTTAGAATTCGCTTGTCTGTTACTGTGAAATAGGGTGGTGCGTCTGCGAGGTCTGGGGTACAGTAATTCTTAGATTCGGCTCTCATCCTTGCAGACATACCGATGGTTTGAGAAGGGAAGTTACAGCATCTGAAGTAATTCATTTTCATATAGACCGAGACAAGAATGACTGAGCAATGATGTTTTTTAAGCAACAGTTTTAGATGAAGCAGACTACAAAATTCATTTCATATGACTGAGCAATGATGGTGTTTTCAAGCAACAACTAACTGTGAGTAGATTTCTTCAGAATAACTGTTACATGTATTCACATAGAGTAATGAAGTAATTGCTCATAAGCATAATTGATTTTTCACAAATTACATCAGTATTATCGAAGGAAATGAACAAAATGTTGCAAATGATCTGTAAGTGGAAAGTGTGTCGAATTGCTTTTGGACTCTAAAAGAATTCACGAACATTGTCCAGTAACGATCATGAATATTCAACGAATGCCTAGGCCTAATTATTTCTATTTCTATATTTCTTCTTCGTGCAAAAGATGCAATTGTAAGCTAGCTAGTCAATCCTATTCACTAGAGCTCTCAGGGTTATTATTTTTTAAGAACATTTAATGTCATTCTGATTTGTTTCTTTTAAACTATATGTAAAGTATTTTTTAGGAAAGTATTTTTTGATTTTGATAGCGATTTTGTTTCATTTAGAAAGACTGCAGCAATTTTAAGAATGGTATAATGTATGTATTTTTGTCATATTAGAACTCTCTGATCGACATGTGCATCAACAAAATCTTGGTTGTTGTATTCTTGTACTGTTCCACATAACCAAGAATAATTCATTTGCTAAAATTGGCAATATTGTATTTAATTTTATAAATAAAAGTATAATTAGTCAAGAACTCGAATCTCTTGTCTTCTTTCTTTTTTAGTGCAAAAATGCAATGTACTCTTTTCTAGGATTTTCTTCCACTAATGCCAAAAGTTCCAGACTGTATTAAAAAGATGGGTAATAACAAGAGTGTAAAAAGATTGTACTAATCCCACATAGCTTATTTCTCTTGACTCATTTGTGAGTCATCCCAAATTATGCATTTTTCATTTTATTTTGGCACAAAAGCTATTCAACCCAATAAACTGTTTTACAAATATATCATGAAAAGATCTTTATATTATCTATTAATAAAATTATTTAAACTTTTAAATATTTATTCACGTGTTACAGTATAATCAACCCCCTAAGTCACTAACCCAGGCAATATTTGAAGAAATTAAATTAAGTGTGCTGATTCCCACAAATTAAAAGGTATACAGTGGAGTCAGTTCATGTGACAACAACAAAGACACATGACTGACGTAATTGCACATGGTATCTGTTAGATAAATTAATTTCTGTTTTGGCCATATTTAAATTAATATATATTAAAATTATAAGTTTAAATGTATAAGTACTACAAATTATTTTTGTGTTAATCTAAAGTAAGTTAAGCTTTCTTCACCTTTTATTTACATCTCAATGTCTGATGTAAACAAACAGCAGCCATTGAGATGCATTGACTGACATGCTCTGTTAACAGTGGGTGTTCACCCTTGCAAGCATGCTCAGAAACTACTGGGTGTGTCTAGACTTGGGCATGCTCAGTAGTAAGGGGGAGTTTCACTTGTGTTTTGAAATGTTTCTATCTTTTTGTTTTTCAGATTGTTCATGAATCTCTTAGTAGATGTCTAGTAAGACATGTTGTGCATTTTTTTTTTGAAATTGAATCTAATAGTTTTTAATTATGCTTAATAAAAGCTTGAGTTTTATTTTTAAATTCAGCTTGTTTATTTCATATTTGGGTTTACACAATCATAAACCCAACAGTATCTAAATACGCAAATCTTACACTGCATGACACAAAGCACATGTGTATCATTTACATAATTATCATTATCCATTACTGTGTTCATTTTACACACTTGCACTGGGCATCATTACACATCGATCATTGCACTGTGTTCCGTTATCACACACTGTTGTTTGCATTTTTTGCAAACTTATCGAGTAGAAAAAATATCGATGTTCAGATTTTGGCTGTTATAATGCAAAAATAAAATGTGGACTAGTGTACAAAAAATGTTTTTCAAGTGCCCACTTAAAAATCCTGAGTTATTTAACAACAGACTGAAAATGTGAATGCCTACTTAAGTTTAATCGTTTCGAGACTACTGCAAAACATATGGGGCACTCGAGATTAAAAGATGTTACCTGCCAATCTACTAAAATATCTTTAAATTGACTTAATTAAGATCATCAAAAAGTATAAAAATGTAGCCTAGATCTTTTATTTTCTTGAAAAAAAAAATCATCATGAATGTGACTATGACATGATGACCCTATGACATACAGCGTTCTTTTAGCCCTAAAAGTTCTTCCAACTCACTGTTTTTTTTTTTTTTATGAACCTAATTAAGAATGTAAGTAAAACTAACTATATATAATAAGAATTCAAAAAACATCAACACATTTAAATTAGACTTAAAGAACACAAATGATTCTAGTGAAAACAGAAAATATCAAATAAATGAAAAAAGTTAAAGAATCAAGCAAAAAAAGTTAAAGAATCAACCATTTAATTGAATTCCTAAGGTAAAAACTAGAATTAAATTGCCAAAGAAAATATAAAGCAAAATGTAAGCAATTGTTTCAAACGGGGGGGGGGGTTCTCAACATTAGGAGCAACAATTATGCAGGGTGCGTAGTGAGAAATTGCTGCAAAAATTAAGCACTTTTTAAGCACCTTAACCAAAAAAATTAAGCACCTTTGTACATTCATACATACGTAGACCCACATATTTTCCAAGCATAGGATGATTTCTGTTTTAAAACAATGCATAGGTTTTATTGAAAAATTTAAAATATATATGTTTTAAAATTTTAAATACGTATTGTTTTTTAATTTTAATATTTATTTCTGTATTTGCACAGCATCTTCTATTGCAAAATAAAGGATGCCTTGGATTGGACAAAAAAATAAAAATAATTCAAATTATCATTACCAAACATGAATTCCAACTTTTATAAGATTAACAATAAAAATCTGTGAGCTTTTTCAACATTTCTTAAAAATAACAAATTTTGCCCCATTGGGATAACCATTCCAGTAATTTCAATATACGCCGATGCCCATTGTTGAAGAGGGAGCGGAAATAAGGTCATTGATAGTCCAGTCAACGAAGGTTTGAAAAAACATTAAATCGTATAGTTTTGAAAATTGGTACACATATTCATGAGGGGCTCCTGATGAACATATTAAAAGTCCCTGGTCCTGAGGAGGGAGCTCATGCTTCCATCTTGGATTTCATCTCCCCTTTTATTTTAGTTTTTCTTGAATATCTCAAAATATATTCAGTTTTCAAATTATAATTGATTTAACAAATTAAAGAGCGTAAAATTCCCTACAAATATATGCTTTTATTTTTCTTCTAGCTTTAATCGTTTTCCGAGATATGGGTCTCAAAGTTTGCCACCATCTTGGATTTCAAGCCCCCCTTTTTTTATAGGTCGAAAATTATTCAATTTGTAAATTTAATGTAATAAGTAAATTAAAGAGTATAAAATTCCCTACAAATACATCCCTTAATGTTTCTTCTAACTTTAATAGTTTCCAAGGTTTTAATGGGTCTCAAATTTTGCTGCCATCTTACATTTTATATCCCTTTTATTAGTTTTTCTCGACTATCTCGAAAATTATTTAATTTTAAAATCACATGTGATACAACAAATTAAAGAACGTAAAATTCTCTATAAAAGTGTTTTTATTTTTGTTCTAGCTTTAATCGTTTCCGAGATATTTAAGAAAAACTAAAAAAGGGGAGATGAAATCCAAGATGGCAGCAAATTTTGAAGCCCATTATCTCGGAAACTATTAAAGCTAGAACAAAAATAAAAGCATGTATTTGTAGGGAATGTTACGCTCTTTAATTTGTTAAATCAATAGTAAATTGAAAACTCAATAGTTTCCGAGATATCCAATAAAAACTAAAAAGGGGGGGGGGGTATGAAGACTTTTAGTATGTTCATCAGAAGCCCCTCACGAACATTAATCAAAACTATATGATTTAATGTCTTTTTCATCCCATTTTGGGCCTCCGTTGACTGGACTATAAGCGTTATCTTAACATGTGTTGACACCCCTCTATCCAACTCATCCTGGATTCCTCTCTGGAATTCTTCCCTTTTGTCGGTTTCTTTCTTGATACATCCAGTAAATAAAAAATTCTCCCCCCTCGCCCCCCCCCCCCCCCCCCCCCCCCCCGCGGCCCCCCCCCCTCTTTGTACTTCTCAAGAAAATTAAACACTTTTTTAAGGAACTTTTTTTTTTAAATTGAGCAGTTTCAAGCCGCTTAAAAATTATTTTCAAATCTAAGTACTTTTTAAGCACCTTTCATGACACTACGCACCCTGTTATATGATAAACAATTGATTCTAAATATGAAATGATGTGGTTCAATTTATATTTATTATGCAGCATGAATTGATACCATCACCACAAGAGACAGAAAGGGCTTTTAAGAAATACAAAGAAAGCATGCTGTCTATAGTAGTTTGAAACATAAATAAAACAAAATTAAACAGTAAAGTACAATTAACTTACCAAAGGAATATCTTCAGAAGGAATATGAATCTGAGAATCTTGCTGAAGCATTAGCTTCACCAACTGTACAGTATTTTCTAAACTTTCAGCTATGACAGAATAAACATGTTCAAACTGTACAGTTGATTTTGCACATTCTCTATCAATAATCCTCACAGGGATGGCAAATGAAGGATACATAGCTAGTTCACCAACAAATGATCGCAAATTCTCTCTCATTACAATTTCATCATTGCCATAATCAATAAATCGTATCCTACATTTATCAGAGGACACAATTTCTTCAACACAACACCGATACCATGAGCCATCTGCTTGACTTCTTGCACACAAAAGTTCACCAACAATAGGATTACGAAATAATGGATCTGAAGAAGCATGCTTCTTAACTTCAGCTTGAACTTCAGCTACTAAAGAAAGATCATCTACATCCTGCAAAAAGAGGATATCACCATCTTTATGATAGAATATAACATTTCTAAGTTCATTCAATGGGAGCTTTTGTTGTATAAGAGTAGCAAGCATGTACCGGTTGAAAATATCAATGATAGGAACACAGTCGTCATTCTTTCCAATTACTGTGGCACTATACTGTTTCTCAAATAAAAGAGAATCTGCCGTAAATGTAGAATCCTTGAGTATGACTTTGATACAGAAAATGGGAAAGGAACTTAACTTTTCAGACATATAATAAATGTCAGAGAATGGCACTTCTTCTGTAGTCCCATAATCAATCAAAAAGACTTTGCATGTCTTTGAAGTTTCATTCGCAGCTTTTATGCAACCTCTGCACCTAGAACGATTCTGACGTTTTATAACCAAAACTTCATCAACTGTTGGAATACCAGACATTTCATTTCCTTCAAATTTTTCGAGGATAGAATTCATTTCATTTATCTCTGCAGAATCAGAAGTTCTGCTCAGAAAATGAAATTCCCCATCAAAAGATAGAAAAGTTACATCTTGTACACCTGTGTCTAAATTACTTTGTTTCATAGATGAAAATGGAATTCTGCTAACAGCAGGACAAAGTTTCACAACATGAACATTGTCATTAGAAATGCCAGTATATTTTATGGTACACATTGGATTGGAATTCAAAACATTGACATTGTCTGGTTCATTAAACTTGACTGCTGTACATAACCCAGGCACAGAAGAATACTTAGAAGGAATGCAATAAATATTTTCAGGTTCAACAACATCAAGATTGCCATAATCGACAAAGAAAGCTTTAAATTTATTCTCACCACATTGTTCTTTTATAATAGCCCTATAAAACTGACCATCCTCATATTTAACATTACAGAGTTCACCAACTTTAGGATGTCGAAGGAGTTTTTTCAAAAAACTGGGACTCTGCAAATCAATCATCATTTCCTGTAGCTTTTCAGCATTGGAAATTCTTTGTACATAAAACACATCAGCCTCTTTATGAACAATCATAACTTCAACGGGTGATTCTGGGAGCATTTCACTCTCAATAGATGAAAGTTGAATATCATCTTCTGAAACTACAATATCCACAACAAAAATTGTATCAGATGATTTAATAACTTTGACTGGAAATACAGATATACCTGCTTGAATTTTTTCTTGTAGTTTCTCCATGCTTTTGAATTTGACAGGCATACTCAATACAGGGAATGTACAAAGTGAAGTAGGAAGGATTTTCATATTTTCTAATGAAATAACTTCATTGTTGCCATAATCAATAAAACAAATATCACAGGATTTTTTATCAGTGAAGACTTTTTCTACAGATCCTCTGTACCAAATACCATCAATGAACTTAGCACATATTACGTCACCAATTACAGGCAAATCAGATAGATCGCTGAACTCTGAAGCTTTTAATAATCTTGTTTCTAATGTGGTAAGGAGTTCTTTAGATGATGCCATCTGTACAAACAAAATATCACCTTGAGCATGACAAAGAGAAACATCAACCTCTTTATCTGTTGGAAGCGACTGTTTCTTTAAAGAATTTGATTTTGGCAGGATTGCTTCATAAGGAAGCACCAATTCAACTAACTGCACCTTATCATCAGAAAAGCCAACCGTTTTAACTGACAATACAGAATTCATATCGTCATTTTTAGCCTTTTCAATGTTCTTTATTTTAACAGGAACACAAAGCACAGGGAAATTGAGCACATCTTCAGGGAGGCATTGGATATTTTCAGAAGGCACATCTTCACAATTGCCAAAATCTATAAAGAATACTTTTAACTTTAAGTCTTTGTCAAAAGTGCTCTGTACCGATGCACGGTACCAACATCCATCACTACTTTTAGCACACACTAAATCACCTTCAGTAGGAGTTTGATTAAGAGGTTTCAACTCAGGATTCATTAATTTTTGACACAAGACATCCAAATCTGTAAAATTATTTTTTAGATGACAATAGAATACATCATTCTCACAAAACGAAAACTTTACTTCATTAATTCCTTCTCCAAGGGACAATCTTTTTAAATCAGAAATTTTGGGGTTTTTAGCATTTTGTGGATGGTTCAATACCTTGACCAACTGTACGCCATTTTTCTTACCAACAACTTCCACTGAGAAAACTGTCTCTAGTTTTAAATCGGAAAGCTTCAGATTCTGAACAATGAGTGGCACACAGTACACAGGATGAGAAAATAAATCATCAGAAAGTTCTTTCAAATTGTCGATTAAAATCTCTTCATCATTTCCATAATCAATATAAATTACTCGGATTGATTTGGTCAGTATTTCTTTTACAAGTCCTCTGTACCAGCACCCATCTCCAGAAAGACAGCAATAGACCATGCCAATTTCAGGTTTTGAAACATCAGTTTTAATCAAAGAGTCTACTCTTGTTTGCAGCAATAAAAGATTTTTTAAGTCCTTTTGCTGATGAATATAAATTTTGTCTGCTTGAGCATAACATATCACAACCTCTGAAATACCAGCAGGCAATTCTTGAAATTGCAGCAAGGTCTTTGAATGGTTTTTCTTTTTTCTGACTAATTCAGTTAAAGGTACTCCTCTCAGATAAAGCATAACTTCTGTAGGTGTTTGTTTGGGATTCTTCAACTCCATAGACCATTTTTCTTCCATCAACTTCTCAAGTAATCCTTGATTTATGTCTTCATTTTTTATTCCATAGAGAGAAACACAAAATGAGAGTTTGGGACTAGTAAATTTCTCAGGTAATGGCTTAATATCACTAATAGAAACCTCAGCTTCATTCCCATAATCAATGAAAAACACTTTATATTTGTATTTATTCCTCCCAGTCACTTGTGCTCGATACCAAACACCATCTGTGAATTTGCAACACACTATTTCATCAGCAATAGGTGAATAGGCAGAGTAGGGTTCAGAATTGCAATATTTATTTATGCTTACCAATAGCTTCCTAATAGCATCATCATCAGCAATTAATTGCACATAAATTTTAGAAGCATCTTTCATCCAAACTATTTTTACATCATGTTTCAAAGCTGCATCTAGTCTTTTATCAGATACAAGATCCTTTGTAATTACCGGTTTTTGTGTAACTCCAGATTTTGATGAATCCTGTTTTGGATCAAGAGTTATTTTTTTCCTTGGAAACTGAGAACATTTGATATTGTTTTTTGATTCTACTGATTTAGATGATTTTGAAGATGAAACACTTGAATTTGACTTTATTAAAGGTGCAATAGCAGTTCCATGATACCATGGATAGCAACACATAACTACTGAACTATTTTTGTAACTGAATGACAGTTCAACGACCATATTGTTTATACTTTTAACAGTAACTTCGCGTGTGGTTTCAAAAATAAGATTCATATCATCGATAGACAATGAAACTGGTTTTTCACAGCATATAACATACGACTTTTTCTGTAAAAGCATTGGGCTTAAAGATTGCAACTTGGTAATTCTTTCTGTATTTCCATAATCAATGTAACGAACAAGAAAACAATTACGAAGTCTCTTTAAAACAACACAACGATAGAATTGGCTCAAAGAAGGTGAAAAACCAACAGCAATATCTCCTTCTTCACAGCTGCAAAAAAAAAGGAAACAAATTTTAAATGGTCATATAAACTTGAAAAGAAACCTCAATAATTTAAAACTAATAAAAAATTAATTTCTAATCCGTCCAAGTTTCAATTTATTATATACGCATGAGGGGATACCTTAACCTGTAAGAAATTTCCTTTCCCCTTTTACAGTTTATAATTCATTTTTTTCATGCATAAGACAACATTATAAAACCAAAATGATTGCAAATACAAGAATTATGCAAGAACAAGAACAGACCATTATAAAACGAATTACAGTGTACATTCTTAAGTAGCAAAAGAAAAGGAAGAGTAAAGCTAAAAGGGGATCTTTATTTAAAGAACATTTCCATACAAAATACAGATGTACATGAGTCTGCATGCATCATCCAAAAAGAAAGGATAACATTGTTTGCAAGTACTGTACCTGTGAATAAGTCATTACCTGCAAGCAATGTACCAGTGGGTTAAAGATTGGCAGGTTCTGAATATAAATTAAGTATTTAAAGTAAGTTAAGAAAAACCCTATAAGTAATTCATTTATCTATACTAGCTTTACTTCTCTGTTTAGGATTTTTTAAAAAAGGATCAATACAAGATACAAGAGGTTCGATTCAATAATTACATATATCAGATTGCAGAGAGGAATATTTCCTTATATCAATGGGGGGGGGGGGAAGTTAAGAGATAACAAATGCAAGAGTTGTCCTATCTTGAAGATGAAACATTACCATTTCTTCAAGAGTTGTTATTAACAAAGATAGTTATGGACTTGCAAAAATAATGTACATTAAGTGTGAAGACTTAACAAATGCAACAATAATTATAAAGTCAAGCAGAGAACATTCAGAGCTCATTTCAATCTTGTATGTTAGAATGCAGTTCCTTCTACTCATGCAATAAAAGTACAGGTAAACATAAAATGGATAATAACATAAAGAGGTGGAGGCGATAAACGGTTGCACAATAGAAAATATAGATTTCATTAAATGTTCTACTTTCGAATTGCATTTATTCATTTTCCTACATTCTAATGGCTAAATATTCGGTTTGCTGCATTGCATGAATGTGCAGAGTATTTCTAAACATTCATGACAAATTGCAGATGTACTTTTTTATATTTGTCTCAACGTTGATAAATTAATATCTGACTGATAGAGATTTCAAATCACCTGTTTTACAGAAATTTATGAACTGTAAAACAATTGAAATGCTTTTTCTAAACAGGCAATTTAACCTCACTTGAACATATTGATGATATTTTTATAAACTTTAATCATAGTAATAAAAGATGACACTGGCAATAAAAATGGCTTAATGCAGACCTCACACTAATAAAATGAATATTAACAGTTTTTATGAATGGAAAATTTTTGCACTTCTTTATCAATCAGGATGTTTTGAATTCAAACTTCTTGAAAAAGAAATTTCAAATCGAAAATAAATTAAAGTAATTTTTTAGAATAGTTTTGTAAGACTATTCTATTATAATTCCCATAAATCATTCATACTATTATGCTTCTAATCAGTAAGCAATGTTTATGGTTAAAATCCACTAATAACAGATTAGTAATTTATATGGAGAAAATTATAGTCAGAAAAATTAAAATAAAATTTTAAACTAAGGAGGCAAACTACATTTTTTGATGAAACAGAAAATAAAACTTACATCAAACTTATGTCTTCAGTTTCAACCTTCTGAAGACAGTTTTGCAATTCTTTTATCATTTTAGTACGTGAGCCATTCTCTAAAAATCCCCAGAACTTATCCTCTTCAAATTGAACTGAACCCACTGTAACTGTAGCTCCTTCTTTCAGGTCAGACAGTACAGAAGGGATTGTTGTTACAGGACTACAACATGAAATAAGAAAAAAAATTAGTACAAAATTGAAGAAAAATTTATATTCAAAATTATGAAAGAAATATGAGTAACTGATTGCAGCATAAAATAAACACTGACAGAAGCTACAGATCAATAACAACACTAAAGGGCCGATTGTTTTCCATTTAATCAATTCCTTATTAAATCTTGTTTTAAAAAGTATAGTGACAGAATTCGATAATATGGGTTTTTGTAATTCTTCTGGAACTCAACAAATCATTCAGTTTGAATACTAGTTTGATGCATTTATTAGAAAAAAATATACGAACTGCTTTTTTAAAAATATATTACAGTAAAGGACTGTTCATAAGTTTCTAATTTATACATCACTTACGTTAATATATTGTTTTATCATAATCCCAATTCATTCGTAATTAATTGTACTGACAAAGTACTTCATTTATATGGTGCAAAGCTTCAGTTATATATCATTTTCCCAGTTTCTAAAATTCCCAAATTTTGTGACTTGGCCATTAATTGATTGTTCTTATTAAGGAGAAAACTTTTCCTAGAAAGCAGAATGGATAACATAATGAAGAAGACTGTGAAGAAGTTATTCCACCTTCTTTTAAAGACTTGGAACTTATTTTGCATGTCAAAACAATAGTGAAAAAACAATCACTGAACTTAATTCAATTCATAATGCTGTACTTAATACTCACAAAAATCAGTACGTTAGACGATTACAGATTTATTTTGATTAACTGACTATTTGCATGCACATAAAACATATAAAATAAGAAATGCAAAATTCTATATAGAATATGCAATAAATGTATGGCTTTTCTCACTTTTATAACTGCCAATACCATGAAGTAATATACTAGAACTAGCTTTTAAAAAATTCAAAGTTATTACTTTTAAATAAATTTGCATTGGAATTAAATTTGTAACAATTAAAATTGCTTATTAAGATTTCAATTATATGCCTTTCCCTTGATTCCCTTCCCAATTATACGTCTTCCTTTTGAATTATATGTTGGTCCCTCGAAAGACGTATAAACAGTGCATGACTGTACTCAAATTTCTTAGAACAATTTTTTTTTTTCATTTATTCTATTTTCTTTTTAATTCTGCTTTCCATTTAACTAATGTCTTTTTAAATTAATACAGCTTTGATACTTAAGGTTTGTCAGTAGAAAAATAATTATTCTTGATATGCAAAGATCTTTTATAAAAAAAATTTCATAGCATTTGTTTCGTTTCAGAATGAACTGCTTAAAAAAAGTTTTATTTGTTCATTTCTGGTTATTTTGAAAGTAAGTGCAACCCATTTTACATATATAGGACAATTTTTAAAAAAATTAATTGCATTTTTATTATTACTGATTACTTTGTATGCTAATTTCAAATGTTTATAAAGGGAGAGTAGAAGGTTTAATGAATGAAGGATTAAACCTTCAGGAAGCAGGAATTATTTGTTTATATCATACTATCATAATATTTTTTGTACAATTTTAAGTATATCAAACACATGTAAAAGTTTCCATTCAGAAGCAATTATTCAATAAACACTAAGCATTCCTTTATTCAAAATGTTAAAAATGGAATATTATCCTATCGTAAATTTCAACAAAAAATTATGGTTTAAAAATATATATTTATTTTTTAGAGTCTTGTTAAATTTAAACTTTTATGACAAAAATTTTTTCTCCAGATTTTAAAATAAAATCCGATGTCTGATTCCCATAACAAGATTCCAGTCTGTTTTTACATATGTAATCACAAAGTCTTTAAATGAATTATAATTTGAATGCTTTCTTAAATCTAAATACTATTTTTAGAATTGAGAAACATTCCTGGATTGGAGAAAATATTTATATATTTTTATACAAAAACCAAATTAAAATAAATTATAATCTATAAAAGTTTCATTTGTCAACTTTTAATTACAAAATACAATTATTTAACGATGAAATTTTAAAGGAAATAATTAGCACTGTTTAAACTCAATTTAACTTGATTTTTTATGTGAAAATATTTTCAAACAATTTTAATGTAAACTGAAATATTAATTTAGAATAAAACAAAAAGAGTGCAAATGTAGAGGCTCATTAAATTTTAAAAACAAATCTTTTTATATATGGCAAAGTTAACTTCATTTGTTGTTTTTATTATTCTTTCCTTAGAAGACACGACAGTTCTTTTAAATAAGAAAAATATAAATTTTATTAATTATTTTTATTACAATATTGAAATCAACAATTAAAAGCTAAATCAAGATGCTTGTATTTCAAAAATGTCCAAAACTATGCAAAAGAAGACAGCAGCATTAAGATAACGTACATCATATTAATTAATATATTTGATTTTTCAAGAAATCTCTATAGGAAATTGAACTTAATTTGTTCCAATGGAGGAAGAAAATACTTTTTTTGCTTAAATTTGCCAAACGATTTTTTTTTTTTTTTAAATTTAAGTACACCCACTTAACTTTATGGCAATAAGTTCTTTGAAACACATAAAATCTAATATTAACCTCTTAGCTTGAGAAAAGATTCCTAGTTCTTCCATACGACTTGCTCTCAAAATGGAATACAGAGACACCCCTAAAAAATGAATAATAAAAAATATATATAATTTGAAAATTTTTAACTTTTAATAGTATGGTGAATTTTTACAAACATCAACTGTGAGGGGAAAAAAAAGCATTTTGCAGAAACTGAAAAGTTATCATAATAAATTTATAATTATTTTGAAATAAGAATGAATATTTTATACTGTAGAGATAATATAACAAAAACCTTAACAATAAATTACATCCTTCCAAAAATAGACACAGAAAAAAAAATTATAAAATATGCACCTCAGTCATTCTTCTGGATTAATGAATAAATAAAGAATGCAGGCTTTAATTTAAACTAAAATTGTCATGAATCAAAGATATACTTATAAATTTTAATTTAAATTAATTAAATTTTACAAATATATAAATAATATATATTAAATAATGTATAGTTATATTAATAATTATTAAATTATATACATATAGTTATTATAGTTAATGTTTTATATTTTTAAAAAATTTTAAAAAGTCATAAATTGCATGTAGGATTTTTAATTTTCAAGCAACGAATAAAACTATGCTAATCCAAGCAAATAAATGCAAAATAAGAAATTATATATATCACGATAAGAAAGAATCCATTTCCTCCTCCAGTTACCAAGGTATTGCGTCAGTTATCAGAAAATAAAGAATTTTTTTTTCTTTTTTAAGCAAAATGTGAAAAAATTAAATAAATTCAAAGCTGACTAAAAAGGAAAGGGAGGTAATATAAAACAAACTGGTTCTCCTAATTCTTTCCCACAATTAAATAACCACACTGATCTTCCACATTCTGATGCAATCAAAAAGGTAAAGAAGTTAAATTCAAAGCTGGCTAGAAAAGGGATGAGGGGTAATACAAATCAAAACACCTACGAGTATTGTAGATGTTTAAGTGATCTCATCCATCACATTAAAAGTAATAAGAAGGAAAGCATACAGTGCAAGTTATTCAGTTTAGCACTGTATAAAAATCCACAATTTTTTTTTATTTCTATTTTTTAATCTTTTTGATGCAGAATTTCCGACATTCCAAATATATATAAAAAATTTCATTTCAAGAGCCGCCAATCATCACTGTAGAATGATAGTAGGGATGTAATGAATAGCGATTTACCTGAATTTTCGAATACCAAATTTTTAAAAAGATTACACTTTTGATTGTAAATGAAATATTTTGAAAATTTTAAATGAAAAAATTTAAGATAAAATAAAATTTATTTTTTATTATTTGTATATTTAAAATAATGTTAATATCTTTATGTATATTTATAATATTTTAAATACCTTAATTCTAATAATAATAAATGAGAAACTCTATTTTGGGATTGCTTCAATGCAGAACATGACAATGGTTAAACAGAGAAGAAAACGGAATCAATAAATTAAAATTACTAAAAGTAAATTTCTATTTTTATAAAGAACTTCTAATAGATAGGATGGTGTCCACTTAATTGGTGGGAGAAAAAATGCAGAAAAATTTCCAAGGTTCTCAAATTTAGCAAGAAAATATCTTTAACCGCTTGAGCACCTGCGAGCATTATATTGACTGTTTATTTTCTGAAACTTGTAACATATATGAAACCATATGAAACAATTTCTATAAAAGGTATGCAACGTTATCCAATACACTTATGTACTAAACAACCTCTTCTCTTGAATATCTGTTTAGCATTTGGCCAGACAGTATATTCGGGAAAGGACCGAATAGGCCTACTGAATATATGTTACATCCCTAGTTGGTATTATATGTGTATGAAACCAAATGGAACAGATTTCCTTCTGAAGATGCTGAAAAATTATCATTCTTGCAACATAATTTCAGGCTTTGCAATGATAAATGATATGTAACTTTATTAAAATACACATTAGGAGATTTTTTGATAATAAATGTACCGAAATGTAATTCTTTAGTATTTTTTGTTAAATGTGTATTTAAAAGCACATTTAAAAAATCATTATCCTAAATATATTCGGCAAAAGGGCCAAATTCCAAATAGTTGCCAAATATTCGTTACATCCCTAAATGATAGCAAATGATATGTGCCTAGATCACAGCAGGAATACAGTGAGTAGGACGAATTCCTCCTCACATTTCCTGGGAAAAAACTTACAAGGAATAAATTACTCTTGAATTAATACAATCTTAAAAGGAGTACACAATAATTTCGTGTCAAGGAAAATGCTCTCGGATAGTCAAAACAAATAATGAGATCAAGGCAGACTTAATTTTAAAAAACTGAAGAGTTTTTTTAAAAAGATTTATCATATACATATCAATATCATATGTAATTTGTTACACTGATTTTTAAAACAAAAACCCAATGAAAACTGAAAACAAATCAAACTTCTAAATAACTCCTATTCTGAAATCATTGTTCCAAACAAGTAAGATATTTTCATCTTATTCAAAAATTTTAAACAAATAAAACTTTTTCTTAAAATTACTTACCTTCTTCATTCATCAAAGCAATATTACAATTATTTCTAACAAATCCATGCACATGACCCATGAACACTTTATTTTTAGTATGGTATTCAAAAGATGATATTTCTTCATCACTCCAAACAACATTTTCTTGACTCACACCATCCACTAAATTGCAGCCTATAGCCTAAAATTAACAGTTAGATAAATATTAAATAATTAGATAAATACTAAAAGCAAGCAGTAATAATATACTCAGTCGTTCAGGCAGAAACTTCAGTTTTGAGATATTGTCACTTTACACTTTTGAGTTGTTACGATAAATAGTAAAAATAATTTTACAGATTTCTAACACATACAGTAAATTTAGATAACTGGTTTATATCATGGAATAATTAACTGTAAATTCTAATCGGTTGCAGCATTCCATCAAAGGCTTATTTTTGTGGAATTAGTGATTTTTTCCTGACAAAATGTAAACTGCATCTATGACTTCTTTTGAACTGGTAATTAGCACTTAAAAATATATTATTAATTATAAGGGGGTGTTTTTATAGGGGGTCTTAGTAACTTTTACCTGCCAAAATGTAAACTGAATCTATGACTTATTTGGAACAAGTTATAGTTATTAACTAAACTCATTTGATTTATTTTTATAAGTACAAGTTTTACATTGACAATGCTAGCACATAAAAATATATTAATTAAATTTATATTAATATTGTAGCCTTTATATTGCATTAGCTATTTACATTAAATTTGCCTTTAATATACACAACATAATGTGCTTATCATGTCATAGCATACATGCCAACATTAGAAAAATGGCTGTCCATAGTAGAAGGTCTAAAGGGTGGCAGACGCGCAAGTGCACACAAACGGAAACAGATGTGTCAAAATTTTGAATTTGCGATCATTTATATAATATTTCATCATATTTTAAGTAATCAAAAATTTATATTTATAAGAAAAATATCTTATCTGAATAATTAATACATCACTATTATTAGAAGAATTAAAAATAATTGTATAACATTTTTCAAAAACATGAAATGAAATACAACTAAAACTTGTGAAGCCTTGGGGGGGGGGGGGGCCCCCTTCTTCTCCCCCCTCCCCCCCATCCCCCCCGCGCTCGTTTCTCCGTAGTTTGCAGAAATGTTTGATAAAATCTGTAGTAACTACGAAGAATCCATAGCAGTTGGTATGTATGCCATAGTAACAAATAATTACTGCAATAACAAATTTATTTTAATGACACCCTTATTATTTTTCTAAGTAAAATCAATTTCATTTTTTTTGAATCACTTTCTGAATTGAGATTCTCAGAATTTTTGGAACTTGGCAGGGACTTATACAGTAGAACCCTGGGAATCCGAGCCCCAGGAATCCGAAATTCCGGATAATCTGAACATCTTTTCTAAATTGTCTGGAAAATGGAGGAAAAATAACAATTACGAATTGGAAAAAAGCTAATGTTTATTTCTAACTTAAAAGAAGTATTTGAATTGGTTTTTAAGAATGAATAAAGCACCTTAATTAGCAGAAACAAACTCGTATCTCCTTTTCACCCTCAACTTGATTGCCACTGTACCGTGCGAATCGCCACATGCTCTTTCAGTAAGCCTTCACAGAGCACCCAGAGTCAATTCTCTACTGTATTTAATATATTAAGAGTATTTTACTGAATTTCTGGGGTTCTACTGTGTTATGAATTAAAACTTCTGTGGTAATACCCCCTTGTTACTTCAAAATCAATTATCATACCATGTTCAGCAATGGGAGATAATCATTAATAAATCATTCAGTCCTTTTACAGACTCATGCACATCAACAGTAAATCTGCTAAAAATCACTAAGTGGATTAAGTGATTTCTGCCTGCCAATATAAATGCCTATAAGGACTTGGAGAAAATCAGATATCTCTTTGACTCAGCAATGGGAGCTCAATGAAGTAAGCGAGTTTTACCAGACTGTAGAACATTGATTACAGATGATATGATATACATCTCAAAATTGAAATTTTTGGACTTGGCAACTTCTGCTTGAACGACAATGATATGCGAATAAGGGAAATAAGAATAATAAATATATAATTACAATGAAACCCCTTTAGTACATTGGTTGTTAGTGTGTCCCTATTCATTTTAATGTTTAAAAAAACCTTTTTCGAAAGCACATCATCAACTCTAAACTTCCAATAAATCTACCTTTTCTCTTTGAGTTTAGATAAAAACAGTTCTTTATTTTTTTATCTTTTTCACACAATATAGCCAACAATATATTAGATGCTTATATCAGACAACTTGACATTATTACAGTAATACATAGATTCATCACTGTGGTGTTATACAACAGTGTTCTGTTGTATAACACCCAATCAACTAATGGGTCTCGACATAGAACATATAAATGACAAGGTACTTCTGTATATTTTTCAGACCAGCTGTGAAAGAGAAAAGTTTCTATTTCTAGTTCTTAATCAGGATAAAAGTCCTGTTCCTTCTGCTGCCAGCAGTGTCTATATCAGCCTCTTTAAAAAAGTGTAAGGGTAAATAATGCACACAGACTAGTGTCTTGACAGCTGAATCCCTCCAAAAAAAAGTTTTTCACTCTTTTTGCTGCGAAATTATTAGAGGATGCAGTATTTTTCCACCACCACAGAGATCAAGCATTATATCTTGTCACTTAACAAGCAATATTACCCATCTCAATTTTCCACATCTGGTATGAACAAAAAGTGAAAAAAAAAAGTGAAGTAGTGAAAAAAATAGTGTTGATGAAAAATTTTCTGTTATTGAAAATAATTTATTTATGTTTTTAACCAATGAAAAGCTTCAAATATCTCGGTCGGCATTCTGATACTAACTGACAAAGAGCAAGGAAGCACTTTGAAGAATGTGGAGACGACCTTTAAAGTCTAGATGAAAATATCATGCCACATCATTAGCAATGAATCAGCTGAATCTAAGGTTCAATGGACAAAGAATTTGAGACTCAAGACAAAAGGACATGAAATGGTTAATATATTTAATCTCCATGAGAGGTCTCTTCTATCACCAAGGAACTTGAAAGAATTCTGGAGTTTTAAGGTTTCCAGGGCAATAAAGATAAACAAGAAAGATCGACTCACAATCTTGTTATAAGTAAATGCTGATGGCACAGAAAAGATGACACAGTTTGCCATCGGAAAATCTAACAATCCAAAGTGTTTTTAAAACATTAATTTTTTCTCATTATGTTATGAATAAAACAAGAAGGCGTGGGTGATGACGAACACTTCTGCAGATTTGTTTTAAAAAATCAAGGACATTGATAAGAAGAGACAAAAATGAAAAATCAGGCTCTTTAAGGATTAAAGCCAGTAGACCTATAACTGACCAAGTTTTTAGAAAATGTGGAAGTTCTGTCTTCCTCCTCAAACTGCACAATTTTTTTAACAAGCTTTAGACTTTAGTATGACCCAGAACTTTAAAGAATGACAAAAGAAATGACTGAAGTATGTTTTGTAAAAAATGACAAAAAAAAAAAAATGTTTGAGAGGCGAAAAAATTATCCTTCCATCTCCAACTCAGTGAAAGCAGACTCAAAGAAGAAGCATTTTCAAGAAATCGGAATTTTAGAGAACTGATTGCTAGTGTGATAATGATGAGACATACCAATTGAAAATAAATGGAAGTATTTGAGAGCATCCACAACATTTGATAATTATGTGACTCTTATTACATCTAAAATATGCACTTATGAAGATTTGGCAGAATAATTTGCCTAATAAAGTCCTTGGATATACTGAAGAAAATTAAGGAATCATTTCACCATCTTTTCAAGGTGTATTGAAAAGCATCAAAACATTAAAGAACTTCTTCATATGTTGTTGATAGCACTAGAAGAAAGAAACTTTTAAGGGTATAAATACAACCTACTGCGATTCAATTAGAATCCAAAATCAAACAGCACAATAAACAAAACATGGTTTTGTTTTTAAAAAAAGAAAGAAAAGTAAATTAAGCTAAAACTTGGGCATTTCCTAACAAATTTCCCTAAGAAATGAAAGAAAAATTAAAGACTATTGCAATAAATTGGACATTTCAATTTGCATAAATTGTGATACATTATAACAATATATCCATAAAGGAGAACTACATTTCATAATGAGAACTTTAAAATGTCTGTTCTGGGATAAAAATTCAAGAACGAAGAAAATATGTTCATAGGGCTACTCATAAATGGTTATCACAATAAAAGTGCTGTAATTATAATTAAGTACTGTTCAATTATTTAAAAGTTGGAATTGGTAAAATATTTTAAAATCTATTAATATTGTGTCACATTATAAACATGATCTACTAAAATTATTTTGAAATCTCATTAAAAAGTAAACCTACATCATAATACTATATGGCTAAAAAAATAGTTTATCATAGTTTGAACCAAGATTCAGCTGTACTTTGTTCTTATTAGTATATCGTTTTGGAGTACTCCCTGGAACAATATGCAAAAGAGATTTCACTATTCCTATAAAATTGCAGAACTTACTTGTGCAGGGTACTTTTTGAATACTTGAGGCAGAAAATAAAGTTTATTATTCAACACAGCAGAAGTTCCTCCATAATCAATAAATTCTACAATTGAAGAATTTGGGGTCAACTGCAAAAGAAATTTCAGTTAGCTGTAATATACCACTTAAAAATACCATGTTAAATATTTAAAAGGAAAAAAATATCCAGTTGCAAATTTCATTACCTCTAAAAGTTTTACTCGTCTGAATTTTCCATTTTCAAATGTACAACAAACATCATCCACTACACATTTTACAGGAATTTTATGCACCATGGAAGTCATTTCTTTTTCCATCTGATACAGAACTTTCTCAGATCCATTTAAGTGTATCCAGAAATTGGAAGGGCTGCAACTCATGCAAACAGACACCTAAAAACATTTATGAAAATTCATAAGAAAAATATTCATTGGTTTTTCAATTGTAATAAAAACTGTTAGGTTAGCTAGAAGGCTATTCATCACTACTGTGACATTGGTTAGTACAAGATTATCCTCATTTTGGATACCGAAATTTTTTCCAGGATGAAGAGGAAGGAAGAACACTCTTTCTAGTTAGCAGATGAAGTTTCTTCCATCATTTTTATCTCAGACAAAATTATTAAGATTACTTACAAGGGGAGGGCATGACTTGGGAAATTCAATTCGGGGGTGAAACTTGGCATATTACTAGCATACCTTTAGGGTGTTCACCCATTAATCTAATAAAGTGCAATGGCCAGCCAATTTGGAGAAAATAGCCCTTAAACTTTGGGCAAAGCTCATATACCAGTATATGATCACCAGTAGTTAGCGGCCAAATGGCTCAGGTGTCAGCGCACTTGCCTACTGTCTGCTTGGTCAATGATTCGGTCCTCACTGTGTTTCTATCATTTTATTTTTTCCAAAAGTATTTCAAATTAAATGAAAAATTAAAGAAATATTTTTTAATTAAAATATTAATTATTTTTATGCATAAAATAACTGTTCATTCATAAGATACTTGAATTAGGTATAACTAAAATTTAATTTATAAGCAGTAAAATAATTATAAATACATTTTTAATGGTAATAAATAATAACTAATTAAAATTGTAATCTTAAAATCATAAGTTTTAAATTATTGGGTTTTTATATTCACAAATACTTCGTTTTAACTTTACCTTGAAAACAAAAGAGAGCAGATGTTAATGCATTGAATACATTTGCAGACAGTCTAATATTGCAATGATCAAATGTAAATAGTAGAGAGCAGCTGTTAATCTATTTAATGCATAGGCAGAAGGTACAAAATTTCAATGATTGAAAAGAGACAAATGTGTAATTGCTCACTCACCATCATATGAAATTCTTCTATAGTGCTACTCGTATTCCTTTAAAAACTCTGAACAAATGTGGTTATTCACCTTGGATTTAGAAGTTTCATATTGTTTTGTTTTGTTTTTTTGTTTGTTTGTTTTTTTTTTATTATTAAATTAGCATGATACAGATAGTCAAAATATTCTATGAATAAGTATATTGCTAGTGCAAGTGCAAGTATACTGCTTCATTTTACTCTGTCCACTACTTGCTCGAAAAATGTGTTTAACATTGATAAACTGGTTTTACATTTCTCAAGACTCTCATTTATAACTATAAAAATGGAAACATTAATAATTTACCTTATACTGTTTATTCAAAGATAGTTCTTGCTTCTGTATTTCATTTGCTCTGATAAATTTCTGTAAATATACAGAACTTCAATTAAATTCAAAAAGCTATAACATAAATCAATATACACAAGCATTTATCAAAAATATAAAATAATATAAATGAGCTAAATCATTTTGAAGGCTTTCAACTTTTAATATGCACATGAGAAGATATGTAACAGAAAATAACCTTTGTATTTTTTTTATAGTGAGTTATTGATGCAAAGCAGAAATGAAAAGACCACAAAGACAATCACTGTATCATTTTAATCTGCTGTTGTTTTCTAATTTCTGATTCTAACCAGCAACTTCTGTTACTGCTGTCAATAACTGAATATACCTCAGAATTGAAAATTAATACAGAAGGACCAATTTATGTTTTAACTACTTGTATCATTTGAAATACACATATAAAAATTTCTGCTACACCCAAAAAAAAAATCTATAGCCAATATGCAATATTTACATCCTACACATCAAATTTCCACCAATAACGCTGCTTTAAAAAAAACTGTAAAATGAAGTACAATTTATTGTACTTCATAAAAGAATTGTGCAATTTATATAGATTTGATGCTGTTAAATATGAAAAAGACAGACAAAATTGATAATAAGTTCTAATTTTTAATTTACAAGTGTCAGTTGTGGAGTATTGTAATGCAGCACATGGAAAGAAAGGCATTTTTAGTTTCTAAGATTTTACTCCCTCCACTACACATACAACTAGGACTAATAAAAAACATTCAACAAGAAGGTAAGGATTTCAGATGTTTGACATCAAAATTTCGTTGATGTCACACAAAGTTGGACGTGGGCACCTTTGTTACCCAACAGATTATGGAGCTTTTCAAGGACAAACAGTTCTATGATGTACTTCAGACTGACCAAAAGGCAATGTAGAATTGTTTTCAGAGTGTTTGTTCAAGATTTCTAAGAAACAAGCATCTGTTCAATTACAAAGAGCAGGTGGATGAGATGCTCAAGTGCTACCACAAGCTTGGCATTCACATATCTCTAAAGATTCATTTTCTCCATGAATACCTTGATGACAAGATTTCATCAGGTCATTATTGACAATGAGAAAAGGCATGAAGAGAAATTAAGTCTAGCATGGGTTAGGAGAATACTGCTGGACAATCAAGACAGATCCTTCAGAAACATAATACAACCAGCAGACTAAGAGAAAATGTCAAGCTGGAAACTGCAATAAATATGGTTATTTAGTTATTTACTATGTACGTTGGCCCAAATATGATATTTTGGCATAAAAGTTTTCATAAATGTGCTGAAGGTTTTTTTAAGATTTCACCTTGTAACCATGAATTGTGTATTTCATTTTAATTTGACGCACGTCCACATCTTCTATTTTAAATACTACAACTAATAATTTAGTAATATGGAAATATTTTGCTTCCTTATATTCATGAAAATTTGCTAAAAAATGTAATTTATACATCTGCACATTAAAAACTTAATATTTTACGAAACAATTATTATAAGTTAGTAATCCAAATTTCTTTTTCATTTTTGCTACTCCCTGTTAAAAAGTATGCAATATAAACTAATCTACAGAATAATAGTTGAAATTTTATACATATTTCATGTCATCAAATAATCAGTTCTCATAATCTCATTCAAAAGAATTTTAGCCATCAAGAAAAGGTAACTTCATTACTTGCTAAATTAGTTTTTTTTTTATTTCAAAAAGAATTTACCAAACTACATAGCAAATAATTTACCAAATAATATAAAAGAAATTTTTTTAAAAATTTAAGAAAATATTTTGATTAGTCAACAGAAATGCAAATTATATAAGAATTTTACCAATTGATTCAATACACCAAACAAATATCATACTTTTAAAAAATAACTATATCCTCAATTCACAAGATATGTCTTTAAAACTTTTTTCCCTAACATTTTTCTTTGATGACAAAAATAAGAAGTTCAAATTTTCACTAGCCAGAATTTTACATGCCCAATGAAAAAATTAAACTTTTATTTAAAAAACTAGAAAAGCAAATGGTTCCCTATGAAAGAAAAACTGCATTTTCTCCCAGTGTTCAGCAAAAATTATAAATACTTTATAATTTTCCAAAAAAATTAATAAAGTAACTTTCCCCACTGAACACACTGATATAAGTAGAATACAAACAAAAGATTTCCTAATATTATTTACACCATTTTGGAAGGTTGTCAGTTTTATCTTTAATTTAAATTGCAGAATTTTATCCAATCTTTCTACGATTGAAAAACATTTTCATTTACACTCATGTCCATAAATTAAGGATAATGAAGTTCAGGCAAAGAAAGAGACAGAAGCAAAACAAATTTGACTTATTTGTAAAGTCTATTTATTAAACAAAAGGTAAAGAGCAAAACAGATGCTATATGTTTGACATAATTAATAAAAATTGCGATTTTTACTCCCTGGAGCAAATTTCAAAAAAGAACCTATTTACAAAAAACAGTATAACATGGTTAGTATGATGGTTAATACGGAGTATGTCTCCCGGACGATGCAATACAGGCCTTACAACGCCTAGGCATGCTGAGTATCAAATTATCAATGTGATCTTGGGGAATATTACACCACTCATCAAGCAATGTCCTCCGAAGTTCCGGTAGACAGGTGGGAGGGGGTTGACGGGCTGCAATTCGTCGACCAAGCATATCCCACACATGCTCTATTGGATTCAAGTCCGGTGAGTATGCTGGCCAATCCATACGGGTGATATCCTCCGATTGAAGGCATTCGTCTATAATGTTTGCACGGTGGGGACGGGCGTTGTCATCCATAAACAGAAATTCAGCACCCATGGCGCCCCGAAACAAACGTACATGTTGTTCCAGAATGACATCCCGATAGATGTGGCCTGTCATCGTTACACTCTGAACATGCAGATCAGTTCTGGAACCAAGAATAATTCCTCCCCAAACGAGCCATCCTGCACCACCGTAACGGTGTCGTTCAATGGTGTTCTCTTGATGGTAACGGGTACCTGGCGCTCTCCATATGAAAGTCCGGCGAGAATCAGACTGCAAACTAAACCTGGACTCGTCGGAAAACATCACACAAGACCACTGTTGCGGTGTCCACAATGCATGCTCTCTACTCCAGGCTAATCGCAGGCGACAGTGAGCTGCGGTAAGTGGAACACATCTGACAGGCCTACGAGCATATAGACCAATGTGCCCTAAGCGTCTGTACACGGTCTGCCTTGAAACTGTCGTACCGGTAGCTGAAGAGAGCTGACGAGACAGGTCTGATGCTGTGCTCCGTCTGTTTCTTTTGGCAGTAACTGCCAAATACCGGTCCTCATTCGGCGTTGTAACTCGGGGCGACCTGTGCTGTAACGTCTACTCACATTACCATCATCTTGGAATCGTTGCCAAAGCCTGGAGATGACACTCTGGGCGATTCCAAGATCCTCGGATACTTCCAGCTGGATACGTCCACATTCCAGTCGTCCGATAATTCTACCACGTAAAAAATCATCCAAATGCTTCCTTTGTGCCATAACTATGCGGTTATTGCACTGAAAGGCTTTTAAAGCGCTTGTGAACAATTTTACTTCCTTGCCACCATTCCTTATATACCCCTCTCTTACATTCTCGTCATTGTGACGTACTATCCGCGCCATCTGGTGGTTTCCTGTAATTTGCATATTCTTCTTGTGTGATAATTCTACAGGTGAAATTTTTATTTTAGAGTTCAATTTCTGTGTGATTCTGAATTATCCTTAATTTATGGACATGAGTGTAAATTAACTGCATATTTAAGTAATTTTTTTGAAGAAATCGAAATCAAAGGAAATGAAATTCTCCAATCAAAATTGTAAATCATAATTCTGAAAATGAAAAGACATTAAAAGCACTATAAGAACTATTCTAACTATTTAATTCAATTTGTACTTCTACCTAGAAATAAATTAGAAAGTCTATGAACAATTCATATTTTGAAACAAAAACTTTGCCTACCTTTTGAATTCCATTATCACTACTTATAGTTTCATTTACAGGCATACGAGGTTTACTTGGTGAGGTTTGGGAACTTCTTGGTTTAGTAGAGGTTATACCTTGAGATTGAAATGAGCCACTTTGATTTCTGATAATAGGCTGATTAACAGACACATTATGATTCACCTTCTTATCATTGTCTGAACTACTGCCTTCAGACATATAACTGCTATCATTAGCAAACTGGTTTTGTTTTGAAGTTGTAGTAGACCTAAAAATTTAAAATTACAATTCCCATCAAAAAGTTTTTCCTCAAATGATAAAAATAAAAAAAATCTTAAACCTTTTTAAATAATAATCTAGCAACACATCAGAGGATTACTTACAGAGATTTACAGAGAGATTTATGCTTTGACCAATCTTGACGCTGACAGTTAACAGAACAGTAAGTTTGTCGGCACTTTCCACAAGAAAGATCTCCTGATTACCAAAAAGAAATACATATCCTCAAATTAAGAAATTTTAAAATTCAAACATAACAAAATTTAAAATCTTACAATAAGTTTCAATATAATAAGTTCCATAACTTTGTCTTCTACACTCACATAAATAATTCACTATATGGGAATCATTACATCATTTGGAATTATATGATTCTTCTAAATATTTTATTAAACTTCACATAAATTAAGCCCATGAATGCACAGGCAGGGTTCATACTGTATATCTGATAGTAAAATTCAGGAGTTTCTAAGGATTTTTTCAGGAGTACAGTACAGAAAATTCAGGAGCTAACGTGAAAAAAATCAATTTAGGGGAGAGGGGGTAGTGTGGAAATTTTTATAAAATTGGGAAAGGAGTATACTAAATATCAATTATCCCATCTTTCCCGATTGCGGTGACTCGGAACACCCGCGGTAGACTCTTTCGGCGCTAAGTAATCCGGATTCCAGCGACTTTCTATCAATAAGGAAAAATGGAAACGTCATATCTTCATGTTTTATCATAATTTTATATTATGCTCTTCGAGTGTAATTTTTCAGGAGATAAAAAGAAATATTAGGATAAAAAACACAATTTTCAGGAGTTTTCAGGGCCCTTAGAATAAAAAAGCAAAATTCAGGAGTTTTTCAGGAATTTCAGGAGGAGTACGAACCCTGACAGGTTGTAATTTTTAACCCTGGAAAATTTCTTGTACTTGCTATTTCATACTGCCGTGTAAAACACCTTTAGAAGTATTAAAATCAGATGGAAGAGCCTTTTGACCACTCCATGTTATGAATAGGAAACTACATTGAAATTATCAAAATGAAAATTATTTTGACAGATAAAAAAAATGGTATGTAACCACATTGATTTTTATCTTTAACTTTGCTTTGAGCACACATTCAAGTCATGCATTTTGAGTAAATTTTCGACACAACAAACACATGCGTTAGAGAGATTCATGTGTTTCCAGTGATAAATTTAATTCCAAAGTCATATTGGAATTTATACAAACAATTTTTACAAAACAAAAATAAGTAAAACACTCGTATATGATTACTATCTTTATTTTCTAACATGAATAATGTTCTAGAATTCTAATAAGTGTTAACAGTCCTCAAGAGATTTGAAAATGTAAAAAATTCCACCAACCCCCAAATTGTTCACTTCAAATACAGCCAATCAAAATTAGAAATTTTCAGAGTCATTTCAAGAGGGTCTGACCAAATGAGTGTCATTATACTAGGACTGGACAATGTATCGATTTATCGAAAAATATCGATTTAGCACCTATATCGCTAAATCGATTTAAGCTTATGCCGATTCCTGATGTAAACGGCGATTCCCTCCCGTGGGCGTGAGCACATGTTCTCCGTTCGTTGATCGTGGACAAAACATTAGCGCATGCGTCATATTGATAGACCCTCGACTGCGAATGACAAAAAGTGGACATCGATTTAGCTTGATTGCCGACGTGCTCGCCATTTGCACGCAGTGGTGGACTGGGTCTGAAAATAGTAGTTTCCAGGAGTCAGTGAGAGCCCACACATATCTACAACAGACATGACACAGGCTTGGAACAAAAAAAGCTGAACTTCATAAATACGGAATCGTATGAAACGTAAACACGAAGAGGTAAAATAAGTATGATTAATTGGACAATAAATGTATAAATTTATACAAAAAGTGCTTGAGATATTAAAAATATTGTAGAATTATTATTTAAAAGAAAATTAACGGGTGAAAAATGAGTTACGTATAAAAGTCTTCTTAAAATAAAAACTATGGTAAAAATTATCTCACTAAAAATATGGCCATGTAAAAACTCTTTTTGATTATACATAATTATTCAGACTTCTGTTTCTCATTTTTGAACTAACAGTTCAAGTTTTCTTTTATGCTCCAGTCTGCTATTTTCCTCCGTTTTCTAAATTTTGCTCTCTTTCTTTGAATTTTTTTTTCATTTTTTAAACATAGCTATTTTCGTACTATCAGTTAAGTTCCTCCTAGTTACTATCAATGGCATCACGCAAAAAATTTTTTTTCTAAAATATTCAAAATCGCACTACTTTTTGCTCATCATTTTGTATTTAACACTCTAAATTGAAGAATATGTTTTAATATAGATTCTTACTGATCTTTTATCTATCAAATCTGACATTATTTTGAATGTGCACATGGCGCACAGTTTTTGTTTGCGTGCGCACCCCCCCCCCCCCAACACATTAACAAAAATTGTAATGCAGATTTGCATCGATCTCGAAAATTATTAAATTGGATGCCAAAAAAGCGGAAATCCGCGTTTCCGCGGAAAAGTGTCATGTCTGCTACAATCATAATATGAATTCATATATATATATATATATATATATATATATATATATATAACATAAATCCCTTTTAACACCCCTTAATTTTCTACGTTTAAAATAGCGAAATTATGATTAAAGTTATTTGATTTTAAATTCTGGAAGTTAAATATTTCCTATGCAGTTTTAGAGACAAAGTATGAAGGAGAAATGCCGCCCAATGGTAGGGCATCTGTTGAAAGAGCCAGGAACCTTTAAAACAAACTTCTTTGGATGATTCAGAGTTTAGTACGGGTAATGTTTCAGTAATTTGTAACTAAATTAGTATCATTAAAAAGACATTTTTGAATTATAAGAAATTCAAAAATCATTTTGTTAGCTAGTATTTTTTGAAAATATTGTGAAAAAACGCCAAAATCTTGCTTCATTTTTAAGAAAATGAAATTTTAATTTACTTTTGAATGAAAGACTTGGAATGAAATTTAAATGTTTGACTTGTTTATATTTGTTGTTTCTTAAAAACACTTCATGGCTATTTTTTTTTTAAGAATATTAATTTCCATCAAAATAAAATACTTTTGAAAAACAATTTTCTAAAATGTTTTTATTTTAAGCATACTATAATGATATATGTAATTACATCTAAAATCATGCTTAAAAAATTATCAAAGTGTAATTTTCTAATATTGATGTATCGTTAAATTGCGATATAAAGCTGGTTATATATCGCGATGTAAGATTTTCAACATCGCCCAGTCCTACATTATACTCATATGAATTTTGTTGATTTACTTACTAAACTAATAAACTTTAAAATGAAAAATGCTTTGATAAAAACAACTTATGGCAAGTTTGACACGTCTCATCAATCCTTATATCAAAAGAGAAAAGTTAGTTTTCTTTGTACTCTCGTTTATTTGCATAGTCCATATTTCAGAATTTTTTAATTTGATCAGATGGAGTAATGAGTAATGCAACGAAACTAAAAATAATGACAAGCAAAAAAAATCAGGTTAAAATTAACAGGTTTATAACAAAAGAATAAGAATGGATGATGCTGTACTTATCTATTTATTGTATTTTAAGCTAAAGATAAGGTGGAAAAAGAAAACACAAACAATTTATTTGCATAATTATAACTTTCTTCCCCCCCCTGAAGACTCTGAAAAAGTAAATACCCCCCCCCCCAGAATGCTGTGTGTCAAGTTACTGCTGGCTCAAGTTTTTTTCTGGGAAGGTAAAAAGCTATCAATTTAACTCTAAAACTAATCCACTTAAACACTAACATTAAAATATTAATGCTAAAGAACAAATACAACAAAAATTTAATTCGATTCAACATATACAAATTCATTACTTCATTCTATCGTTATTTCATAAAGAAACTGAAAGAAAAATTTATAACAAATTTAATAGCTTTGAACAATAAACTTTGAAGAATAAAAAATTTTAAATCTTATTTAAAAGTTCTCATCAGATAAAATACAAGGCACTAAATTTCTCTTTTTCTTTCACATTTGTAATAAATTTTTTTTTGAAAAGATTGATAAAAGTAAGTTGTTAAGTTATAACTATACTATAACTATATATAACTATAAGTTGTTAAGTTGTTAAGGGTTATAACTGCATCATGTGTGAGTGTGTGTGCACAAGCGCATGCGTTTCACCAATGTCAAATCAACCAATGGCCGAAACATCATGTCTTTGGATTTCATTGATTTTTGGCTCAGAAGTAGTACTAGTACACACGATGAAAAATACCAATTTTCAGATTATTTGTAAGATTTGTGTCCGAGTTATGGATCTTTGAAATTTTGAAAATTTCACAAATTTTGAAAATTCTATAATCTTTAAATGATTGTAACTCAAGAACTATATTACCTGGAGAGCTGAAATCTGTGTCATTTTGTTCAGTTTTGTTTGGTATTTCATAAAATATATAACATGACCCAATTATTTTTTCAAATTTTTATTTAAAAAATAAATTTCAATTTTTAAAAATTTCAAAATCGGGATTTAATTTTTTTGAAAAAAATATATTTCATTTAACCTCATATTAGCAACACTTATGCCAAATTTCATGATGGTATCTCTTTGGTATCATTAAGAAAAAAATATTTTCATTTCAATATTTGTCATCTTTGAATTATAGTCCAGTCAACAAAAGGTTTGAAAAAAACATTAAATCATATAGTTTTGAAAATTGGTACACATGTTTGCAAGGGGCTCCGGATGAACACACTAAAAGTCCCTGGTCCTGGGGAGAGCTTGCGCCGCCATATTGGATTTCATCTCCCCTTTTTAATTTTTCTTGACTATCTTGAAAAACTATTCAGTTTTCTGATTACAATTGATTTAAGAAATTAAAGAGCATAAAATTCCCTACAAATTCATGCTTTTATTTTTCTTCCAGATTTAATAGTTTCTGAGATAATGGGTCTCAAAGTTTGTCACCATCTTGGATTTCATCCCCCTTTTTTTAGCCTTTTTTTAATATTTCAAAAACTATTCAATTATCAATTACATGCAATGCAACAAATTAATGATTATAAAATTCTCTACAAACAAAATGGTTTTATTTTTGTTTTAGCTTTAATAGTTTCTAAGATAATGGATTTCAAAGTTTACAGCCATCTTGGATTTCATTGCCTCCTTTTTTTAGTATTACTAATAATATCTCAGAAACTATTAAAGCTAGAAGAAAAATAAAACCATGTGTTTGTAGAAAATTTTATAATCATTAATTTGTTGCATTACATGCAATTGAACAATTTCGAGATATTAAAAAAAAGACTAAAAAAGGTGGATGAAATCCAAGATGGCGACAAACTTTTTAGACCTATTATCCCAGGAACTATTAAAGCTATAAGAAAAACATTTAAAAACAAGAGAAATTTTTTCAAAAAAATTAAAAAATCCGATTTTGAAATTCTTAAAAATTATTTTTTTTTAAATAAAATGTTTTAAAAAATAATTTGGTCATGCTATATATTTTATGAAACACCATACAAAACTGAAGAAAATGACACATATTTCAGCTCTCCAGGTGAAATAGTTCGAGTTACAATCGTTTAGAGATTATAAAATTTTCAAAATTTAAAAGATCTATAACTTGGACACAAATCATTCAAATAATCTGAAAATTTGTATTTTTTATCTTGCAGGTAAGTACAACAAATAGGCAAAATATCATTACAATCTAAAACATAGATGACAATTTTTTTTTTTTTTTTTTTTTTTTTTTTTTTTTTTTTTTTTTTTTTTTGCTGATTTGACATGGAATTACCCAAAACACCTTTAGAACTAAAACAATTTATAAAAAAAAAACAAGTTTATTAGTATTTTACAGTAGTAGTGAATTTTACTTACCCTTTTTCTGACAAAACAGACACAGGTTTGGAATCAAATCAGGCAAATCTGGTGAACATATACTCTCTCTCAGATTATCGACAGACTCTGACTTCTGGTAAGCAAACCTTTGACTCCCTGTTAGAACAACTTGCAAATTCTACAAAAGAATAGAGATATATATTCTTATTACATGTCAATATCTTATATCAACAAAAAAACTCTGAAACCTCAGTACTACCGACTGTTTTCCTCCGTGCCATAGATAGGGTTTTTTTTCACTAAAATAGGGATGAGAGGAAGGATATAAGAGGAAATGTTTATTTTTTACTAAGTAATATATAAACACATTATATGAATTTCCAATTTAAAAAAATAGCATGATTCAAAAAGAAAATGAATATCAACATCAGACAAAATAGCTAAAACAAAAACACGTCTAAGAAAGAAGTCCGAAAAAGCACTCTTCTTGCTCACTGTGCATCGCCCCTCTGTGAAGTAAAATCGTCCAAAATTTATAGGGGTGTTTTTCTGAAACTAACAGTAATTCTAATAATTTTTAAAAAAGAAAAATGTAAAAATGTCTTTCAGCAACATATAAAGAAAACTATTTAGTTTTTTGCAACAGAATTTAAACTTTAGATTACAGGCTCGAGGAAATGTCAAATATCCTCTTATAAAAGAGAGAATCTGATAACAAAACAGGAAAAGGATTTATTGCCTTTTTCAAGTAATAAGAATCTCTTCTGACCACTTGTGGAGTAACCACACTCATGATTTTTCTCATCAACAAACAATATGCAGTGAAACCTCTCTGAGCGACCACCCCTCCGTTCCCAGAGAAATTGGCCGCTCAGAGGGGGTGGCTGCTCTGAAGGATTTTCGTTACAATTACAAGATAATTGTAACGAAAATATAAACATAATATAAGATAATATAATACATAATATAAACAAGTCTGACACATATTTCTTATTTAAAATAAAGTTTGAGACTTATCTAAAGAGAAAATAGTACTTTATTTAATAATTTTTTACATTTTTTTGAAAAAAGGATGCAATTTGCGACTGTTTTAAGTTTCTACCCTTCTCGGAAAAAACAATTTTTCAAGTTCTTTTTTCAGTTTAAAAGTAAATCTCTAACCTATACGTTTGTCAAATGGGATGGGCAAACCCACCCGGCGGCCGTTGCTAGGGGTTATATTAACATTAGGTCTATGGGCCGAAAAATCTGTGCCACGAAAAATTGGCCATTAAGCGGGGTGGCCATTAAGAGGTTTCTCTGTACCCAAAATACACAGGATAACTGAAGAGGAATAGGAAGTAAAACAATCTGCCATGTTAGAGGAATACAAATTAATTCGTGGGAGAAGTGAAATCCTAATCATTTAGTAGTCAGATTGTATCTCGTACCTCTCTTTTTAAAATATAAATAAATATTTAAATACTAAAATACTGTTATCACACATTTTTCCTTTACAATAAGTTTTGATTTTTCCCACCTTTACCCTTTGTTACAGAGACAAAAATTAACCTTACTAAGCTTTCCTACAGGTGTATAACATCTGTGACAATCGGTGACTACAGGTGTACAACATCTGTGAAAATCTGTCACTACATCTGTCAGTAAATTAATTTACATTCCTTTTGAAGCAGTCATAAACTATACACACAAATAATACTATTTCTGCGACTATATATAATAGTCCAGTCAACGAAGGCCAAAAATCGACGAATAGAAGAAAAAAATTGTGTAGTTCTGAAATTTGGCACAATTGCCGAGGGTAGTGTCATAAATGACATACTAAAAGTCCCCGTTGGTGTGGGTGCGTGGGGATTATTGGGGGGTTTAAAGGGGGGTGTTTTCAGTTTTTCTTAAATATCTTGAAAATTATGGGTTCTATCAAAAAACACTCCATAACAAATTAAACTGCATGAAATTTCCTACAAAAAAAGTCCTACATTGTTTTTGTAGCATCAATAGTTTAGAAGATACAGGGGGATTAAAGTTAATATTTCTAAAATTCCTTATTGTAATGGTAAAATCGATTAAAAGTGCTGAATCAATAAACCTCATGCCTATATAATAAATTATATAAGGGTAGTATTGCATGTGTCGAAGCGCGGGGGGGGGGGGGGCAGAGTGTCACAAACCCATTTGATAATTATGCTCCCATCCTCCAATCACATGTTCCCCTTCACAAGTTGTAGTCCAGTCAACGAATTGTAAATTAAGAAAAAAGGTGTACTTTTGAAATTTGGAATTCGGCACAGTTGTTGGGGAGAGTGCCCTAAACGACATACCAAAAGTCCCCACTCATGGAGGGTGTTCAGGGGGTACAGGGGAGTTGAAAGGGGAGATTTTGCAGTTTTTCTTAAATATCTCGAAAACTATGGATCCTAGCGAAAAAAACTGAAGCATAAAATTAAACTAAATTAAATTTCCTACAAAAATAGTCCTACACATTTTTCATAGGATGAATAGTTTAGAATATTACAGCAGTTTGAAAAAGTACATAATTACAATAAGTGGTTGAAAATGTAAGCTATATTTTTATGAAAGAAAATTTATATTTCAAAATATTGGCTAACTATTACAGTATACATATTACATAAAAATGTGCATAACCCATTTTTACTCTTGCTTGTAATTAAATTTCACCATGTTTTTCTAGTAGGGTCAGATGGGGTAAAATGGGTCGTTTTTTAGTCATTTTCACATTCTAAGCTTTGTAGCAATAAAATCACAAAATTTTCCTGCTTTTTTTCAATTGTATCTCGACATTACATTCCTTCAGGACATTTTTATCTAATTTTAACAATTATTTTTTAATTATAAATTAATTAAACTTAGCTTGAATAGCTTTGACTCATTTTACCCCAGGATGGGGTTTAGAAGATAAGGCATAAGCAATGCAAAGGCGACTCATTTTGCCCATCCTGGGGCCTATGGGGTAAAATGGGTCATAATGCAAAATTATGTTTGAACATATTTATTAGTTAATACATTAAAATAAAAAGGTGGTCTGTTACATATTCTGCTAAACAATACAATATTCAAATTTTAAAGAGTATTGTTCACGGTTATTGCAAAATGGCTCTTCTAAAACTTTTACAACATCAATCTTTTCTACTCTATCAATGTCCTGTTTTTCAGGAAAAACATAAAAATCCCCTATTCTTGATTTTTTTACATACTTCACATGTATATCAGCACCATCCATATGCGTGATTTGACCAACAAATCTTTTCTTAGACTTTCCCCCTTTGTATTCAACAACTACCCATTTTCCAGGAAATGTTCACTTATATTCTTGACCATCTTGCAATCAGATCAATTTGTTATGGAGTGAGATTTTTTTCTGTTCATGTTTTAAATGTGGCAATTCGAAGTTCATATTTTTCTTTTTCATTCGTTCTCTTCTTCATGAAGACGTTCAATTACATCGGGTTCTGTCATTACTTCTCCAGCTCTGAGTTGGACTCGTTTTTCTTTTCTTTTTAGAATTAATAATAGTAGCTTTAGTGGCACTTGATTGTACAGGTGATAGAGTTGTTAGGATAGCACATTTTAAATCTTCGAATGATGATGATAATAGATTAATTAGGTTTTGAATTGTTTTGCCATGTTTGCTTGAACAGGAAGGAAGTTCTGCATCAACATCTGAAGTAGCTGGTGTAGATGCCTGTAATACTATCGTATTCAAAGAAGTAGATGATACATCCGACTGATCAATGGCTCTTTGAGTCAGTATAATCCTATGTTGCACCTTTTTTTATGTTAGGAGGAAACAACTCTGCACCTTTGAAGCTATTCACAGCATAATGTTTCCGTAAACTTTCAAAAAGTTGTTAAGAAGATTCTTAGAAATCTTTTGCAACTTTGTTTCTCGGTACCACTGTTTTAAAATTGGGTTCCACGATTTTTTTTTGCTGGAGCAAAAACTCCCACATATACAGGCTGTAAGGCAAGGCAAGTATTTATTAGGAGGAAGACGTAAAATGATAATTTGATTGTCAAGTGTTGTTTTAACTGTCTTGTACATCTGATGGCTGCCGTGACCATCAAAAATTAGAAGAACAGGTTTTTCTATTTTTTGTGTGTATAACATCCATCCATGATTCAAAAACTTTATCTTTCATCCACCCAGATGGAGAACATCCATAAAGAGCACCCGGTGTACCACCTTTGGACCAAGAATCGTATAAGTGTGCACTTTTGTATACCGTGAAAAGCGGCATATAGCTTCCACTCCCAGGAGTACAAAATAATACAGTGTACATAGCTTTTCCTGCATCAGAAGAAGTTAAATAAGCATTTCTACTATGCTTCGAGATAAACACTTTCTTTGCTCTGGGGTCTGTAGAAAGACCAGCTTCATCTAGATTAAAAATTCTTTGTGGACAATTGGCTAAGCCATTTCCATCTTGCAGTTTGATGCAAGTTGTAAAAAAGCTATTCACAACATCTGCGACAAAGCTGCTGCTCTTGATTGTGTCAAGAGTTCTGGGTTTCGTTTTGTCAGCTGAGTGCTCCATCTATTTTCAAAACCTCTTAGCCATTTTAACAAACATTGTTTAAACTTAACATTGTTTATATATGTAACAATCAAAAATTAAATATCAAAAAAAATAAATAAACATTGTTTAAATTTAACAAAATTTACTGCAGTAGACCTATACAAAAAAAAATCACTAAGCCTAACTATGACCCATTTTACCCCATCTAAAAAAATTTGAAATAAAAAAGAAAATACTTAAAATTTTCTTACTTGATTGGCTTGAGATGTTTTCCAAAGCTTCTTTTTATGAGAAAATACTTCAAATTTGCACTGTTATTTAAGGTAAGTGCTCCAGTAGTGGGACACTTGAATTTTTAAGTTGAAAAACAAGAAATTCCAACATCCCAATGAAATAAGAGATCTGCCTCTTGTAGGCTGTAACCCTTATTAACTAAATACCAAAGGCACAGCCTTTATTTCCTGTTTAGTTAGAAGCTAGAAAGTTTGTTGCTCAAGTTGGTCTCTGAGAGAAGCATTTTTAGCTTATTCTTAGTGATTTCCTTAAGAGGTAACTCTTCATTCAACTATTTTTTAGCATACATTCTGTTTGTTTTTAGAATGAATTGTCACCGATATTATTTGATTATATAATGAATGTATTATAAACTATCTTTAAATTAAATAATATTAATAATTTATGGATAGTGAAGGGTGGCCCACTTTTGGATCAATGTTTTACTAAATGCCCCAGTAGTGGGCCTAGGGATGCCAGTACTGGAGCACATGCTTTCTCTCAAATAGACTGTTTTGTGATGTTTAATAAGAAGGTTATATCTTGTAGAGTCTTTTTATTTAATTAGATTTGCTTTATTTTTATCAGAACCAGTAGTACGCAAATGGCCCACTACTGATACACTAATGGAACATTCTGGTCAATTACTTAAATAATAAATATTTTATAGTACTGTTGAGGAAAAGACTGATATTCAAGAATTAATTGGGCTCTGTAACGAGGCAGACAATAATAACTATCACATTGCTGGACCATCGAAAAAGATTTCACCATTTAAAAGGGCTCTTTTCTGGTTGCAGAGGGAAGAAGATAAAAGAAAAAAAAAAGATTTATTCAACATAAAATATCAAGATTTAATATCCATAATGCCCCAAACAGAACTTAAAATGAAAGATCGATAATTAGCATATACCTTTAATAAAAAATTGGCTGTTAGAGAAAAAATGTAAATCTCATGCGACTAGAATCTATAAATAAAAGATTTCACCTATATAAAGCCATTTTTATTGCATTTTTTATAGTGTATAATGTAAATGTATTGTTATTATTACTATATATGATTTTATTCTTTTTTTCTTTGGCACAATTGACAAATCTGGGTGCAATACATAAGTAAATTAAAATTTCATTTACTTAAAAATTAAGCAAAATTTTGCCGTTTTTCCGTTTTTTCGCAATATTTTCAAAAAATACTATCTAACAAAATGATTTTTGAATTACTTATAATTCAAAAATGTCTTTTTAATGATACCAATTTAGTTACAAATTACTGAAACATTACCAGTACAAATTACTAAACTCTAAATCATTCAAAGAAGTTTGTTTTACAGGTTCCTGGCTCTTTCAACAGATGCCCTACCATTGGGCAGCATTTCCCCTTTATAGTTTGTCGCTAAAACCGCATAGGAAATATTTAACTTCCAGAATTTAAAATCAAATAACTTTAATCATAATATCGCTATTTTAAACATAGAAAGTTAAGGGGTGTTAAAAGGGATTTATGTTAAAGACGCAGAAAAATTAAATATACATTAAAAAATTAAATTGAATGCATAATTATTAAATATTATAGATTTAAATTAATATAATTAAATATACAAAATAAAATAATATATATATATATATATGAATTCATATTATGATTGTAGATATGTGAGGGCCCTCACTGACTCCTGGCAACCACTATTTTCAGACCCAGTCCGCCACTGCAAGCAAATGGCGAGCACGTTGGCAATCAAGTTAAATCTATGTCCACTTTTTGTCAGTCGCGGTCGAGGGTCTATCGATATGACGCATGCGCTAATGTTTTGTCCACGATCAACAAAAGGAGAACATGTGCTCACGCAGCAGAAATCGGGAATCGGCATAAGCTTAAATCGATTTAGCGATATAGGTGTTAAATCGATACTTTTCGATAAATTGATACATCGCCCAGTCTTACTCTTGATACCACCACTACTCTCGACACATACAGAGTTGTTCCATGTCAAGTCAACACACTGTTTAGGACGTACCCCTCTCAGATTTTTATGAAACTTGGTAAATCAAGAGTCTTAACATAGCTATGAATGAAAATGTAAAAAAAAAAATTTCATGCATTTCATTGATGAGTTATTAATTATTAAATATTGAAATTCATTAAAAAATGCTCTACTTGAGACAGTTAAACCTCAATATCTCAAGAACGAAAAAAGATACAAGCTTGAATTTTATCATATATTAAAGCTCCTTTAATGCACTTTAATTTGATGTATAACATGACAAGTTTTAAATTTTAATTTTAAAATTTAATTAAATTAAATTTTTAAATTTTAATTTCTCAAAATGCGACAATTTTAAAATTCTGAAAAAATTCACAAAATTAGTTTGTACTGTGCTCTTGCATCTCCCCCAAGTTGTATTTTGGGATCGTCATGGGATCCAATGATACATGGAGGATAAGTTTCACAGAAATGAGAAAATTGCATCACGTAGAATTTTGCTTTTTATATACATAGTATAATTTTGGCAAATCTTATATCATTAGCATTGTTAATCTTACATTATTACTTGTTAAATAAAGCTTTCATGCAAATTTTATTTTCAACTATGAATTTTCTAACAATATAGTGATTTAAATCTTTTATTTATTACTTAATTTTCAAAGAAATAATGAATCGATTAATATTTCAATATTGGCACATTAAATTTTGTTTTTAATAAAATGCAGTTTTTTTTAAATCTAGCATCATTTAACAATTTATTACTTTAAAGAAAACAAAACAGGCATAATTATATTTTTTTACCTATTACTTGTTGACTCAAACTGAGTTGACAATAAAGTTTGTGCATATGTTTGGGATTAGAAGAGATTCATAATCTCTGCAATCTTTTTCTTTTCTTCAACTGGTTGAATGTTTACGCGACCAGTTAGTGTGATGGGATTCACTTTATAAATAATATCAGAACTGGGAATCCAGAGAACATCAGGTGTTAATGGATATGAAGGCGAATGTCCTGATGGATGGAGGGAAGTCACTTTAACTTCGTTTTCTCCCAAAACGTAACTTAGAACCATTTTTCATTATACATGGAAATCACATAGCCATTCATATCCCTAAAATTTAACATTTCTCCTTTTGATATGACCTGATAGCTGGTTGATGTTGTAGCAAATGAGAATGTTTTATTAATTTTGGTTCCACAGCATGAGGGGATAAAAGCATGTAACTTTTGGGTCCCTGGTATTGGGATAGCCTTACTAAAACGATGTGCCAAATGGTTCCGCATTTGCCATATATTCATCTTGTGTCACATAATTGAAGTACATGCTCTTTGAAATTTTAGATTTTGCCCATTCGTATAATTGCAATGGTGTCGTAATTTGTTTTTCGTACGGCCTTTGTAGACTGGCCCTAGCAGCTTCTCTTTTAACAGTCCCCCCCCCCTAACTCCATCACACGGGCCTTTACCGTGAGCAGTGGCTGAAAAATGTCATCCAGCATCAATTCCAAAACCTCTTTGGTGATAGCATAGATTTTAAAAGTTCTTTTTATTTTTGTACTGGGCAGCTGAGCCATCTGAAAAATTAAAAAAAAATTTCAGCCTGTTCTCAAATTTTAATAAATCAATAAGCTTCTACTGAAATAAATGGGCTGCTACACTGTTGTGCTGAAGACAATCCGAGATGATAACGGAGCTATTGTGTTGAAGTGTGTTTTCCTCTGTAAAGAACACAACAAAAGGATGGACAGTAACTTGAGAACTGCTCCAGTGGTAGGACTGTGCTTCGTCTTTCAAAACAAAACTATAATTTTCAGAGAAATCACAAACTACTGCCACCTCTGATTCTGACAGGCTTTCCTTTGTATTGGCCATAAAAGCACTTTGTTGTTTGACAATAAAATAGTGACGCAGAAGAACTTTAAGATCTCTGCAGAAAATATCCACAAATTCATCAGCAGATTTCTTTGAGGTTTCGAACAGAAACCCAATGATGAAAAGTCAATGTTTCTATCAAATGTTTTTGAAGTCTACACTCCAATATTTCTCTTCTTTCATCAATGCCAGGACAAATTTCACAATTTGAAAAATAGAAGTCGATCGAAGCTGGATTACATACCATTTTCAAAAGGCAGTCCTTATAGTTTATTTTCCAATCTGTGAAACTTTTCATTTTCGAATTTTGAATAATTAATTTCATGTTTTGATGAATGGTGCATACACAAACTGTGTGTGTACCACTTTGCCCAGCTAGTATACAATTTTTTGGTCGCAATTCAGCAAATTTTGAAAAACCAATTTTAAGTGTAGGAGATTTTTCTTCGAAGAGCTTGTATCCATGTGAAACTTATCCTCCATGTATCCATTGGATCTCATGACGATCCTAAAATGAAACTTGGGGAGATGCAAGAGCACAGTACAAAATATGCAAGAACACAGTACAAACTATGCAAGAACACAGTACACACTAATCTTGTGAATTTTTTCAGAATTTTAAAATTGTCACATTTTGAGAAATTCAAATTTAAAATTTGTGTCGTGTTATACATCAAATTAAAGCGCATTAAAGAAGCTTTAATGTATGATAAAATTCAAGCTTGTATCTTTTTTCGTTCGAGATATTGAGGTTTAACTGTCTCAAAGTAGAACATTTTTAATGAAAATTTCAATATTTAATAATTAATAACTCATCAATGAAATGCATGAATGTTTTTTTTATAACTATGTTAAGACTCTTGATTTACCAAGTTTCATCAAAATCTGACAGGGTCCGTCCTAAAAATGATTCAAAATTGTGTTGATTTGACATGGAATGACCCTACAATACTACCCTCGTATAATGGGGAACTTCAGCATTTTTTAAAAACACGTGAAAGTCATCCGTATTTGTAGAAAAAAATCATACTAATTTCAAATATGCAAGTGAAATTTTACAGAAAAATTTATTTAAATATTGAGAGCGAAAGATGCACTGAAATAGCAGGAATCATGATGCAATCCGAAATGCATGGCAGAGTAGATTCTGACGTCAAGGGTGCCTTCCTTCGCATACTTCTCTTTCGCTAGTTCTGTACCCTGCTTTGAATCAAGGCGTTTGTACCAGCTAACATTTTAAAAGTGAAGTTTTTGACTTTTCTACTATTCAACATTCAATTTCACAATGGATATTGGTTTTGTACAAGGTAAATCGGATAATTTGCCAAGGATTGATCCTACAATGATGGCAATGTATTTCAAGAAAAATTCCGATTTTATGATGGCTGAGATACGAGGAATAAAAGCACAACGGTAAAATTTCTCCTTTTTTTGTCTTACAATCCTCCTCAATGAAACAACATAAAACAAAAAATAAAATAAAATGCTGAACTTAGCTAAAAAAAACTCTGTCATAACTCAGAATCTAAACAGTATCCCATGGTGTTTATGCTAATTTGTAGACAGACAAAGTGCTTAAAAAATAACAAAAAGCATGAAAAACAGAACCGATGAAACAAAATTAATTCTAGTTTAACTTCTTTTTAATGTTAACCGAATTCGGCATAAAAAAAAGAAAATCTTTAAAGTCCCATAAAAAAAAAATCAACTGAAAATGAAAAATAAATTAATTCTGATAATGCTATTAAATCATCACTATCCCCACGTGGATGAATCAGCATAAATAAAAAAAGCAGGAAACTGCTAAAGGCCAGCTACATTTCCATGTATGTGTCCGAGCTTAACTTTTCATGTGAAAAAATAAAAATAAACTTTTAAAAAATTAAACAAAACCGTGGTTTGAAAAGTATAAAATAATTTTCATTTTAAAATCGGTGCCAAAATAGACACAATATTAAATCTATTTATAAACATTAATCAACGATAGAACCTTAAAACTACATGTGGCTACCACATAATGTTTCAATATGAGCTCATACAGGTACTTATGTCTTTAACCTCATCTTATACTTATATCAAGAATAGAACAAATATGAAATTCAAGGCTCTTCTTTACAGTACTTCCTGATATTGTTATGGGGTATCAATGGTTTCTTAAAATGTAAATTTCATGTAATCAAAAAAGGGGGATAATAGAGGGAAAAAATTAAATTTAACTATTTGCTTTAAAATATCTATTTCTTTTTCCTGCTAACCTCACCTTATACTTCGTTAACTAACTTTTTGAAGACAAATTTTGATTTTAATACATTAATTGAATACAAAGGATTTATTTTGCATCAAAAAATAATTCTGCAAATTATTTTGTTGAACTACGAATGAAAACAAATTTCATTATCAAAAAAGTTGTGAATTTAAACTAATTTTTAAGATATTCTTATTAATTTTCAATAGTACTGCAATTTTTTAAAAAATATAAGAAACATTCGAATATCCATTGAAAAAATTTATGCAATAAAATAACAAGAGCAAGTTTTTTTTTTAAAAAAAAAGAATCTTAAAGAAGATGGGATCTTCTATATTTGGGCCGGAAAAAAAATCCTTGTAATCAAACGGGGAAAACTAATTAAATTTAACTATTTGCTTTAAAATATCTTTTTTTTTTGGCTGCTAACCTCGCCTTCTACTTCTTTTTAAAACAAAAAAGATATTGAATTCTGAATTTACTGTGCTTTATGATATAAAATTTTAATATATAATATAGATTAATAACTCACATCAAAATGATCTCCACAGACATGACGAACACTGCTTGCTGATAATTCCAGATTTAGCTTCGGATCTCTCTTCATCGCTTTACACCACTTTTTGCGAATAACATAATTTTTTGGCACATTGATAAATAATTTATCAGGTGGCGTTACAGTGTATTACGAAATTTAGGAACAATACAATACTTGTAACTTGCCGACATTATTTCATCTGATATGAGAGTCGAAAAAAAAAAGAGAATCTCTATAGAAAACGAACGGGAAGGAAGCATGCTTCTCCCCGTCAAGCAACTATGACATCAGACCCGTTTCGTGCCAAAATGGATCGTTTATCCCCGCGTTTTCTGAGAGGCGAACTTTGATTGCAAATTTTAAAAAACAAAACTGTCTAGAATTTTTTTTCTAATAATATTGTTCATTTCAAAGCATTTTAAATCGATTTAAAATTTTTTAAAAAAATGCTGAAGTTCCCCATTATTGTATAGGCATGAGGTCTTTCTGAGGGTTATTGCTTCAGCACTTTTAATTGATTTTACCATTACAATAAGGAATTTTTGAAATATTCACTTTTAACCCCCCCCCCCCGTATCTTCTAAAATTTCATTCCATAAAAAATTTAAGACTAGTTTTGTAGGAAATTTAATGTAGTTTAACTTTATAATTAATTTTTTTCAACTAGGATCCATAGTTTTCGAGATATTTAAGAAAAACTGAGAAATCTCCCTCTTCAACCCCCTGTACCCATGTACACCCTCCACCAGAGGGGATTTTTAGTATGTCCTTTAGGGCACTCTCCCCAAAAACTGAGCCGAATTTCAAAACTACACTATTTTTTAAATTCACAATTTGTAGACTGGACTATGAGTAGAAAGAAACTTGTGATGGGGAATGGATGTGAAGGAAGCATAATTGTTCTTCAAATGGGTTTCTAAACCCCTCCCTCCAAAATTACCCTTGTATAATTATTATATAGGCATGAGGTTTTTTATGAGGGTTGTTGATTCAGCACTTTTAATCGATTTTGACATTACAATAAGGAATTTTAAAAATGTTAACTTTTAAATACCCCTGTATCTTCTAAACTATTAATGTTACAAAAACAATGTAGGACTTTTTTGTAGGAAATTTCATGTAGTTTAATTTTGTAATTGAGTGTTTTTTATAGAACCTATATTTTTTGACATACTTAAGAAAAACTGAAAACACCTCCCCTTTAAACCCCTGACAGGCAGGGACTTTTAGTATGTCGTTTAGGACACAACCCCCAACAACTGTGGCAAATTTCAAAACTACACCATTTTCTTTTTCTACTTCTCCTTCGTTGACTGGACTATAAGAATTACAGTAAAAGCTTAACTAACCAGCATGCTCGGGAAACGCCGATTTCCGGATACCTGAAAAGTCCGGATAGTTGCGTGTGACGGGGAAAATGGGGGGAGGGGGGTAGCATTTTTTCAAAAATATTTTTTCGGCCAAATAATTTGTTTTTGTCATTTTGAATTGTGCATTAAACATAATTTTTAAGAATGTTCCTGTATCCTCCATAACATTGTATTTACAAAAAATATTATGAAGATTTTAATTTAACATTGATAATATTAAAAAAAGTATGATCTGTAGCCGAAATTTTACCATAAATATATAGATTGTGAAAATATAAACATATAAAAATAGCCAACGAAACTGAAAAATATTCTACTCAGCAAGCATAATAAAACTCTTTTAAGTGATTATAAACAAATCCCAGATTGAATAACAAAACTAATTATCTTTTAAAAAATTGCAAGTGCTATTGCGCAATGCACTCACCTCCAATTCTCCTGCACGTGATATTATGTAATCGGAATCAACATCTGCCAGTATTCGGAGAGTAAATAAATAAAGGAAAAGAAACAGACTTACCAATCTGGAGAAAAACTCCCCCATGAGCTTTTTTTTTTTTTTTAAACTGATTGTCCCCTCCCCTTTTTTTGGTTGTCGATTTCGATTTTAGGTCTCGTTTTTCGGCGAAAGGTGAGGACCTTTTTTTTGGGGGGGGGGAAATCTTTCCTTTTAACACCCCCCCCCCCTTAAAAAAATATGTGTGTGTTAAATTTTACTGTAATTCCCCTTGTGGAGCGGACGTCGCATTCTAGAAATAAATTGTCGGCGTGAATGGAACAGCGCGGGTGCATGCGTGCTAAATTTTGGTGAGCGGATGCAAAATTTTTAGAAAAACTCATTTTCTAATTTTTTCCGGTTAGTTGAGCTTTCCGGATACTTGAATGCCGAATAATCGAGAATTTACTGTATATAAAAATTTTAACTTTAGCCAAGTTCAATGGATGACCCATACTAAAACAATAAAAATGTTTAATAGCATGTAGAAATAACCAGAATCGACTTTTTTAAAGAGATCTAAAAAGGAATAGCTGAAGTAATTCCTGGGGATTAAAGAGAATTAGTAAATGTGGGCAATACAAGCCTCAATCTCCTACAAATCATATTTAGCCTGCCACCATTATGACACTGTAGGCTGATGAAAAATATCACCTAATATGAGGTTTTATCTGCTAGTGCTCTTTTCTATCTCCTTTTTTCCCCTATTTTACCTTATTTACTAAAACTTTGTTACAAGAAGAATGTTAAAGCAAGAACATAAAAATAATTCACTTGTAATGTATCTGGAACAGATGCACAACCAATAGCAGCTGAATGACTAAGACCTGATGTTCCTGGGATAGCTGAATGACCGCAACTTGAGGCTCCCAAGTCAGGTTGTCGACCACGGCCTACAAAATATTGCAACTCTTATTGGTAAATTAACAAAAATTACTCCATACTTAGATGCAAAAAAAAGAAAAAATCATCTATCAATATTTCCGCAAGTGAATTTTATCAAACAATGAAATTAAATAATTAATAATGTTAAATCTGAGATACTAAAGATTTGATAAATTAGTCAGGCTAAAATTTGAAAAAAAAAAAAAAGAATATATGAATTAGGAAATATTACCTCTTTCATTCATACTGGGAATTCTTTGATGTTGTGACTGGTTCTTCTATAAAATATAAAAAATAACATTATAAAATTGTACCAAATTAAAAATTTTGTTATATAATATTATATCTCAAAATGTTGAATTAAACACTTTGGATAAAATGTTGGAATATTTCATCTGATAATAACAGCCTTAAAAGTTCCTTTATTCATGATAATGTGATTAAGGATAGCATTTCATATATTCAAAAGAAATAAATGACTGTTATATACAAGAAAATTGCTAACAGTAACTCCTTTCATTTAAATTTTAATTACATTTGAAAAAAAATGAGGGAATCATAATTTTTCAACAAGTAAATTAAGTACATGAATTCGTGAATCAATTATACAAAATAAAAAAAATAACAATAATTATAACTACTGAAAGATAAATAATTCCATTTCCTGACCTTAAACACCACAAATAGAAATTAATGAAAAATGAGGAAATCTAAAAAAAGTTTGAAATCGAGTAATTAAATAGCTGCATTATGACTGTAACATTTGTTAGGTTCTCAAAACTATTACTTACCTTTTTCTCTGTATTCTCTTTAATCGTTGCAAAATCAATTCTCATGTATAATGGAGGTGCACCATTTAAGCGAACTTTTGCATCTAATGCATCACTTTCCTTCTCATAACTTACAATGCTAAGAAAAATTAAATTCAGATTCAACAAAAAAGAAAAGAAAAAACATATGTATATATTCATAACATCAACTGTCCAATTCCTTTAGTTGAATAATTTCGACAAATCTACAAGAGTAATTTTTCAAAAGGCCTCTTTGTTAATTTATGTCTTTATTAATTCATTTATTTTTAAGATTATGGCATAAAAAGGCCAGTTTTTAAACAATCCTCATTGATTTCCAAACTTGATTTCAAAATATAAATGCAAAACATACTTATCACAATATAGTTAAATATTTTATTTTATAATTGCCAACTAATGAAAAATGTAAACATAAAGTTAATTCTGTAGTTTAACTCTTTCGTGTCCATTGCTTTTGCAGAGAAACCACACATTAGAGCATTTTTTTACTGCACATGGACAAAACGTAGCGTAATTTTTCTTTCATAACTTAAGAGCCAGATATATACGCCAACTGATATAAAAATTCCAGTTCAATACCGATAATATTCACAAAGATATCAGCATTGCAAGAGCTAAATTACTTTTGATCTCTAAGAGAAATAAAATGATGAGAGTTCTTTGACAAATTGATCTTTTTTTAAATTGAATCCTTGAAAGTAATATTGCATTTTATCAAGGTTGAATATCCTGAATATTCATGTATACTTATAAATTAAATACATAATTTAAATTGCATTTTGATGATAACTTATTCTGAGGAAAAATAGCCTGTTACTGTTCATTGGTTTCACTGTGAAACCAAAAATTTCTTGAAAATAAAAAAAAAAAATGCTAAATTTTTTTTCCTTTACATATTTATGATCAACTACTGTTCCACAACAGATTCCGAGACTACCACTTTTGGACGATTTTACCCAGAAAGGGGTGTCAGGCAATGAGTCATATGAGCGCATTTTAGGAGTTCTTTATTAGATCACGCTCAGTAAAATGTAAACATCACCCTTCCATTCTTCACTTTCCCCCTATTTTGATGAAAATAACTCCGCCCAGCAACACGGAAACACAACAAAAGCACGGAGGGTTTATGAAACCATTGCTATACAATACATTCCAATACTCATTTTTGAAATAAATTTAGTAATTTTCAAAACAAAACATGTAGTGACCTTGAAAGGGTTAAGTTGTATATAGTCCCCACTCTTTAACAAACATATGAAAATTACGATTAGTTATTCGATTTTAATTACCAACTAAAAATACATGTTTTTTTACTTTCTCGTATACGAAGTATACAAAGAGAAAGTATTGTAATCGTCAAAAAATTCGAACTCGAGATTTTGACGAATCTCCACGTTTTAGACCTCCCTGATTCCGAAAAACACAATTTTGGAATTATGTCTGTCTGTGTGTGTGTCTGTGTGTGTGTCTGTATGTGTGTCTGTGTGTGTGTGTGTCTGTGAACACGATAACTCGCAAACTATTAGAGCTACGGGGATGAAATTTGGTATGTGGTCTTTAAACATAATTTGTAGGTTTCTATCAAATTTTGGACAAAATCTGTCAACGGGAAGTCTGTCAGTCTGTACATCCGCGGTCATGCGAACGCTATAACTCAAAAACTTGAATAGCTAGAGGGATAAAATTTGGTACACAGTTTTATCGTCATGAATGTAGGTCCGTATAAAATTTTGGGCCAAATCCGTCGAAGGGTTGACTGTCGGTCTGTATAATCGCATACTTGTTCAGTTTTGAAACTAACTGCCTGCGCATGCCTACTGGTGACATGTGCAAAGAAGAAGGGGACTCCGAAACTTGGCAGTTTGCCAAAAACCAATTCTGGCGCGATTTTGTAAGGAAGCAAACATTTAGGAAGTCTCGCCAGGTCCTGTTGCGCAAAAGAATACGCAGGGGATTTGAATTTGTTTTGGTCCTTCAAACCACGCGTGGTTCTAACTTTGGTTTACTTGCGACGGAAGTTTATTTGCGTCTTTTATTATTCTAGTTTTCTCTACATGTGTTAGGAGTATACGAGAAAGTTTAGGGGAGACCACTCCCGCTGGTTTAATCTGGACAGCAAGAAGCATTTTGTACCAAAATTTATTACATTTCAATGCACAGATTGTTTCTCTCCCACCACTCAAAATAAAATCCATATTCATTCATATAATCATGTTATGTTGTTTAACTAAAATTATGTATTACTTAAGTTTTTTTTAATAGATTCATTATTTTTTTACATGCATTTTGTATGAGAACATTTGTATAAGATTAAAGTGTTAAATATGTTGAAATTTAATAATCAAAGAAAGTACATTTTATTAATTAATGTTTTGTATAAAAATTATTACATATGCTTTCAACGACTGAAATAATAAAAATCATGCTTTTTTTTTTTTTAAGTAAGAATTTTAAAAATTGAAAATGTGTACAACAATGATCTAAAACTTGATGATATAGCAATTTATGATATTCCTCAGATTTCTTTAAGAATCCAATACAGACAAATAAAATTGAATATTATTTTGAACTAATAATGACTGCATTCAGAATTAATCAATAATTTATTAAAACATTTTAAAAAAGAATTAAACTCAACTTGAGTTACATAAAAATAACATCAGAATGAAGCACACCTCAGATCTACCTGTGTGTCATCTGAAGAAAATAGAATAACAAACATTACTTCAATTCTGATTAATAATACAGCAAATTTACATAAACATAAATATCCTCACTTCTAGAATGACACCATGATATGAATGAACCAATAAAGAACTAAGTTGCAAGTTAACTGCTCTGATTTGCAACTCATCTCGACAGATTGGTTTGGTGGGCATTTTTCTGATTGCATTTCTGCCTAATTTCTTTAACCCTTTGAGGGGCGGTGGGACACCATTTGTCCCACCTTTCTTTAAGATTTTTTTTTCATAAACTTATATAAGGTATTTTATTACAAAAATTGTTTTATTGGATATTTCAAGTCCTCTTACTTTTTAAAAAAGTGCAGTACCATTGAGAATTTAAACAAATTTATTGAAAATAATTTTTAAAAACATGCCCTTTATTGACAATGATTTTCTTTAAATTTCTAGAGAAAGAAAATGAATTTCGAAACAAATATTAGATGGAAAGAAAATCTTCAATGTCCAATAAATATATTCCAAACATTATCTGTATTCAAAAGTAACTTTTTTTTATCAATTATAAATAAAAAAAAAAAGGTGGGACAATTTTGCCCCACCTCGCATCTAAGGTTGTCAGCTTGTAGATGGCAGCACAAAAATTCGTGACTCAGTCCTATTTCTTCCTTTTTGGAATGATAAACTTGGATTTATATAAAGTATAATTATAATTACTCTTTCAAATTTAATACTTATACAGAAAATTAATTTATATATTTCAGAAGACAGTTAAATAATATCAAACAAAAAAAATTAAATCTGTAAATGTAAACAAGCATTTTTAAAAAAAACTGGCATACCTAAATTTATTTTGAGTGGAATTTTTGAAAGCAAGAAGCGATCTTTTGAGGAATTTTTTTATAAACGGATAAAAATACACGTTTCTAAAAAGAACGAAAAGTAGAGAGAATATTCTTCTTTCTGTATCTCACAAAATTGAATGTTTGATAACCGCAACGAAAAGAAAATAGTTCCGTTGAAGCTGCCCCCCTGCTACTTGTTTACGTTCTTTGCTACTTTTGAGAAAACGCCGAATTTCCTAAGGCACAGTCTTTTGTAAATAGCTTTGTTAGCAATGATAATCAAAGAAAAGTTGTTTGAACTACACAGCTTCCAGCAACACGTCTCTTGTGCAATAATTTACAATCAGTGATCTTCTTACAGCAGTAGTTTTCATCACGGTTTTGTCCAGTCGCAGTCATTAGTGTCTCATTTCTTTGGCTGAAGTGAGTGATCCCATGTACTGATAACGAATTTCTGCTGCTTCCCATATAATAAACCAAAGAGGAGAGTAGCATTTAACTTATAGAATCTGGGTGGCCTGCTTTCTTCTGAAGCTTTCAAAAAGAGCGACATCCAAAAAATTACTATTGAAGAGCTCCTCTATTTGTGTGCAGAATATGGTTAAAGATTCCCACTTCAATCACAGTATACATTTTCTACAGCTGTTAAAAGAAAATATGCCAAATAACCAATTATATGCTCCATGTGCAACTGATAAAAAGTGAACGTTGGCGCGAATGACAGAAAAAAGTCGGGGAATGCTACAGTCCCTTCAGGTGCGGTGGGAAATACGTCTTCCCACCCTCTCGTGGGAAAAACTAAAGGCAGAAAAATATTTTTATTTGGAAAATATTTTATTTTGAGGTGACAGAACTTCAAAAATATACCTTTTTTTAAGTAAAAAAAAAATTTGTTAGGGTAGTGCCCTTCAAAAGGTTAAGGCAGTTAAATCAAAAAGGTGAAAGCAAATCATGAAGAAGAAATTAAAGACTCATTGAACAGTTATTCAGAAAATACTAGTTATAAGGAAATTAAAATAATTACAAGATTAAAATGATAAAAATTAAAGGACATCTATTTGAGAAAAAAATTTGGGGGGGGCGGGCGGACTGGACTTTTAATTTTAATCTTCACTTTCATCTTCACCAAACCCAACTTGACACATTTTCCTGGCAACACAAACCATCAAGGTCAAGCGCAGAGCTTGTAATTCAATATTCTGGAAACATCCTTCAAACAGTTGGTGGCCGCCAAAACCCGTAACTTCACAATTCATTATCTCCACTTTTTTCATTATGAAGAACTTGTACTTTAATCTCTTATTTTTATTGTGTTCTAGCATTTTCTCACATCTTCCTTTTCATTTCTTACACATTCTTATTGAAACTCCAATATCTAATTTTTGGTATGTTCTGGCATTTGGGATGGGATTCAATGACTACGGTTTTAATAGCCACATTGGTTAGTAGGACATACTCAACTCTATATGCAGTTCACATTGATTTCATCCCCTGACAAAACGCCAATGTGCTTTAACTGCAATTACTCTTCTTTATTATTTTTTGATATATCCATTTATTTTCAATTTATACAATATTTACCATAGCACTCTTGGAATTGTACATTCATTGCATATGAGTTATATATTCTTCACCTTGATACATACACATTTCTTGTTTTTTCTTTCATTTCAACCACCAATGTGCACACAATATAACAGTCACATGTCAGTCAACCATACACTTTCAGAATGCCCAAACTTTAATACCCATCATCTACAGTTTTTTAAAATGCCTTAAATTTCCTTAGCGAAATTACTTGGTGAAACACTTCATGTTCAAATTTTTGCATTTTAAGATCCATAAATCCAAATTTTATTCACTGATATAAAGCATGGCTCTATTTTACTGATTACTTTTTTACTTCTATCATTACACCATTGTTTTAATTTCTTTTTACAATGATCTCACCTACAATTTCATTTGGCACTCTTCGCATTTTTCATCTTTACTCGGATATACTTTCAGTTTCATTTTTCTTCATGTCTCTTCACTTTGTTATGAAGGTTTTTGATATTTTATTAACATTTTTTGTTTGTTTTGTACATATATGTAACTAAAACTTCAGTAGGATAAGTGTAGAGACAGCCATAATGGAGATGGCAGTTTTTGATAATCCACAAATCCAATTTATTCTCATCTTGGCATATTATTTCATGCAGATAAAATGTTACAATAAGGTCTTCAAAAGTAAAGTCTACACCATTGCCATGAGTGCATGGCAGTTATGCGCAAAGGCAATGCATGTTACTAGGAAGTGACACATCGTCACTTCCTAGTAATACACAGGATGTCCAAAATGTACCTTTACACTTTTAAAAAATAATTAAAATCAAACAGTCAATGACATGCACTTACGGGTTTTTTTATGTTCTATAAAGAAAATATCAAAGTTGATTTTGCAATGTTTTATTGCACGCTGCGAATTGATTTACAAGGACTACAACAAAAAGTTTCTTGAATTCATTTAACATCATCGAAGCTTCTGCTAGGTCAACCAGATTTTGGTTTTGGCAATACGCTACCTGTTGTCATAAATCTTCCATGGTGAGTCTTGAAGGTGAACTTCAATTATAGATAGTCCAAAATTTATGCTGTAGCTGTGTTGCAGATTTAAATTTGATAAAACATGTTACAACTTGCGCTTGTTCTTGCGGTGAAGCCATTTTGAAACGAGAATGTTGCAAAACATTGATGTATCACCATCTAGTTCACACTTTATTTAAAAAAAAATTTTATATTTTCTTTATGGAACATAAAAAACTGCATATCATTGTGTGTTTATTTTTAATTATTTTTTTTAAATATAAAGATACATTTTAGACACCAATGTGGCGAGCCTAAATACTTTCGAAATGGGAATTCCCCAAAAAAGCATGGCTCTTGAAACGGTGAAGACTTTTGAGATTCTTTAAGTAAAAGTGGAAGTGCTTTTATCTTAGAATTAAAATAGGGATGTATCGAATAGTGATTTGGCCGAATACCGAATATTCAACCAAATTTCAGACCAATACCAAATATTCGCAACCGAATAATCACTTTTTTTTACTTTTCATTTTAAATAAAATTCTGCTCAAATTTTAAATTAAAAATTGTTTTTTTTATTTGCATATTTAAAAAAAATGAAATTCTTGATGCATTCTTTGCAATATTTTAAATATCTTAATTGCAATGATAATTCTAGTAGTAAAAAGTGAGAAACTCTTTTCATTTTGAAATAGCTAAACAGAAATAAAAAAAGTCATCACTGCAGAACATGGCGATGACAAACTCAAAAGAAAATTCAGTAGATAAATTACAATTATTAGAAGTAAATTCTTTTTTATAAAAAATTTCTAATAGCTAGGATGGAATGTCTACTTAATTGGGGGGGGGGGGGCAATACGGACAAAATTCCAAGACTTGCAACTTTAGCAAGAAAATATCTTTCAGCTCCTGGAAGCACAGTATATAGTGAGCATTTATTTTCTGAGGCTCGTAATGTACATGTTATGATATATGTATGAAACCAAACAACACATACTTCTTCCTGAAAATGCTGAACAATTATTGTTCTTGCATCGCAATTTCAGGGTTCGTACACATTTCCTTAAAAGAAAATCAAGGACTATCAAGGACTTTTAAGGACTAAAAAAGCCAAAAAATAAGGGCCTCTAAATTGAATAAACTTAATGAATTGTCGCACGCATTTTAAAATAAAATCTCATTTTTGCAAATTCAACCTCTTAGATGATAAATTATAATATAAAACATAGAAGATACATCACAAATTTAACACAACAAAACTCCTAAAAATATGAGTTAATAAATTGGTGAAAAAAAACCCCATGAAACTGGTAATCAAATTAAATATCTTTTAATTCCAAACGTTTTTCATTCAATTTTACATCCAAGGTAGTTATTTTAATTTCTTTTTCAGAAATTGTTTTTCTTAGTTCATGCGATTGAATAAATAAATTTATGTCCTTTGACATAAATTAGCTAAATCATTTGCTTTCTCATTTGTTTGGTGCATGTCCGTTTGGAGGAACATTTTCTTTTGTTTTAAAAAAATCTATTTCTTCCTCTAGAGCTTTTCGTTTCAGTTGTTTTGTTTCAGTCTTTTCTTTGGATCTCTCACTTTCTAAATACTGTATGTATTTTGGTCTAGCTGAGGTGGCAGCCGTCCTCATTTCTTTAGTAATTTTTAAGTCATAAATAGCCCCAGACAGCTTAATAAATTCATGATTTACACGCTGGAAAATATATGAAGCATCTTTTAAATTTTCTATTTCCAGGGCCTTGTTCACCGAAAAACCTCATAGTCCATGTGACAGTATTAATATCATTTTGATAATCTTCCAAACTTTTTCATAATGATTAGTACTAAAATAAGTTTGTAAAAAATTATCAAGGGAATCACTCTTTGGATTGAAAGAAGTAAATTCAAATGAATTTGGCTTTACAATATTTAACAGAAAATCTGTATAGAGTAACAAAATTTCGTCGCAATCTTTTCCCAAAATACGTTTATTTTGCGACAATACAATCAATACTTTTTTCATTTTTTCCTGTGCTTTTTTGGGATATCCAGCCATTACTCGTGGATCAATGCAAATCGCAGGTCTTACTAGTGCGTAATTCACAGGACATTTCTGATTGAAATGTTTTATCATTGTTATGATGTTTTTCCGTCCATCCTGTCCGAGTGTGAAAACATCCTTGTCTGGTAATTCCTTATTTTTTTATCTTTCCTTTATTAGTTGCTCTGCAGCAAATCCTAAATACATTTAACTTTTATCATTATACAAGTTTGGGTCACTGAAGTTGAATTAACAAGTTTTAAAAACATCACTTGCAAAAAATGGACGTAAAGGTTTATAATTTGGATACTGTTCTAAAAATGGTAACAGCACTTTTGACGATCATTCCTATGGAACCATGGACCAATAAAGGCTATCTGTAACTCCTCCCTTATTTCCCAAAGTGTATGCGATGGATATGGATTCGTAGAACGCGAGCAGTGTCGTCCCACCGCCCCCACCGCATTCCGCGAGAGCCACGTCGACCGAGATTAGAGCCGCCGAGAAGGAGGAATTAGAAAAACGATAATCGGTGAAATTTTAAATTTTTTAATAATGGCAGAGTAAAAAATAAGGACTTTCAAGGACTTTTTAAAAATGTGGCATAAAAATAAGGATTTGTAAGGACTTTTAAGGACTAAATGTAAAAGTAAGGACTTTTAAGGACTTGTAAGGACGCGTACGAACCCTGAATTTCAGGCTTTACAATAATAAACGATATGCAACATTATAAAATACAATGTACAATATAAAATTGGGTAAATTTTAAGAATCTTTTTAAAAAATGTACTGAAATATATTTAATAAAGAATATTTCAGAAATACATTTAAAAGCACATTTTTTAAAAATTATTACCCTGAATTCATTCAGCTGAATATTTGTTTAGTATTCAGCCTATCGAATATTCATTACATCCCTAAATTAAAGTAGAAATGCATTTTAGCATTTAAAAATTAAGTGGCATAAAAAAAGGATTTTAAAGGCGTGAAAAATTCTAATTTATTACATACTAGTCACCCTAGGCGACTAGCTTGTTCGCCGGGAATATAATTTCAACTAACTCTCTTATGCATAATTTGATATTCATGATTCCCTTAACAAAGTAATTTTAAACTTCAAATTGAGATCGACACTTAGCCTGCATTCTTTTCGTAGCTTTGCACTTGTCCCGTTCCTTGTCTAGATGAAAATCCCTAATGGAGTCAAGTAACATCTAATTGTACATAATCGATGCAAACTTTAATTTAACAAATTTGATTTCAACATCAAAATATAACAGCTCATTTCACGTCCAGCAGCATGTTAATTGGCTTAAAACATGCTGATAAAATGAATTAAAACACAGCAACCATAACCGTTCAGTTTACTTTATATACTTACTATCTTGAGGACTTTCTTTACAGATTTCACAGAAAAATTGATCAAATAAAAAAAAGAAAGTAGAATTCAATAGGATATTATCTTAGCTTTCAGCAGTGGAAGAGAACACATGAAAGTAAATTTTTGTTTAAACAATGAAAACAGTTTGAATTTCATTGCAACAACGAAAAGTATTGTTGTAAATTATGCCAAAAAATATTTTTAAAAATTTATTAAAATTAGAAAAAAATCGTATAACAACTTAATTAATATCATTGAAAAGAATTATTTTTTAAATTTTCAGATGGTGTAAAAATAATTTTTGTGCTGCAATATTTTCGAAGTTATTAACTCTCTGACTGCATGTCCCGCGATTTCCGAGGGTTGGAAGTTTCAGCTGCATCCTGCGATTTTGGCAAGCTAATGAGTTTACCATAGTACTTTTAAAATGTTGAATCATATTATACTAATAAAGTCCTGCATCTAAATAACAATTAGCTTGGTTTAATGGTATTTGAACTTGTTTTAAAATGTTGCATCTAAATAGTAATTCAAAAAAAATTATGCAGTCCGAGTGTTAAGGAAAAACGCCAAAATTTAACTTAATGTTTAATTAATTAAAATTTCAAAAAATTGGCTTGGAGATGCACATTCCCACTCTCCAAAGTATGTTTGTGCCAAATTTCGTTACTCTAGGTCTAGCGGTCTGTCCTGTAGAGCACCAACACACACATATTTCCCTTTATTATTATTAGATATACATATATATAATAATCATTTGAAGGGGGAAAAAAAGATGGCTTAAAATACTCATTGGAAACCGAGAAACATACTTACCCACAAGTCACGTCCATGTTGAGCCTTGGTGTAAAAAGTACATATTTCCTAATTATTTTACCACCATGAGAAAAAAGTGACACAAAGGTATCCTGAAAATTCAGAACAAAATCCATTAAATAAAAAAACATCACAATCAGTTAAAAGAAATATATCTGTAATATATATTTCTTAAATAATATAAATCTTAAAGCAAAAAAAATGCCATAATTAAAGTTAAATTCTAGCACAATATATATAACAACAGCATTTTTCAATGTGATTTTAAAATGTTCTTTCTAAAATTTCAAATAATGAGTGTTTCTTTTATTTCATAATTTTGAAGAAATCAAACATAGTTTAACTTTTAATATAAAATCAATTTGTCAGTTAAAAAGAAAAAAACTGAAAAATAACATATATTAAAAGTTTTTTTTTTAAATTAATGAACTTTTAATGGAAATAAAAGAATTTCAAGAAATTTATATGAAATTAAATCTGATCTCCAATGTACAAAATTACAAATCAAAATTCTATAAAAAAATGAATCTGAATTGACCAAACATATATTAGGTAGCTATAATAAAAATAAATGCATACACCGATATTCTAAAATATATATATATAATCAGCATAAACAAAAAGTGGATTTTAAATGAAAAACAACTGTTAATTAACCCCTTCAGAGACAAATTTTTTTTAAGAAATAAAAGGTTGTGTTGTATGTGACAAGATTCAGTCATAAATTTGCATTTTGAATCTTAGTCAAATGGTTTCTGAATTTAAATTCATCCTATAACCCAAATCAGACTTTGAATAGTAACTTAGCATGGAACTTTTTGCTTTTAAAAGCACCGTCAAAAAAAGGATTTATTATATATTATAACATTTATCTTTAGTATTAATTGTTTTTCTATTATTTGTATAATGTGTATTCATTCATATTCTTTTCATTTTTCTTTCTCTTTCTCTAAATATATATTAATTATGACCAATGTATGTGAAATGAATATATATATTATGTACCATTCCAAGGGTGAAGAGTGTCAAATCATATCCAAAGAAGATGCATTCGTTATAGAACAAAGAACAGTTTATTCAAATGTAGACATCATTAAATTTAGAGTACTCAATTGTAAATAAGATTTAAGAAACATTACTGAGGTTCGAAGACACTGGGTGTCCTAGCACAGTTGTTATAAAATCTTTATATATATACAACACCCCCTGCTCGCTCCACTCACCAACACTCAAGAATCACGTTGTGATTCTTTCAGGATCAGTATGTGAAACCAGCTCGCTTCACTCGCTTGCTGTACAGTTATCCGTTTCTGCCAGTATTAGGAAATAATAAGTACATTAATTACTAAAAGTAAATTTAAATTATTTGAAATTGCATGAACTCCTAAAATTAATTTTTCATCAGTTTCTACAGCTAAAATCTTCTGGTAGCATGGATATATATGTAAATGTTAGAAAGAAATTTGAAAGGTAATATTCATAATTCAAAGATGATTAAAAATCAAAATTATTTTGATCAATCAGAAATCAGTTATTTAAAACTTCTTGGCATACACTTTTTTATTCAACAGTTTATTTCAACATAACTTCATTCCACCAAAATTTTAAGATAGCCTTTTCCAAATGGTCAAAATAAATTTTTAAAAATTGCTTTTTCCACCAAAATTTCAAATATGCCCTCTATACAATGAAATGTAATTCAGAAAAGCTTCCCCACATGTATACATGCTTATTCCATAATTATTGAGTCAAGAAATATATAGTGTTTTCCTCAGTGTAGTCATTTGTGTCTTAAATCTCAGAAAATTCTTGGTCATCTCTTGTTGCAGAAAGATGTAACCCATCTTGCAACCTTTTAGCTAAAAAAGGACAGTTTAAAGAAAATAGTGGCTTGAAACATATTCATATTAACTATTCAAAATTAAAACCCATAATAATTATTTACTTTTAGCTTTTTAAAATTGATAAGATAGCTTTTATTTTCTTTTTTTTTTCAGCTTATAACTGGAATGGTTCTGTTGGATTTAAAACAAGAACGGTTAAAATATCTTTTCCCATTTTTTTAATTAATTTTTTCCCTAGTCAGTTTTGAAAGATATTTTTCCTCTAGCGAGCTTCCTCCTACGACACTTCTCAGGAATGTTGCTGACAATTGCATTGGCTGACGGGGCAGAGCGCAGGCGACGTCATAACCTTCAATTGAATTACTTCGATTATTATTTTCGGATTCAATTTTATATTTTGCTTGCTGTATAATAATCATTTTCACATTGCAATTTTTTAATATTGTTTCGGATTAACGTAATCTGTATGTATTGTTTTTCTACAGTTGAAATGTCATTATCGCGAAGAAAAATAAGCGGGAAAATCAATAATGTGCATCTTTTAGTTTTGTTTTCAAAATTTTTTCCCGATTCCACGAACAACACTGTGCGCGTACTGCTAGTTAAAGATAAATAACAAATGAAATTTTTTAAAAATAAATACCGTCAAAAAGAATTACAATGAATGATAAAAAAAAAAATAGAAAAGGCCTAAAATATTTGGCTAATGCAACCGATTTTTCCAGTACAATTTTTTATTTAAAAAAATCAACTTACCTCTGTTAAATCAGCAGGAATGCTTTTAATATACAAACTCTTATGATCAATCTGTGGGCTAGAAAAATTAAATCAATTATTAAATAGAAAATAACAAAAACGATGTGTTATCACCAAACATTGAATGTTCTTCATCACACTTCAAAATCAACTAATACATACCTATATGCGTCAGAATACGAATTAAACTTTTTGCAGGAATAATCATCTGCCATCGGATTCCAATTTTCAAGTTCAGAAAAACTATAATAAATTAAACTTTTAGTTATAAAATAAAAAAAGATAATTGGTCGTCAAATGCACAAAAATGCATTCAAAAGTAAGCAATAAAATTAATCTAGTTGAAATATGCAAAATTCCACTTACTATGTACCACCAAAAAGAAATTATTCATAAGAAAGGAAATATTTAATGAATTATTTTTCAAAATATATAATCTTGCAAGTAGCAAATTATTTAAACTCAAGGGACGGGATAACTTTAAAATAGGGTCATTTAATTATGGACACTCTGTACTTTGCAATATGAATGTAGCCCATAAGTAAAATCTATATAATATAAATCTTACAGTTTTTATCATAATATAAAATTTAATATTAATTTATAAAAATAGCAAATAAAATAATTCTGAAAATTTATAGAATAACTGTAAATACAAAGAAGCAATGAATTCATACAAAGTGGAAGCACATAAAACATTTCAATAGATATGCTATGTCAGCAGGGTTGTCGATTTTTTTGATTTTTTTCAAAAAAATCGATTTATTTGATTTAAATCGGATTTTTTTTTATTTAAATCAAGATTTTTTTTATTTTAATGATTTTTTTAAAAACTATATATATATATTTAACATTTGTATATTAGACAATGAGTGTTACAGTCATAGACTCATATATAACAACATACCAGTTATTAAGGTGTACTTTCTTTAAAAAAAAAAATTCAAAAAATTTAATTAAAAAATGTAACAACTATTTAAAAAATATTTGTGAACTAAAATATAACAATAATATACTTTTAAAATATAAGACAATTTTATTAAGGAAAATAGGAACAATATAATAAAAATTGTCATTTCTTGTCTATAGATATATTATTGTATGTTAGAATGTTATGGAATTTTACACTCAGCTGTTCATTTGTTTCATTACAAACACAAGTTTTGAAGCTTTCTCTACTCCTAATCTATTTGAACCAAAACATTAAATAAAAAAAAATTCTAGATAAAATTTTAAATTCAGGCTTCAAGGTGCATTGAGTCACCATCAGGACTACCTGTGCGCCAAATTTCATGACTGTAAGTGTGATAGATTCGTCTGGACATTGCGCACAAGTTCGCAAACACTGCCTTTTATAAGTATAGATCATAGTTTAAAATGCACTATGTAGATGTTTGTATATCTTTTGGAGCATTTATATGCATTACTTAATTATCTTACATTGGAACATTTTTGCAATATAAAAATTTGTTGTCCCCAACACTATTTAGTTTTCTCGAGTGTTAAAATGAAACTCACTGCATTTTACTATGTTCTTTCTTTGTGAACATGATCCTTTCACAATATTTATTTTATTTTATAAAAAAAGGAGTCTCTCATACTTTGCATTTTATTGTGTTGCTCATTAGAGATTTATTTAACCCTTTGCTCGAAGTGTGCCAGTTAATGGCACACCTAATTTCACTCGCTTCTCAACCGTTCAATTCAACTATAAATGGAAAATAATAGGTTTAGGATAGGGCTAATAGTACTCCTTTTAGAATGTATATGGCAGTCTTATGAAATTTTGTTTCAGAATAGGAATTATTAGAGATAAAGTTTGGGAAAATTCCTTGACTCAGAGATAAGAATTTTTTTAGTTCTGGACGCTTAAAAATTTTAGCAAAATAACTCGAAAATTTTGCTCCAATATTCTTGAAGTTTTAATTTATAATTTTCTGTAAGATTCAACAATAATTTTCGAGTGTATCAAGGTGGCTGTATCTAAGGGGGTTCTCATGAGGAGGTGACCCTTTCGGGGGGTCACCCCCCCCCCCCCTCCTGGAATGAAGCAAGTTTTTTAAAAAACATTTTTTTGTAGATTCAATGTCTAGACAATAAACTAAACCCATTCATGATGTTTTCTTATCATATTTCAAAAAAATTATTGCCTTGCGCCGCAAAGGGTTAAAATCTAATTTGCTTGCGTTCTCAAAAATAAAGATATGGAAAGTACTCTAGTTACATCAATTCGATGAAATATTTTTTTATGTTCTATATATTCTTTCTTTAAATATACATTTAAAAATATTTTAAAATCACTACTTAAAGATACAAGAACAATTTTATTTCATTAAAGCAGATTAACTTGATATTTAAAATAAAGTGATTTAAATCAGTGATTTTTTTTTAAAAAATCAGTTGATTTAAATCGCGATTTAAATCAGTGATTTTAATCAACTGATTTAAATCACCGCAACCCTGTATGTCAGTGATAAAGATTCAGTAGTTTTACCAAAATAAAGCAAACCAATAAAATGCGGAATGAAAAATAGAAATATGAAGAATTTAGTTAGAAACAATATGAAATTTTACCTCATGACTATGCCTGCTTTTGGAAGGAAAAGACTAAAATGAAAAGTGGATTAGTTAGAAAAATCAAACTGGTTATCATCAACTCTGTTAAATAAACAAAATAATATAAAACAAAACTGAAATATATTGAATATAAAATTAGTAAAAATTAATAATTAGAGAAAGGTTATAAACAGCAAAAAGCATAACATAAAAAATTATATGTTAAATTTCTACAAGATCAAATAGATTCTTGAAAGCCTCAAATAAAAGCATTTATTAAAAGTTAAATCAACAGATTCTTATTAGGTGAAAATTATAAAGGTTTTAGAGCCAAGCTTGCCATACAAACAACCCACAACAGGTAATTTTACAATCTGACTGTGCTATTATAAATTTCAATAAAAATTTCATAGCTCAATTAGTCTTTTAAATTTCCAACTATGCAATAATATAAGGCATATCATAACATGCAATAGAGACTAATTATTCAACAGAAATCCTGAATGTTATGCCCTCTGTAAAAGATAAAAAAAAACTATAATAATCATTTAGCCACGTCTGGTGTGAATGCTTACGCATTTAGCCATAATCATTTAACCACATCTGGCATAAATGCTTACACATGGTCTGATGGTTATTAACACTTAGCATAACTTAGGTTATGAAGAGAAGTCTATTGATTTTTTGTGCATGCAAGATCCTTATTTGAGAAATGGTAATGCCCCCCTCCCTTCTGATGTACAGGGGTATCATTCTTTTTTCCTCTAAAAACCAAAAAGTTTTAATTTATTGTTTATATAATAAATGTAAGTTTTCGATCCTTCCATATTATTGGACTTCTTATTGATTTCAGTGGCTTCAAAACTTACCTATTTAGTATTTATTCCCCCTTTGCAGATACTGATTCGTTAATTAAGGAATTTGAAGATTTCCATTTTATTTCCTAACATGTTATTATTTTGGGCTATTTTAATGCCCATTCAAAAATCTGGAATTATATTTTTGAGGATATGAGGGAGCACAGAAAGTTATAGACTTCATTACTTTGAACAGTTTATGTGTTTGCAATGTTAAGGGTTCTGGCCCATCCTTTGTTTCCAGTACGGAAAAGGATGTCCGGATTTAACCTTGGCCAGCAGTCTAATCTATTCATATTAATTAAAAAATGGGAAGTTCTCGATTTAAAATCTCAATGATCATCTGTGTACTGTTGGATAGTGATCCTAGTGTAAGCAGTGACTTTTGTTTCAAAACTTCTTATAATGATAAAAAAAAATAATAATAATAATAATAATTTTAGAAGTTATTTCCCTGATTTAGTTAAGTCTTCAAAAAATTAATGACCGCTCTTCGTTGGATTCTTTTTTTCAAAATGTTATGAAATGTTCTTTTATTTCATTTAGGAAAAAGTACAAAAGTCACTCAAGAAAAAGCTTTTCTTTTTGGAACACAGATTTGAAAATGTTGAGGAATAAAATCACTGCCCTTTACAAAATGTCAATAGATTAAAAATTAGTGAAGCACCCGTGGTGGCGGTCCAAGCCGCGGGAATCACTTATAGGAAAGAAAGGTCCATTTTTAAGAAAAAATTTATTTTTTTATAAAAACTTTGCTTGGAAATCTTTTTGCACTCACCACAACGAAAAATGTGGCACATTATTTAAATTTGTTTTTAATAAGTCAAGAAAAATGAATGAAATAGAGGTTAAGGTTGATAATGCTGCAAACCCCAGTTTAGAGGAAAGAGTCAAATTATTATTAGATTTTTTCCCTCCAGTTGATAATTTTAATTACAGCTTTTATAAACCCAACAACAGTCAAATTGAGCCTTTATTGCAAGAACTGGACATTGTTTTTAAAAATCTGAAAGGCAGTAAAACTCCCGGCCTGGGCCGTATTGACTATAAGATGTGGTGTATTTTATATTAAATTTAACAAGGTTTTCTTTTTGAGCCTATTTAATTTCTGATTTAAGTTTTCTTTTCTTCCATCTGTTTTAAAGGATGCAAGGGTTTTATTTCTGCATAAAGTGGGGAGAGACCCTGAGCTCCTTAATTCATACATTCCAATTTTCTTACTCCCTTGTTTGGGAAAGATCCTCGAGAGACTCTTTTTGATTACATTAAATGGATAGTTTTCTATGAATAATGTTTTTTACTCTAACAGTTCAGTTTCCGAGAAAAAAGAAGCTGTGAATTGGCTGTTAGTAACATTTTATCCAAGGTCAAGTCTTTTAGAAAAGATTTCCATACCGCATTGGTGTCAATCGACTTCAGTGCTACTTCTGTTAATTTAAATTGGTCTATTCTTTTTGAACATTTTGCTAAAGTTGGGACTCCACTTGAATTTAGAAATGTTATTTTCTATTATTTAAAAGATAGAAGTATTATTTATTCAGATACTAATGTTTGCATTACAAATAAAGTTTTTAAGGGTTATCCACAGGGATCTGTTTTAGTCCCTTTCTTGCAGAATTTTTATTTCAATATAATTTGGGAAATTAATAATGGTTTATTCTTTCTTTAAGCTTTTGCTGATGAGTTGGCACTTGTCATATTCGGCAGAACGAGAAGAATGTTAGAGGAAAATACTAATCATGCATTGAATATTATTTCTAATAGTTTAACTTATTTGAAATTAAAAGCAACTCCAGACAAGTGTCAAGCATTAGTTTTTTCTTCAGTTACGTCTCGTTTGATTTCAAATCACTATTCTTCAACTTTTTTTAGGAACCCCATCTTTCATTTCAATAACACTACTATTAAAATTACTAATACTATTAAATACTTAGGAATAACTTTGGATAATTTATTAACTTGGTCTCCTCACATTCTTAACCTGCATAAAAAATCATATAAATTAAGTTTTAATTTTTGCAGAGTATTCAGCTGCAAATGGGGAATTTCTCTGCATCTTGTTAAATTATAGTATTTTAATTGAAAAATCTTTACTCTATGGCACTGGTGTTTAGGGTGGAGCCTTAACAAAAGCCCTAATCACTAAACTGCTTTCTATTCAAAGAGTTTTTCTTTTAAAGTTTGCCAAATCTTATAAAACAGCCCCTTACTAACACTTAACATTTTGTTGGGTATTCCTCCTTTTACAGGTAGTTGCCAGGTCCTTATTTTTAAAATTTCAAACCTGGAATCTTTTTTGTCTAGGAATTATTTAAATTTTGCAATCCAGATATTTTAGATAACCACCGGTCAATTAAAACTATTGATGCTAGGCATAAAATTATAGAATTGCCATTTTTTGATGATGAGGATTTTGCAGTGTACACCGATGAACCTAAAGTTGGATTCTCAATGCGCATCTTTAATAAAGGTGTTCTCTTGCCCGTGCATTGCTTTCAATTGAATCATTATAACTCCGTTTATCAGACTGAATTGTCTGCAATTAATTTTGCAGCAGGGTGAGCCTTGGATCAAGGGGTTAAAAATTTTTAAGAATTCTGACAGTTTATCTTCTTTAGACGCTCTTTCTTCAGTTAAATTCAGTTTAATTTTGGATATTAAAGAAAATATTTTTAAAGCTAAAAATTTAGTCAGCGTCACCTGGGTGAAGGCACATGCTGGAATCCCAAGGAATGAATTGGCCGATCAATTTGCTAAACTTGCCGCAGATTGTGGTGTAATTTTAAATCTACCAGCCCCTTATTCATACATTAAAAAATGGCGAAAAGGCATACTTTTAAATTGGAATATTTATTGGAGTGAGTACGAGACCTGTGTACGTGTGAAGGAGTTCTTGCCCAATAGTGATATTTAAATTACTTATTACAAATCAATCTTTAATTTATTTTGCAACTAACCACAGCCCATTCCCTTCATATCTCTTTAGGTTTAAGGTTTTAAATAGTCCAAATTGCACTTGTGGAGGATACGGCAATGCTGATCATTTTGTTTTTCATTATAATCACAATAAGACTTTCATTTGGTCATTCCTGCCGAAGAGCATAAGCACATTTGATTTAAATCTTTCGCGAAAAATTCTTTACTTTTGAATAAACTTTTTTCAAGGAATTGAAATTTCAAAAGAAATCTGCAATTCTTTAACTGCAGATTAAAAATTTAGGTTTTTTTTTTTCTTAACTATGTTTGATTAAGACTTTAAGGGGCACTTTCTCACAGAAAAGAAATCTTTTGAAATATACATTGACTTTCTTTTTAAATTAACATTTGTATATTAGTTTAGTAACCACTTTGAGAAGGTTTTTTGTTGTGATTCCCCCACATGAATAGTCCGCATTTGTTGCTAATGTATTTCACATTGTATGAATATAAGTCTATTTAAGGTATTATATATATTATTTTTAAGGATTGTATTTTCATTCTGTATTTGCTATTTTGTTGTATCTATTTTTTTATTTTATTGAATTTCTGTATTATGTGTTTTATTGTATTTGTTATGTTTATACTGATTGCATTTGTTGAATGTCTGTACAATGTATCACTTTTCCTTTGATCTCTTCCCCACGGACTGTTAAAATGCTCCATACCCTATGGGTGAGTGGGTCGGCGTTGGTAATAAGAAAATAACTCTTGGCACTCAAGAAAAAATTTAGACGTGTGCATCAGCGATCCCTCAAGAATAGTGGTCTCACTAGAAATATCTGGTTTACAGGTTTGTTCTTATAAAGAATTTGTGTAGTGAAACAACTATACTTTTTCAGCTGCTATGAATTACCAGTTCTCATTATACTTTCCTTCTAAAGGTACACTACAATTTCTTGAGTCTTGATTTCTGACTAATGCTAGGCCCTTTTATCTACAACCCATTAAAAACAGTGAAATAGATCAAACCATAGAGATCAAAAATTAAATTAGATATTCCTAATTAATCCATGAGAAAATCTATTGTTTGATTAACGGGTGTTTGTTTTTCCCCGAGATTTATACACTGAGTACAAAAGATCTGTGATCAAGAAAAGGAACTTAGTTCAATTAGATGCATTTATTCATGCTTCTGTTAACAGTTTTAAGGAATTACTGAGACTAGTAACAATACGTATTATTACAGGACAAGATATTTTTTTAACTGTAGTTAAAACTCCTACAAGAAGACAAACTTCTATGATGGGCGAGTAATGGTTTTTTATGCATAACTGCAAAAAAAAAATCCGAGTTTAAGGTGAATCCAAGATTTCTCAAATGTATTATACCATCCACCAAGAAACAATATGAATGTAGTAATATGGGGAAATGTATTAAAATTTGTGGGGAAAAAATTATCCATTTTAAAAGATCCCAAGGCTTCAATGGTTCTCATCTTCCCTAAAATGAAATAAAATGCTTATACCCTTAGTTACAATATTAGACCAAAGTATGACATCTTTATAAATTAAATGTTACTTATGATGTTCTTAAATAATTCTGAGACTTAAAAAAGAAATATGTTATCTTATAAAATCCAAATATAATCAAGACGCCTTGTTTTCCGATTTAGTATGGTTGAAAGATTTCTCTTTCATGGATTGTATAAGAAAATTAATATAATATAAATTTTTAATCTCATGGTGAAGATCAGATGATCATAAACACATGACAAAGTTAAGACATTAAATCTTGGTGAAAATCTGTTGAAATTTTTTTTTTTCCATGTTATGCAAAAAATTTAAAACTTTTTTTTTTTTTTTTAAATTCTCCTCTTGTCCTTTCTATTTCACATGCCTGGTTTAGAATGCCTCATAAAATGCATTTATGATTCAATACATAGGTAATTTGTATAAGAATTCCATTTGGTTAATATAGGGACAGTCATCATACTCCTTTATACAATACATTTCTCTGTTGAATTTACTCAATTTAAATAACTTACTTTAGTCTAAAGCAGAATAAAATGAATACTTGACCAAACATAGCTTAGATAGGTAACTTAGCTTCAATAAAACACCAAGTAAATAACAAATTTGGAACTATATAGCTTCCTATTAGGATATAGTAGTCTCATACAGTTGTAACTAAGCATATAAGAAGTGTTTTCTCACTGAAGTAGTAATGGGTCTTTGATCACGCTCCTCACCTAACCCACCCTGTAATGTATTCTTTTTATTGCTGTAAAAAGGATTACTTTATGACATATTTCCAGTTAAGTGTAGAGCAACAATTATAATCAGGAATAGAAAAATCTCTTATACAATTTTGTTTTACAAAACACATATTTTTAACATTTAAGTACATTAAAAATTTATAAACTCAAGCTCAGTGCTTCGGTCTAGTCTCAACTAATAAACAATGGGAATCAAACACAATACACATATGAAATAGAATTTAATGAATTAATTTCAATCAATTTATACTTAAACTACAATTTATTTTATTACATCTTGGGAAGGTTTGACAAAATAGAACATTTATGCAATCATTCTATGAAAATCTATCGACTAATTTGCTAACTACAGGTTAATAAAGAATGAAGAAGCAGAATATAACTTCTGAAGAATATCAAAAGCTTTAAATGATCTCTTTCCATGCTTAAAAGGCATTTATTGTTTATGCTATGCTATAAGTACATTTCTATGTGTACATATATACATGTGATGATGCAGAACACTTTTGAGAAGAAATGTCTATCATAAGCATGCCTTTAACCTATTCCTTAAATGTATTTATCAGAATCTCCTTTTCTAGCCACGGCTAAGTAAAATTCAGTGAAAAGTACTGTATAAACATGATTTGATAACCAGACAACAGATATTTAATAGTCTTGAGCAATCATTTCAAGCCACACAATTCCTTTCATTAAAATAAAGATTCAAAGTTGGACTATTTTGCCACACTTGAGTGAATATACTTTTAACTTTTTACAATTAAGATGTAAATCTACTTTTAATGGTTACATTCCTCTCAACTATTTTTCAGAAGAATGAAATACAAACTTATAGTTTAAGAACATTAAAAAAATACTGCTTTATTCTTTTACTTTATTTAACACATACTTCTATGTTATAATTAAGATAAAATGAATTTGAACAGAAAATACAAATGCATATCATATAGGTCAGTGTCACTTTCTCAAATAAAAAGGTACAGATCTTTAATGATTGCAAGTAACCCTTTGATTCAATTGTCTTAAAACAGGACACTGCTCACACCAAATGAATAATCACAATTAGCTAATAATCCACATCTAGTCTTTTAAATACTCAAAATATTTAAATTTACATTAAACAAAAAACAGACAATTTAATATGCAGTGTGAACTTATATGTAATAAACATGAAGATTATATATTATAACCAAAATCAGTGGGGTTTTTTGTTGTTTTTAGCCCGACTTAAAAACAAGGTACGGTCGCCGATTTTTTTTTTTTTTTTTTGGCGCCAAATTTTTTATAGCACAGCTTGACAATCATGTTATCCAATTAAGCAAACAGTAAAAAGTAGGGTTAAGGTGTGCCTACATAGTTACCATCTTTCAAAGTGGAACAATAATAAGTACCTTTATAATTTAGTTATTCTCCAATTAAATAGCCTTTTCGAAAGTCGATAGGCTTTAAAATGTATATTCATTTAACTGATTCGGCTTTTTTAAAAAATTACATTTTAACAAAACAAACTCCTTCCGTGTTTCATTTGTACTGCAACACAGAAAACACGCTCGAAAAGCATCATTTATAAATTCACAACTGCGTCGTTATAAGTAAGAACTAGCAAAGATAAATATTTTAATACCACACTAACAAAAAGAATGGCAAAAGCAATTAAAAAATTAATATTAACTTTCACTGCTACATTCAAGACAATGACAAGTGGTTTGTGATAACCCACAAGGGAGAATAAATAGTGTGTGAACATTTTTATAAATAAAAAAAGGAAATTTAAAAAACTTACCAGATACAGATTAATTTAAAAATACATATAAGTTGATATGCAAACGGAATAACATTTAATTACAAACAAACCACAATATACTGCTGTTTTCAACTTTCAAGCATGGTGCTTTTCAGAAAACAACACATGAGAGTCAGAAGTGGAGTTGAGAAGATTGAAATCACTGAAATGAGAATGTCTACTTTTTTATTATTTTATTTTTATATATAGTTTTTGCATTTCTTTTTTTTATTTTTCACAATTTCCGAAGTCAAGTTTCAGTAAATTATTGCATAACATTAAAAAAATGTTTGGAAACAAAATTAATGATAGGGACGAGATTTCTGTTTTGTTTATTTACATTAAAATGCGGTGACTACGTAATTCCGGTGTAATGCTAAGGGGTATATTCTGGTACCTTAGGTTGGGTTGGGAGATGTCACTTTTCCCGTTGTTAATGTGCGGAAAAAGTGACGTCTCCCAACCCAACCGGGGGTACCAGAATAGACCTGTAAGTCAAAGGAATCTTCGAAGTGGAAGCCCAAAAGCCATGCAAATAAAGTCAAGGTTTTTAATGTAAGTTTTAAAAAAGACAGAAAACTCGTCCAGTGGCCTGAGAATCAACGAGTTTTCTGTTATTTTTACTTACATTAAACTGAGAATGAACGAGTTTTCTGTTTTTTTTTTTTTTACTTACATTAAACTGAGAATGAACGAGTTTTTTGTATTGCTTATTTATATTAAAATGCGGTGACTACGTAATTCCGGTGTAATGCTAGGTCAATGGAATCTTCAAAACGGAAGTGAGAAAGCCATGCAATCCGAAATGGAACCTTTTCCTGATTTAGCATCCGAAATGCATAATGGGTATTTATTTAATGCAGCGAAAACTGCTTTATATTTCACTAGCTGATACCCGGGACTTCGTCTGCATAATAACACATTATTGGTAGCTTGTTGCACGGGATAAAATATTTTCATGTCTTTATAGTTTTAATACAAAAAATCCGCTCATACTCCAAAAAAGACTGCAGACAATAATAATAAAACATTGTTAGAAATTGGGTTTGAAAACACTTTAAAAAAATAATTAAAATCTAACAGAATGTTGCATGGAAATGAAATTGGTATCATTCTAAAGCTAATTTTTTGAAATTTAAGATAATGTTAAAATGATTTTCGTGCGATAATATGCTTATCCGAAGTTATCGCGGAAAAGCGTTAAAATTTAAGTTAATTTTTAACTAATTAAAATTGTTATTGAAACTTCGAAAAATCCTTTCTTAGTGAGTACATACTACCCAAAAAGCAACCACCTTCCAAATTTCAAGTCTCTAGTCCTAATGGTTTGGGAGATTCGTTGATAAGTCAGTGGGTGTCTTACACTTTTATATATACAGATTGTTATAAAAAATCTATAAAAAGTACTGCAAAAGGTTTCTTTGATTATTCATTCTCATATCACAAATATATTTTAAAACTTTTCATTCCGGCGTTGAATAAAATGCATAAAATAAAGTAAAAAAGCTTTTGCAATGCGTTTTGTATTATAAATATCTATGGTCTCTAGTTTGCTTGCTCCCCGGAGGATTGCTACACAAACTCTGCTCGCTTCGCTCGTTATGATGAGAGCACGGTGCATCCCTAGCACAGTGCCCTCATCATTTGAATCATCATGTTGAACATAAGAGGTTTAGATTTGAAGATTTAACGTATACCAAGACAGAATAAATTTTTTGATCTTCAAAAAGTCTTTTCCTTGATTCTGTAAGCATTTAGAAGACATATTCAACATCCAAATGAAACTAACAAAGAAAATGGTAAAGCTTAAGCACACGAGGCGGTCTCTTCGCCATATTCGCTCCAACCGTTAAAAAGCGCACCAAAACTAAATGAAAAAAGTTTCAGGATTATACCCAGATAGCAATTTTAGTTTGCAGCAAGTTTGCCACAAATTTGTCATGACAAGTGTGCAAGCTTGCAGTAAGCTTGCAGCAAGTTAACGAAAGCTCCGAAGTCACCATGAAACGAACTTGCAGCAAGTTTGCCGTGTCAAACTCATTGCAAATTATAGCAAAAACAGAACACGAACACAACCCAGGATAGAACTCGCGACCTCCCGGTTCCGAAGCGGGGACGCTAACCGTTGAGCCAGCTGAACTCTGAGAGGAGAGGATAGATTTCGCTAAAACATCGTTCGATGCGATTCGTATACGATTTATTTTAAACTATTTTCTGGTTTTCATTAATTTTTTGAGTTGAGAATACGATTTGAAGTCAAAGAGAGAGCGATTTTCGCTAATAACTACGTTTTGCTAGTAGAATAAATTATGAAATTAGAGTTCAAAAGTAATTACTTTAAAATGGGACAAAATGTCTAGTTATTATTTTTCAACAAACACCGACTGTTTTTTAGATTTAATTTTGTTTATAAACGTTAAAATTTCAAAAAAAAAATAAAAAAAGAAAAAGGCGATATAGTTTTCTTTAAAGTGAGAGTGATATATTTAGTAAAAAGATGGAAAATGCTTCAAAAAATTTTTTTATAAAAAAGTTATTTTTTCACAAATTATCATTGATTTATTGAATTAATAAAAAAGAATTACGGTCTAGGAGATGCTATTAAAAATCGGATGTTTTTTAAAACAGAGACAAAGATAATTATCTCTTTATTGTGCTATCTTTGCAGGAAGCTTGTTTTGCATACTTGCTGCAAGTTTGATTTGCAAAGAGGTGGCGCTACTTGTCACATCGAACTTGCGACAAGTTCGATTCAAGTTTGATGCGTCAAATTTTGCCATGACAAGTCAAAATCAAACTTGCTGCAAACTTACGTGCTATCTGGGTAACATTCTCAATTTTGGTGACCGCACCGTGTTTTATGTCTGGCGAGGACGCTGAACATGTTGAAACAAATTAATTTCTTTCTTCCTAGACGCTTTCAAAACTTTCTTCAATTGATTCATTTACACATTGAATTAGTCTTCTTTCATTGTTTTGATAATATTTAACAGCCTTGTTGAGTTTCATATTTAACTCATGCAAAAGGAGGTTCAAACAAAATTGTGCTCGTTTGTTTAAATATGGAAAGTGAAATCACGCGATCCATCAATTACTATAGATGTTCACAAATCCTATAGCCAAATAACTCTTTTCTGGGAGTCGCACAAGAGAAATATTTATATAGATTGTTCTTTATTACATCCTCAGTGAGGCGAAAACTGCATTAAGAAGACACGTAGATGCTAGTAAATACAGGGTGTTTCAAAATTCATCTTACAAACTGTTGTAGGAGATAGAAAGCACATGAACCAACAAGAATCACACAGGAATGTATGAGCGGAAATGTCACCCAGATTAACTAGAAGATACACGAAGTCGAAGGAATGACACGTAGTACAGGGTGAAAATTCTTTCACTGGATCCTTTCCTACGCTGGACAGAGAAGATGCAGTGTCACGGCAACGGCTCGTGGGCTTGTGTCAGAATTTTGTTACAAAAGGTGCAGGGCCAAGGTAAGTGTGCTTGTCGCTCGTGCCCCCGCCCCTGCATCATGTTTGCAGTTTCAGAGTGTCTTATCTCACCCAAGTTCTGGGTTTGGTGATGAAGTACACTCTATCGGGATCCCGTCCATTATGCAATCTTGCCACGGCCCTTCTATTGTCGTCAAGTACTTCAAACACAAGGTGTACACCTGCCATCTTAACACTCGAAAATTATTGCAAGTTTTTCATACGCAGTCGAAATTTTATATGACTTGATCTTAAACCCAACTACATCCTTGAGACCAGGCCCTATAGCTCATTTGGTTGTTGTTCCCGGCCATGCCTTCCGATATGATTTTGGTTTAGTTTTTGTGTTTTCTACCTCCCCTGACAGTTTGTGCGTTGAATTTTTTTGTCACCAATGATGTTGAAATTTCATTAATACTTTGAAATTTGATTGTTTAAAAGCTATAACGCAACAGATGCACTGTGATAATAATACATGATTTCATTGTTTCCTACGTAATTACAGTACATAACAATGGTCAAAAAGGCGAAGTCGTCATTCAACAAGAATTTTCATTTATGATTTGTTCTGCAAACGAAATGTTTCAATTTCCGTAGAGGCAAATGACGACTTATATATCGAAACGCAGCGATTTAAAATCTGTTACTACTGAATACCTAGGACCAGAAAATCCAGGAGGTGCTATAGAACCCCTTAAAGCAAAGGTTTTCAGCTTTTTGAATTCCTTTAAGACCCCAAATCAGCCTTGGAAAGGTAATCTGGGTAAGACCCATGATTTGTGTAATCACCAAAAGAAAAGAAAGAAATCACAAAAAGAAAATAAATGGAAGAATTCTAATAATGACAAAGATAAGAAATTTGGATTTGAACCTTTCGATAAATTTAGGATCATCCATTTTAAGTTAGTTACCAGGTCAGGTAATTTAAGATCAGCCTTCCGTGTCACAGTTTGGACAAAAGAAACAAGATTTGAATATTAACTCCAGAAAAGCTCATCGCCAAACATCCAACCAAAGACTTTGGGATATGATGAAAAGTTAAAAATACTTCCCAAGTAGAAACTGCCTCAATCTCTACAACATGTCAATAATTTGGATCATGACAGCCGAAAACATCAATCGGCTCATTATGAAAAAGATACAATTTGAAACTATCTTTTCAAAGACAAACCAGCTCTTATTATCAATAAGAAACACAATTTTAATCCATTTGTAAAAGTATATTAACAAAAGAGGCAACAGAAGCCTGTTTCTTTTGAAATTGGACACAATAAAAGGAGGCAATTAATTACAAGTGCCAAAACTTCCTTTGACTTGTTTCAAAATGAAGCAAAAAAAATCAAAATTTGTTTCACAAGACCAAAGTAGAAGGTCAACCAACTATGGACGGAAGCAATGCAGAAATAAATTCATCTCTTTTAATTGGCTGACTTTTATCGCTCATTTGTATCCCGTTATTTATCGGTTTGCTTTACTATGCGCGGAAAAAAGACAAAAATGAAAAACGCCCACATAGAAAATATAAAAAAATTCCCGAAGTTAAAGCAAATGGATCAAAAACATTTCAAAACATACAAAAAGAAGAGATATAAAATCTGTTGATGGACAGTAATCCTGAAATGACATTGAATTTCTCTCCAGCAAATAATATAAGTGTTTATACAGAAGATAACATAGATAAACGAACATTTTCTACTCAAAGTGAACTACAAACATGAATTTTTAAAGTTGATGCTATGACTGAAAATTTTTGCACAAAACAAATCCCATCCTTTCTGGTTTCGAGGAAATGGTGCAGTCGAAAAAGAGATGTCTGTGCAAGATAAGTTAAGTCCTAACAAATTTGAAGATAGCACTGCCACAAATGAACGAAAGATTTTCAGTGAAAGTGAGCAAAATTCTTTAGCTTTTGTAAAGTGAGCAAACATTTTCTGTTTCAAACAAATCAAATTTTTAGAGGCTTGAAATGAATGATATAAATGGAAAATAAATTTTTATCGGTGCTAAGAGGAATTCTTTTGATTTTGAAAAAGCTGGCTTAGTTAACAAAAATTTTCTCCACAAATCAGGCTGGACCTTGGCCATTCCAAAGACAGAGAAGATACAAAACACGGAGTCTTTTTCGAGCGAAACAAATAGAATTCTCAAAATTTTACAGAGAAAAGCGGAATGCAACAAAAATGTTTCGTAAAACATCAGCGAAATTCTGACAACTTTGTTGAAAAAGGCATAAATCACGAAATTAGTTTTGTTGATCATTTTAACGAACTTCATAACAAGCAAAATATTCAGAATTACCAAAGATCAACATCTTACTATATATCGGTTATGTTGCTCTAAATAATGTAACTCTGTCGCATCTCAAAACGCCTGCAAATTGCTGCAGAGATCTGAATGATCCAAATGACAAGACATGCGCATGTGGTGACTATTTTAAACCCTTAAGTCCCATTGATGAGTCATCAGTGGGTGTGGTTAAAGCAAGCCAATACGAAAGCAACGATGGCAAATATTTGGGTCCAGCTTCGGTAAGGAAGTCGGAAAAACATGCATTTAAGTCTCCAACCAAAGCAAACGAAAGATATACACCAACTGTGCATTCCCATGCTACATTTCTATGAGTTCAAAGCCTGACTGACAAATACGGTAGATAATGCTACAGTCCGAGTTAGTACTACGGAAGTTGATGCATCGAAATCTAGTAATAGTTTGAAAGAGATGAAAAGAAAATATTTTGGCAACAAAAACATCTATTTCAACAAGAATACCGAATAGATATGGTGAAAGAAAATGCAAAATTGACTGCAGTCTTAGAGCGAATGCACCACATTGCTGAACACAAATGAAACATCCAACCAACGCCGAAGATAATGCTAATAATGAGAAAGGGGTTTTCTCCTGTTCCTGGTTCATCACACTCTAAGAGTAAAAACAATGCTGATATGGGAGGAAGATTGCTCCTGAATTCGGCAGATTGTTCTTATGAAATCATGGGTGAGAAAGCCAAAAGGGCCACAGAAAATACTTCAGAGATTTCAGATAAATTATTGAACATAAGTGAAACAAAAAGGATAGTGAAATGGTTGAAACCTCAGAGAAGATTTTTTCTCCAGTGTCCTATAAGCCATAGAGAAAGAAAAAAAAACAGTTAAGATGTGTAAAAGGTCGGAAGAAAATTCTTCCCAATTTTCAGATAAATTATCGTCGACAAGTGAAAGAGGCAAAGTGAAAAAAACTGATCAAACATTATAATGATTTATCGAAAAATCGGTCGTCTATGAATGTTAAGAAACCCCGAGTAGATAATGTACGAGGAATAAATAAAAAAGCAGATATAGAAAATGTGCCTTCCCTATTTCGATCACGACAGCTAAAATTTCTCCTAAAAGACCAATCAAAGTTAATGGCATGGTTCGTCCACTGACTAATCAAGAGAAAAATTTGCCATCGCGTATTCTTACACTGCATTCGTAACAAGGTGCCGAAGTTATCAAAAGGAAGACTTTCTGGATCTCAGCGATAAGAATCACATTGCTACAAAAACCAAAGGATGTCTAAATTCAAAGCAAGCTGATAAACCTTCGGAAACTCCCCGGAAGGATAAATTTCTTCCTTAATTGTCTGAAACGTTTCCAAAAAGCAAACCTTTAGTGAAATATTGTAAAACATCTCCGAAAGTAAAATCTTTTGCCAAAACTCCTGAAATTATTCCAAAAGGCAAAATACCCGTGAAACATCCTGAAATGCACTCAAAAACTAAATCTTCGGCCAAAAGTTCTGAAATGACTAAGGATCGGAAACTAATTCCTGAAAAACATGAAGATTCTTTGAAGGTAAAATCTCCTATCAAACCTCTCCAAATAATGTTCCGTAGAGATACACGAGGAATAAGGAAAGAAACATATTTCGAAAATAATCCTTCGATTTATGTGCATTCATCACCTTCGATTAATAAAATCAAAATTTCTGCTAAGAAGACAAATGAAGTTACTGAAATTATTCGCTCACTGATCATTAAGAAGAAGAATTCCCCTACAAGTATATCTAAAGTGCACTCCTAACCAGAATCCAAAATTAAGATCCAATTGAGAAAGATATGATTGTTTTAAAAGCCGAAGAATTTCAAAAATCGAAACAAGATGCAACTGCTTCGGTAATTTCGCTGAAAGAAAGTTCCCTCAGAAACCATCTAAAACTATGTGCGTTCCAAAAAACAAACCTTCAGTGAACCCCCTGAGGTCTCCCCTTTGCTCTGTTTTCCCACAAGAACGGACCACCTATGAACTCCCTAAGGCGCCGAGGAGAAAGAGCGCGATGTTATCCAGAGTCATAAAATCCAACTCCGTTTACGTAACCCGGGGGCATATAAGCAAACTGTACTTGAGTAGAACCATAGGGGATGATGCGCGCTTATCATTGGTCGAATCGCCCTGTCAATCATTACAAGTCCTGAAAGAAAGGCGTGTCAGCGTTTTGCTTTCGACTCATGCCGAAGATTCATCATTTATAGGATCTCCGCTCATGGTTTTGCTCTCCTATTTTAATTATACTGTTATATCTATGGTCACTTATTTAATATACGCTTTATTGTAATGAAATAGCAGAAGTTTCCTAGCCGACAAAAGGCTTTTACACTGTGTGTGACAAATTCGAAATTTGATGATAAACTCAACTCACTTGACAATGAGCCATGGTGAAAATGAGATGAAAACAAGTTAAAATGTTTTAAAATAAAAGTAATTTTGATAAAGGACAAAAACACAGGTTGAAAAGAGTAAAAAAATCTCAGAATCACAGCAATCGAAAATGAAACTATGAAAAAGTGGTAGAGCCATCTATATGAAGAGGGGAAAGTAATTAAAGTCACAAAGTAAAAAATTAAAGAATTCCTTTAAACTTTACACCAATCTACCAAACTCATCACTGTTTTCGGTAAATTCGAAAAAATATTCGAGTTTTTCTAAAACTGTTAGAATGCTGAAAAATACTAAATATTTTGTTATTTATAATAGAAAATTAACTTGGTTAGTGCCCCATAAAGTATTAACAATAACTTTAAATTATTTTATGGTGTATGGAACAAAGTCAGTTTTCTATTATTTTTTACGCCAGTTTATTGGATGTTTTATTTATTTTTACATTTCTTAGTTATTTTGAATAAACACAAGTACCTTCTTGCAAGTTACAATTTTTTAAATTGAAAAGGAAAAACAATTTTTTTAAAAAAATCACAACTTTTAAACATGAAGTTTAGGGTTTCTTTTTATTTATTACCTCACTCGCAATATGTTTTACCTTTATTACCATTTGTTTTATCAGTTCAACGAATATAAATTACATGAAAATTCAGAATGTTACATATATATTTTCTTTAAAAAGCAATTTGTGAAAAAGTTTTTCATCGTGCTAGTTCATTTAATTATTAGTCAACATAAACACATTTCATACTTGCTTTTACTAAATAACTCTTGTATATAGTATATGAATTTTAAATGAACAGAGATAAAGTGTTTTACACTCAACTGTAAAAAGCATATTTATGGGTTATGTAACATTTTTTTAACATACTACTGCCTTGCCCAATTATATATATATAAAAAAACGTGTTTACACAAACATGTACACCTAGTGTAGAATGTGAGGTAATAATTTTTTTCCCGATTAATTTTCAGTTTCATTTTTTAATATATTTATAGATATATCTACAATATTTTATAGTGTTCAATCAAATGTTCATGGATTTATAAGAATACAAGACAAACAAATAAACATTTAAATAGTTATTTATTTTCATCAATCTTAGTTACAAATAAAACTAACAAAATGTCAGAGAAAGAAATAAAATGAACATCCATCTCTTTCAAACTTACACATTTCAAAATAAATAAAGCAATGGAGAACATCCTATTGTATACGTGTGGTCATGCTTACATTTCTATGTCAAATATAAACCATATTTATTATTTGTTAGGGGATGGAATAAGGCTTTGTAGCACTATTCCATAAATTCTGAAACCATGAAAAACAAAAACAAAAAAAAATTAGATCTTCTAAGTTTAAAGGAATCTAATCTTCTAATCAAAACTTAAAAAATCAAATAAATAGTTATAATCATCATTGAAAACACAAATACAGTAAATAAAAAACAAAGTCTTAGCTGAAAATAAAGTATTAATTTTAATAAGAATGCATTAAAGATATAGCTTTTATTTACAAACATAAGAAATGTGCGAACAACACTTTTAAAATAAATATTATGTATACAGACAAACCTAGTTAACGAGAATGCACTTATTGCAAATTCAAATCAACGTAAACGGTTTCATTAAGTCCCATCAAACTGTTAATGATACTATAATAGCATTCCATCCTTTTCTTGAACGTTTACATTTAAGGATGTATGTGGATTTGAGGACTTACACTTATTATTATTGAATCAGAATTTCCAACAATAACATTCTGGAACTCAACAGGCAAGAAGTCTTCATTTTTAATCGCCATACGCACATTTCTCGAGTGCGAGTCCATTTTGAGAAAATGGCGTTTGTTTCGATTCATAACAGCGCTTCAAAGTAATCACGGAGGAAAGTGCAGCCAATGACAAGCGCGCATTATCCCCTATGGTTCTATTCAAGTACAGTTTGCTTATATGCAACCCGGGGGAGTTGAAAAGACCGCACCGAGTTCGACCATTGGAAGGCCTCCCAAGGTGCCGACAAAGGAATCCATTATGTTTGGACCCTTTTCCAATGATGAGATGGGAAAGAGAGCTCAGGCTTGTGGTTGGAGGTTGTGGTCAGCAACCGGACAAATCATTGAGACTTAACCTTTCGGCCACGCCTCATAGGGGCTCGACGTGAGGGTTTAAGAGGTGAAAACGGAGAAAAAGACGGGAGACAGATTCGAGATCGGATGATTGATGAAGATTGAAAGTCAGAATCTCGACACTCGAGTTCTGGACTTGTTTACGAGCGTTTTGACCCCGTGACATTTTAGCCAACTTTTTGGCTAGACTAGCTCCTTTGGTGAGCTGCAAAAACGCATCATAGCATTCCTTTAGCGAGCGTTTGTATACCTCGCTGATAAATACCTTCCTCGGTAACTTGCATAACCCTTTGGTGGTTTACTTCGTTTAATTGAGCGTTTATTTACCTGAATTTCCTCTTCCGGCCATCGGAAAGTACTGAACTCGTCCTGAGTTGAAACCCATTGACTGAACTTTGTCAGTTTCCCCAATCGATTGCCTTTCGATTGTTTACGAGTGACTCACCTTGATAACTGCGATTAAGGTGGTCGTCTAAAGCTTATAAATCACCAAAATCATATCAGTACCGCTAATATGTATTGTTGAAGTCTAAAATTTTGTCAAAATGGTCCGACATATCACTATAAGTAATGTGTGAAACTCCAAAATTCTCAAAATGCTCTTAATATTTTTAAAAAATCAAAAAACCCAAAATATTCATTAAATTTCGTTAATTTCTTTTAGTACGTAACGGTGAAGATAGATGGCGCCCAAAGTGCTGGTCAGATATACTCTTGGACTCTTTCATAGTAATAAAAGCTAATTTTGTTCATTTTTGAAGAAAATAAATATGCATGAAGAGTTTTAATAATAGTTTCCCAACGGTTAAAAATTCTTTTTAATGAAAAAACGTCTAATTTTTTTGAAAACCGATATTTTGTCCTGTGTGTATAGTAATTCGGCAACCCTATGCGGAAAACCTTTGAATACAACGATTGGGTCTCTTTAGAACGTGAAGAGCCCCTCCCTCCCTGCTGCCGCGTAATTGCATTCTTCTTTCCAAGGTCGAAAGTAAGCTAAACGGTTCCCCTACGGGTGGAAGTTTTATTGCAGTGTTTTTTTTCTTTCTGCTGTAGAGAAGGGGATTCTTTCGTTTCTGCTGCTGCACTGCGATTAACCAGATTTCTTTTGTAGCGCTCTTATTATATACAGTGGTGGACTGGCGAGGTTGCCAGCTTGCCCGATGGCAAGTGGGCCCCCTTAAACTGAAGACAATTTGGGCCCCCAGGAAATATGGGAGAGAAAAAAGAACTCTTTCTCTAAAGCAAATAAATAAAATAGCCCTGTACCCAAGGTCCGTGTTTCTTATATAATATTTAACTTACGGAATTTAAAATCAAATAACTTTAAACATAGTTTCGTTATTTTAAACATAGAAAACTAAAGGGTGTTAAAAGGGATTTATTTTAAAAACGCGGAAAAATGAAATATATAATAAAAAAATAAATTAAATATATAATTATAAATATTATAGATTTAAATTAATATAATTAAATATAAAAAATTAAATGCATATAATTTATTAATGTAATTAATTTTACGATTATAGATATGTGTGGGCCCTCACTGACACCTGGCAACCACTATTTTCAGACCCAGTCCGCCACTGATTATAAACGTTAGTTAGCTCCATCTATCTCGCTGTCTATACTCTTGTAATTATCATCAATAATAAATTTATTGATTTAAGCAAGATGTAAAGATTTAATTAAATATAATGTATAGAAGATTATTTTTGATAGTTATTCTAGCATTTGTGGCTACTTATATAAATTATTTTCTTGAATGAAACTAATAATCACATCCCTTTTTCAAAGTTGCGATACAATAATGAAAGAAAAAAACGTGCTATTTATTGAAAGTGTCAAACGATAACTTTACCCTTGGGTACTAAACTCAAAAGAAAAAGAAAGTAAATATTTGTCATCGAAATAAGAATTGTGCTTACAAATAAACACAGCGACAGAAACACAAAATTCTTCTCCATGCAAATAAACATTTGATAGAACTTAAAGAACGATTACAATCATACTAAAATTATCACAAATACAATTTTTTAAATTCTCCATATTTTTAAATACAGTAAACACATTTCTAGAACCTTTTTTTCATTTTCTAGAAAATAAAAAAAAATATTTACATTTCATTTTTCATACGGGTCATTTCGTGCTGTGTATAAAAAATAAACATACATCAATTATCCGAATATTTAATTTTCACTTATTTTTTGTGGACTCGAATGAATACCAAAACTGAAGGAGAACAGAATAAGTATACTCTCTCTATTTATATATTTTTAAAGAAAAGCGAAAATCTATGACATTTTTATGAAAAGCATCATAACCGAGCTTATATTAATTCTACATTTACTTGTTTAATATCATTATTTTCAGAATTGATCTAATTTCAGCGCAATACTTTTAGAATCTCAAAATTTGATTACATTTTAAAATTTTGAGCCAAAAAGTAGCGAAATATTATTTACACTTTTTGTTGCTGCATGTAAACTTAGCATCAATGAATCGATGAAATTCGTTCAGATAATATTTTCTGAAGTTGTCACCATAAATAATCGAAATTACAAGATAAACGATTATCAGTGTAATAATACTGGAGTTTCTAATTTACTCTGTGTTATACTGTTGTTTCATATAAGATTGACGTCCAGTTTTTAAGCTACACGAGGGCGGTTTTGGAACGGATTTCGTAATTTTAATCTTTCCATTTTAAATGTACCATTCTCCAAACTCACACTCCACACTAACGTGAGGATATTATTTTCTGCTATAACTAGCAAGCATTGACTCTAGAAATAGTTGAAATTTCAAGATAAAGGAACGTCAATGCTAGATTTCCAATTTACTCTTTGTCTACTCTTTGTTACAGCGTTGTTTTATATTAGATTATCATCAAGGTTTTAAACTATACGAAGGCAGTTTTGGAACATACCTCGTAATTTTGAATGTTGACCAAAGACGAGAACAAATGAGTTGTCACGCCATTCTCCAAACTTCCACTCCACACCAATGAATAGTGGTCCAGTTTCGGTTTGTAGCGCGACATATATAGAAATTTCGAGGTAGGCAAATGGCTTTAATTTCTTGAGGGTCGGTAGAGAACCGCTTGGGACCTTGAAAGTCATAAATTGTTTTATATAAATATGCAGTCTAAGGAGGGTTCATGGAGGTTAAGGTTGAGTTGGGGAGAATCTTTCGAACACTTGAGTCTCGTTTCTGTGAGACTTTGGATTTCATTCTGTAAAGTCTTAACCCCTTCAGACCTGGTATCCGTTATACCGGACACCAACTTTGAACAGCTCCTATTAATTCAATAATTGACGAAACTGCATGCTGTTTTTTTAATTTGATTCTCGATTTTTTTAGAAATATAATCGTTGCAAGAATTTTTCGTTTTGGCATGGAATCATTTTAGTTTTTTTAGTTTTTCCAAAAAAAAAAAAAAAAAATCGAGGAAATCATCGTCCTTTCCAGAATGAAGCTCGGTGGTGAATTTTGTTTTTCAAGTAATTTCTTGCTTTTAATCCTTTTTCACCATTTAAAAGGCTTCTATAATATTTTATTACCCTTTGACAACCATTTTAAAGTGAAATTTGTGTGATTTTTCTTCTTTTTTTTGTTGAAATATTCGGTATTGTCCGAATGCCGCACATGGGATAACTTTTTTAATTTTTCATCTACAGGCTTGAAATTTCATTTATGCTTTAACCTTTGGAGTAGTACACAGTACATCAAAGGAAGAAAAAAAATTCTAACTCCATTATTTCTAGAATCTCAAAATTTTATTACATTTTAAAGTTTTGAACCAACTTTTACATCCATAACTAAAAGTTACTGCATGCAAATTTCGAATCAATGAAAATCATTTAGATAATATCGCTTCTGAAGTTTTCACAAGAAATAATCGAAATTACAAGATAAAAGAACATCAATGTAATCAGGGCTGTCTTATCCAATGGGCTTATTGGGCTAGAGCCCAGAGGCGACAATGATCCAAAGGCGTCAAATTTACTACACTGATTTTATTTAGTATTTTAGTTCTGTACCAGAATTTAGTTTAGTTTAGTTATATTAACGTCCCTTTTTGACGCAACATGATGGTTATTTTGGGATGGACCTCGTAATTTTGAACCACGGTCAGATGACGAGGACGACACCTGAGCTGGTACCCCCCTCTCCAAACTTCCACGCCATACCAACAGGAGGATATTTGACCACTACGTACGATTTAGCGTGCAACAGGCCCCATACACGACGGATCTTCAGTGGAATTGGGTTTCTTAATATATATTATGAATGCTAATCCAGGATGAAAACGACACTCTTCTATTTCTTATAGGTTTTACTGACAATGTATGAAACGCCGGCATTCTATAGAATGTCGGTCAGTTTTAGGCAAAGAATGAAATATGATAATTATTATATACTTTCCATAGGCATTGTATATAATACCTAGCCATTCTATATAATGACAAATGCTATTTAGGCAAAGTATGAAAAAGATCATAAGACTCTATTATTTACAAGACGTGCATTCCTCAAAAATGCAAATGTTATTTTGAAAAAATAAAAATGCCGTAAAAAAATCTTTTATTCAAAATACGTAAAGTACATCAAAAGTGAAAGTTACACATATTGAAGTTTTTGTCTTTTTTAGTAAAGAAAATAAAATAAAATGTGAACCTACATGTTACATCAAGGAAGGAAATAATTTTATTTTGATTTGCACTTAATTTTATTTCTTATAAAATTGAATGGACGATTTCTTTCATACTTTGCCGCTTTGTCATTTGGGTTTCAATAGAATGCCTAGGAAACGTGCGTGCCTTCCAGTTTTCTGCATTCTATATTCCGGCAACATGTGGATTGATTTGAACTTCCAATTTTCTTTAAAGTATTTTCTGTAAAGCATGGTTCTTTCAAGGCATAATTGCGACTCTTTTTATGTTAGTAAATAATATACGTATAAAAAAATTAAATTTAACTACGATAAAAAAATCTTCACATGGTGTCATGAAAACTTCAATTCAGCAACAAAATCTCATTAGAAACTTGATATTGTTCTTTTTTGTTAAGTATATATTTTAATTTTATTGTTCATACAAATTAAGCATATAAAATATTTGAAGTCCAAGCATACTGCCTGACGAAAGAAAAATGATAATTTATATGTAAAAATGTTTTAAATCACTTATTTTTACTTTAATAATTATATCTTATGATTATAATTACGGCTATTGTAAAATTCAAAATAGATAATTGAATTGCAGTGTATTTTGTTAACTTAAAAAAGGGAAAATTAAATAAAATTTAGCAAAAAATAAATTATTTTAGACTCAATTTTCAAAATGCATATTTCACAGTTCGAGTTGCAGACTTCCGGTTTCAAATTTTTATTTTGATAAATATAATTCTAAAAATGGCTTTTTACGGAAAAAAGTAGCCGAACCTGCCGTAAAGCATCCTACTATCATTTTGTTTGCGATAAGGAAACACGTTTAACGGTTTGTAAGAGGAGCTTATTCACCCACCCACCCCTCTTTGCTTATTCACGCGTAAACGAAATTACTCATATACCATTACAAATACATAGTAATACGCATGCGCTCTGATGATATCGTCAACGTTATGTACAGAGGAAATTTTCCAAGATTCAGTCAGAGCGCATGCGCACAACGTTTTTTCAATTCTGAAAAGGCAATGCAGGGTAACAAGATACGTAGACAAATCGCTTTCGCCGAGTTGCGATCAGCGACATCTAGTGTTGGAAGTCGACGTAAAAAACTTTTAGACGACCACGTTAAGACCAGTTACGAACATTTTGACTTTCGCGATCTCATCCGCAACTTATGCAAATCTCTTGAATGTGTAATCCATGTGTAAAATTATTGTACATATGCCATTACTCCAGAAACATAATTAAGTTTTAATGTGCTGTATTGCTGTGTCTTGTTGATCTCTGATCGGACCCCGGAATCACTGGGCTAAGACCTTACAATTTCAAAAGTCGAAACAAGATCTAACTGCTTCGGAATTTCGCTGAAAGAAAGTTCCCTCAGAAACCATCTGAAACTATGTGCTTTCCTAAAAACAAACCTTCAGTGAAACATCCTGTGATATCTTTCAAGGTAAGTTCTGTCAAAATTCTAGAAGTGTGTTGGCATATCGTGAGTGTAAATTGCAGAGTAACGCAGATACCAGGCAGTTTAAAATACAAAATAGCTTTAATCCAGTTAACTTGAAAAAGAACATGCTGCTGTCTTGCAGCTTACACACTCACTGACAGCCATCCATTCGACAGCTTGTTTTAAAAACACAAATGAACAATATATATAGAGTGTAACAACCAATCAACTTAGACTAGAGCCGTAACTTCGGCTACGTCATGAAATAAACCAATGAGAGGCTTTTCATTCAGTGACTGAACAATTTCATTTGAATTTCCAACAAAGTGCTTCCAAGAATTAAATCTTCACTCAAAGGTTCTGAAATGGCTATAAAAAGGGAACAACTACCCTGTGAAACATAAAAACTCCTTGAAAACAAAATTTATTATCAAACCTTCAGAAATGTTTCCAATTAAGAAATCTTGCCTCAGACAGAACGAAAGGTCTCCAAAAAGGAAATCTCTGTCTTTCCGAATTCCTCGCTATGTTTTTGTGCTTATGAATCTTCAGGTTGAAATGGGTAGAGATCCCAGATAGCAATTTTAGTTTGTAGAAAAGTTGCAGGAATCTTGCTCTGCAAATCTGCAAGCTTGCAACAAATTTGACACTACAAGAGTGCAAGCTTGAAATAAGTTTGAAACAAGTTAACGCAAACGAGTTAGTCACCACGCGTGAAACTTGTCACAAGATTGCCGCATAAAACTCATTGCAAACTATAGCAAAAACAGAGTACGAAGACAACCTGGGATTAGAACCCCCAACCTCAACCTGTCGTCCTAACTATACAGCCAGCTAGACTGTAAGAGAAGTAGATAGATTGCGCTAATAGATCCCGCATACGATTTATTTTAAAAACTGTTTTCTTCATTTCATTAATTTTTTTAAAATTTTGTGTTGAGAATATGATTTGAAGTCAAAGAGAGAGCAATTTTAGCTAATAACTACGTTTTGCTAGTAGAATAAATTATGAAATTAGGGTTCAAAAGTAATTACCTTTAAAATGGGACAAAATGTAAGTTATTATTTTTCAACAAACATTGACTGTTTTTAGGTTTAATTTTGTTTATGAACGTTAAAATTTCAACATTAAGAAAAAGGCGATATATAGTTTTCTTTAAAGTGCGAATTCTATATTTAGTAAAAAGATGGACAATTTTTCAAATTTTTTTTATAAAGAAGTTAGTTTTTTTACAAATTATCATTGATTTATTGAATTAATAAAAAGAAGGACGAGGAGATGCTATCAAAAATCGGATGTTTTTTAAAACAGAGACAAAGATTATCTGTAAATGTGCTATCATCGTTACAGCAAACTTGTTTTGCAATCGTGGTGTGAAGTTGTTATAACAACTTCACAGCAAACTTGTTCTGCAAGTGGGTTGGTCGATTATGCTTTGTTATTTTGCAGGAAGTTCGCTGCAAAGTTACCACATCAAGTTTGTCATGACAAGCTAATATCAAGAAAAATCAAGCTTTCTGCATGTGTACATGATATCTGGGATTTGATAACAATTTTTTGTAGAGAATCATGCTGTCATTATAAAAGGAAAATGTTTTGCCTTTTCAGAGAACAATTTAATTACCGAAAAGAAGTTTCTAGAAGTCCCAGCTGAGTCTAAAAGTAAAACTATTAAGAAACAGAAAAAGATACCATTGTTCCGAAAGTCGAGAAAAGATGCAATTCCGGAAAATTCCCCGAAGCAAAGATTTCATGTGAAATGCTTCCAAAAAGCTGACCTTAAGTGAATCATCCTGAAGTGTCTCCGAAAGTAAATACTTCGGTCAAAAGTCCTGAAATGAATCCAAAAATTAAATTTGCACTGAGAAGCCCTGAAATGTTTACAAAAAGGAAGCCACTTCCGGCGAATCCTGAATATTGTCTTAAATTGAAGTTTCCAGTCAAACCTCTGGAAATATCAAATAAGAAATCTTCACTCAGAGATCGAGAAAAACATCCAAAAGGGAAACTTCCTGTGTCTTTCTGAATTCGACGCTTTGTTATGGTACGTTCTGAGTTTTCAGGCTGGCCTGACGTTCTGAAAATAATTATAGTGGAGACATAATCTGTCGTTACAACAAGAAAATGTTTTATACACAAAAAAGGCGAATTTAATTAGTTAATTTAATTAGAATAAAAAAGGTGAACTTTCCGGTGACCCAAAATCATTTGAGGAATAAAGACTGAGTCTAAGAATTAAAGAAGAAACAACTGTTTAATAATTCATTTCTGTCAGTATGGTAACCCATTCACTTCTGAAGAGTCAGTACGACGAAGACTGTCTTTGAATTGGCGGGAGGCATGGAAAAATATAGCATGGATGAAATGCAATGCTTCAAAAGAAAAAAACATTCATCTACTGTCTGTCAACCATGAGAAATATTGCCGCCAAATTGCCTAGTTTACGGCGGTCGCTATAGCAACTGGTTATGCTAGGGAAGATCCATTTCGAATAGGAGGAATCTAACGGAGTCGGGATTTTTTTTATTCTTGGCGCCAGTTTGCGGCGGAACACGTTTGAATGAACTTCTACCTACTAGAAATGGATTCTTCCTACGATAACCTGTTTCTATGACGACCGCCGTAAACTAGACAATTTGATGGTCACAGTTCTCATGGAGTACAGATAGTATTGAAGTCACTCATTTATATATAATTACTACGGTTAACAAAGAATGGAATTAAAGAAATCTGAAAACAGTTAGCTGCGGCATCAGTTGGAAGACTTGGTTGTTATTTCGTGCGAACAATAGTTTTATCTGATCTTTTAATACTTATTTACAACACAAAAGATATAAGAAATGAATTAAAGAATATAAAATTTTAGAAAAAACCGACACAAGGCTAAAGAAATAGAAATAAAGGTAGAAAATGGGAAGGAAGGATTAAAAAGTTAGGAAGAAACTAAAGAAATACAAATGGGACAAAAATGAAAGTAAGTTTAAATTATCAACTATTTTCCCTTGTAGATATCCCACTAAACAATATTGAAGAGAGTTATTTTTTATCTATTCACAGCTTGAGTTCTTCAACGCAATTTTGTATCTAGTCACAGCTTGCATTTCCTTTTCTTTTTAGAAATATTCACATTTTCTTTTTCGCCACTGAAATATGACGAGAGTCAACTAGCGATTAAATTGTGCTATCAATCTGTTGCTATTGCAGAATTCCAATTTCAGGCAGTTAAAATGATGATTGTTTTTAATCCTCATTCTAGGAAGGTTGAGGTTTGTAAAAAAATATATTCCCATATATACCTTATCCATTCAAATAAGTTTAATTGTCAGCTATTTTCCCTTGTAGATATCCCACCAGATGTTTTTCTTAAGGAAAGGCGTGCTTCCTTTCTCTACGCTACCGAAATTGGAAAAGGCAGCTGCAGGATTCTAGAAAGGTAAATTTGTTTTTATTTGTTCCTTTCGATAGATTTCAATCCAAACTATAAAGATTGGGTTCTTTTTGCTTTTATAAAATCTGCAACTGCTATTCTTGTATAAAGATTCATTCTTATTCTCGACCACCAGCCTGCTACTGCTTGGCTGATTGCAACATATTTGTTAAGAATTCTTCAGTCAGCTATTTTACTTTACAGAATTCTAGAATAATTAGAATCAAAAAAGTTTTTTTTTAATCTTTTAACAACTTGCAGAATATATTGAAAGGAACCGATTGACTTTTTACTCCTGACTGCCGAAATTCGAAAAAGGAATCAAGGGATTATAAAAAAAAAAAAAAATCCTCGATGTATATGAAGGTGGGTCAAAAGAAGCAGGTATTTTTTTTCTCTTTATTTTTAAAATTCGATTCGGCTCACTGCGCAGAATTAACACCCTGTAGAAAATAATTCAATTATTATTATTAAGATTTTGTAATCAAATAAAATTGTTACCGTAAGATGCTTGAACTTTGGGCTTTTAAAAGGTCGTCAAAAAAAGATATAATGAATAAAATATTATCTTATAAAAGAGTCGAATAGAAAAAAACGAGTCAAATATATGGTGTGTTCGCATGTGTTAACAGTAGCGAAAATAAACGGTTTTCGGTTATTCAGGATTTTTTCACCTCCGGTTTAACCTAGCTGTTATAACCGTTTAAAATAACCGGTTTTCGGGTTTTTTTTATAGAAAAAAACAAACGCCGTTTACAGACAACATTTTTTTATTAATATTGTTTTTACAGGAAATCAATCCATTGGCAAATATTCATAAATACGCTTTCAGTAATCCGCCAACCAACAGACGCCTCGAGGAAGAGGTTGTCGTTGATTGGCCTCAGATGATAAAATTCAAAGCTTCAAAACTTGCTAAATTTTACTCTAATCGAACCTAAAATCGAGCCTATCTTCCGATTCGTTTTTTTTTACCCTGTTATTGGATTTTTAAGAAATAACCGTTTATTACCGAGACAAAAAAAAAAAAAAAAAAAAAAAAACAATAAAACCCAAACAAAAAAAAAAAAAAAAACAAAAACCTGTAACCCCCACCCAAAAAAAAAAAAAAAAAAAACGGTAGGTTTTTCCCATCCCTAGTTAACAGATGTTCCGTAGGCTAAAAGGGACGTTCTTCAAGTGTTTTATCGCACATAAGAGATTGAGGCCTCGTAACGGGAATGGTCGGTAGCAAACATAAAAATCAATGCATAACCTCTTGGGAACCATTTTGAGACTAGCCCAAATCTCTTATACAAGCCTTCTAAATGATACAAATATAACCTAGAGCATCCAAAGAAGAGGTGATTGCAACATCCGTAAAACCTGCATGCAAAATGAGAAAATATTTCAAAACACAACTTCTTTAAGTATGACGGAAATTCAGATTCGAATAAATTGTGAGATGCAATAATCTTAAGAATCATTCAACAGTGATATTTGCAAAAACTTCGTAAAACAAAGGCAAATTGCTTATATATGGAACAACCAAAATGCGAGGAAGTTTGGAAATCAAATTTCATTTTTGGTTCGAATGAAGAGAACACAATCGATAAATTTGAAACATGTTAATAAATGATTAATTGCGGTGAATTTAGGAACATTTAATTCAATTTTTCAAGAAAACACACGGCAATTCAGGCCAAAGTCAATAAGCAATAATTTTCAAGGCCTCTTGGCAGACAACTATTTATTCTCCTAGAATTGAAACTAAACAAAAAAGAAGATAGTTTTCCTTAAAATATTTTAAAAGATGCAATGGTTCTTCTTGAAAAAAATTCTGAACCACATTTTGTTCCTGATTGCCGAAATATGGAAAAACAGCCATAAATGGCATTCCCAGATAAGCCTTTGGCTTTCAAGTAAATTCAGGATCGGCTGTTTTTTCTTGAGAGATTTCAAGATAAGGTCAAGTGACTAAGGATACGGAAGACATGGTTGAAAAATTGTGTTTTATAAATAAGTTTGCTATTAGCACGAATGAGCTCCGAATTCTGGAAGGGATTTGGAAGCTCGTAAATAAAGTATCCAGAAATGCATCGTGCTGTATTCTTGTTTTTCATTCTTACAAAGTACGCTAGTATAGTTAGTTCCTAGTATATTTTTGAGAAGTATTTTTCCTTAGACTGTGTAAAAATCCTTGATGAAAGACAGCTTGAAAAGTAGAGAAATCCCCCAGACCAGCAAAAGCATTTCAGAATTAGGTGTAAAATGAAATGAATAGAAATCAGCTATAGGTTAACCATTATTTTTCGTCTTTCTTCTTATTCTTAAATTCTTATAAATTTATTTCGGTTTCTTTGTTTCGAAGTGCTTTAGAGTAATCATAGATATTGATATTGAATTTTTCAATAGTGATCTTGCATTTGCATTCTAACTAATTTAGGGAAATATGTGCTAATTTTGAAATTCCTTGTGGTGACAATCTTCAATTTTTGAAATGTTAGACAATTTTCTTTTATTTTTTTAAAAATATTTTTAACCAATCAGTATTTTTAACAAAATACTTTGAGGATATATATATATCCTCCTGAAACATGTCATTATATTTTTTCTCTCAGAGTTATTTTATAAAGTTCTCACATTTTAAAGAAATTTAATTTATTGAAGTATTAAATGCAATATTGATATTTAATAATACGCTGTTATTTAATACCTTTAAGAAAATGGGATTCTGTGTTTTATTTTTTGTTTTGAACTTTTTAAATACACCCCTGCTCAAAAAATAAGCAACAAACATGAAAAGACGCGGTACACATGCAAAACGGTGAATTAAAACACACAATTTACATATGAGGTAGAGGTTGCATCGCCGGATGCAAATAGGCAACCAAAATTAGCATAAAACGCACCGCAACGACATAAAAAGGGGCTTGCCGGACACATTCTTCAGTTCGCAAGCAGCGATAGTTCCGCGGAATCCGAGATAGCCAAAGCGGAAAGCATGAGTAGAAGAAACCACTTGCACGATGAGATGCGTTGGAGGGCTGTCAGTATGTTGCAAGCTGGTGCAAGACAATCCACTGTTGCCAGAGAGCTGAATGTGCATCTCAGCGTCACCCATAGGCTTTGTACCAAACCATTACCAAAGGGATCAAAACGCGCAGACTGCATGAAGGAGGACTGTTCTCACGACGACCTGTTTGTGTGCCTTTGTCCCCAACGCACGTTAGAGCGTTGTTGCATTGGGCCCGTGAACATCGCAGTTGGACACCAGAGCAGTGGGACCACGTACTCTTTACGGATGAGTCTCGATTTCACACCCAGAACGATTCCCGAAGAGCAATGCTATGGCAAGAGCCAGGGACACGTTATCGGGCGCCAAACATCGTCGAAACAGACTGGCGGGTTACTTGTCTGGGAAAGGATACGCTGGAGGAAGCTCCCATCATTAGAAAATCATACTCCAAGCCACATTTCGAGCTCAGTCCCAGTAAGAAGCCGCATTATCATCTCCTTGCTTTCACTCTCCTTCTTCCGACACCCAGGGCAGACAGTGGCAGTCTCCCAGCTCTTCGCCAGCTCTCCTTTCTGCACTAGATCCCTCCTCAGACATGAGCAGGCCATGCTCATAGAAGAGATCAAGCTCATCTTGCAAGCAAGACCCTCCACAGGTGTCCTCATCACCCCTCCCCGTCTTCGCATACTCTGCCATCATTTCCCAGTGGCGACATGGATTCTCTCTCAGCAGCACACCCATTACATGGAACTCTCTCTTTTGCTACAGTTGCAACCCACGAAGCTCCAAATCGATAGCTCTCAAGCAAAAAAGACTCCACATGTGATTCTGCTTCTATCTTTCTTCTCGTGTTTCATTATTTTAAGTATTCTTCGTATCTTTACTCCTGTAAATTATCCTGCGAAAGTTTGAATAGTGTTACGTATAATCCTCTCTTCTTCAGCACTCCAAGTCTCCATATGTAAGAATTGCCAGGGCTTGTTTCCCATTGTACATTTCCCCCCTTTTTTATATACAGAGTAATAAACGCCCCGGAGTTGGAATGGAGCTCCGGTCCTGAGCGCGAGGACCCTTTGGACATCGGGTCTGCTACCAGTCTCTTATAACTCAAAATTACGGGCTGACCACCCGATTCCCTCGTTATAGTAACATTTTTAGGCCTTTTGTCTCCTCCTGGCATTTTCCCCATCTTACATTTTTTATTTTTATTATTTTTTAAAAATTATTTATTATTTTTTTATTAATATTTTCCAAGTTTACATCCATTGCTAAGTCATGCTTGCAAAGAATTGTTCACATTCGTCCCCCAAAAGGCTTTGACTTAACAGTCACAGGGGGATGACTCGTTTAGAGGGCTCAGTTCCGGCAGGGTGGCGACCCTTTCGTGGTCGCTGTGAACAGTCACCTCTCTCCTCTAGTCCCATCCATTCAACTGGTTAGGCCACCCTTCGGATGGCCAGGTGCGGGGGTGAGCGGCTGGTATTTACGTGTTCGCTGGTGTTTCCGTCACAGCTGTCCGATATCACGACGAAATCCTACACCATCTTGTGCAGCTTTTTATCGCTGAAATGGGTACCGATGCGATATTTATGGATGATAACGTTCCGACCCCATAGAGCACGATTGGTGCGAAGTTATCTGGAGAGTGAAACCATTCCACAGATGGCGTGGCCTGCTAGATCACCTGACCTGAATCCCATAGAGTATGTGTGGGACATGTTGGGAAGACGTATTGCAGGTCGCAGTGTGCCACCAGGCACCCTCCACGAGCTCCAACAAGCCTTACTACAGGAGTGGGCATTACTGCCACAACAAGCGATCAACGACACTATTTCCAGCACGCCTCGTCGTTATTAAGCATGCATTTCAGCTAGAGGGTATCATACCCGTTATTAGGGTGTGGTTCCCATTGCACATTCTGTCAACCAATTTGGGCTGTCGCGCCGCGACGGCCGTAATATATGTGTTTTTGTTTGCTTTATTGTTTGATATGTAGTCTAGTAATGCCACACCTACCTCGTGTATAACTTTCACGCATATCCATTAAATAGTTTTTGTTTAATTCCGAGTTTTGCCTTTGTTGCTTATTTTTTTAGCAGAAGTGTAGATTAGGGCGGGCCGAAAAAGTAGAAGTATCTTGGATCTTTTTGCGGTAGTGCGAAAAAGTTGTGAACTCCCATCATTAAAAAGTGTGCAAAATCTTATAACTTTGAATTGATATCTTCTGTCGCCTCAATGGGCGGAAAGTTGAGAAAATTGGGCTAAAAATGGTCAAAATTCAAAAATTAATAAAAAATCACAGATTTCGTTGACCGGTTTGCGATAGTACTTAAAATTTAGTATTTATTAACAACATCTTTACAAAATTTTAGAATGATAGGTGAATTTCTTCTGTCGCCTCAACGGGGCTGAATTTTGGAAATTTAAGGCGAATTTTTAAATAAATACACGTTTTACTAACCTTATTATAATGCGAATAGAAACTTTATTCAACCTTTGAAACATACAAAATTACAAAGGCACTATTTTTTGTAATCTTTTTTGGACTCAAATTGTGACATTTGTTTTCTGGATTCTAGGGTAGTTCTGATAAATCCATCCCTGTTCTGCGGTCCAACACTTTTTCTCGAGGCTCCAGTGACGAGCTTCACAATTCGTTCAACTGCTTGCGTGTGTGAAAAAAATTTAATACAGTCCCAGCCGTCCATTGACACATCGTCCTGTATCATCTTCAGAAGTTCATGAGAACTGATCTGTCTGAGAGCTGGAGGCAGTGTGACATAAAAAGCTTGCCAGTCAATGAGATCTACGTAGTCTGTAGCTCCAAAGTGATCAGAAGGAATAACGAATCTGTGGACATAATTTCCTTCAGAGCCAATTTCAGCATTTATGAATATGTAACCAATGCACTATTGGATGATTTTAGCAACCTTGTTTTTCTGGGATATGACGGCACAGTTGTGAACACTGAAGTGTTTAATGGTGTAATTCGCAGGCATGAATTGAAACTTCATCGAACAATCCAATCAATTATTTGCTTACTTCAATTCAACGAGTTGCCATTACGACACCTATTTGAGAGCAAGTCTTCTGGTCCCTCGTCTTACACCGGAGACATTGGTCGAAACCTGAAAGCATGCGAGATGCTGCCACTTGTTGCTTTTAATTGTATTGAATGTGACTTGCCAGGCATTGATCCCACCTACCTAAGTTGTGATCAGAAATACTTACAGCCATTAGTTCTGGCGTTGTTTCTTCATATCTAGCGAAGCGTCAACCGGGCACGTTGAATTTGGCCCACTGGCAATTGCAACTGCAAATTGAATATTGAGGCTTTATATATCCAGATCAAACCCATCAAATGAGTTGATAACTTTCGTTGTATTCATTCTAAGAGTTTACGCACCCTCATGGTTCCTAATTAAGGTTCATCATTCCATAAGGGATGGTGCTAGACACTTGTGGCATTTCATAAGCTCATCTCGATACTTGCCTAAGAAGTATCGTGATATAATTGAACCAGTTATTTCTCGCAACGCTTACTTTTCGGCTACAGAAAACATGCTTTTGGCTATGTTAACTGATGAGATATGCCATATTAGAACCCTTGCAACTCGGAGAATTATTAAGGCAAGGGAAATTGGTCCAGATGGTAATTGTGTTCGTAGATTCGTTATTCCTGCTGTTAACTTTCGAGCTACAGGCTCAGACGTAGATCTCATTGACTGGCTAGCTTGTAATGTCACACCGCCTCCAGGTCTCAGACATATCAGTTCTCATGAACTTCTGAAGATGATACAGGACGATGTGCCAATGGACTGCAGGACTTTATTAAATTTCCTTCACACACGCAAGCAGTTGAGAGAATTGTGAAACTCGTCACTGAAGCCTCGAGGAAAAGAGTTGGACCGCAGAACAGGGATGGATTTATCAGAGCTATCTTAGAATCCAGAAAACAAATGTCACAATTTGAGTCCAAAAAAGATTACAAAAAATAGTGCCTTTGTAATTTTGTATGTTTCAAAGGTTGAATAAAGTTTCTATTCGCATTATAATGAGGTTAGTAAAACGTGTATTTATTTAAAAATTCGCCTTAAATTTCCAAAATTCAGCCCCGTTGAGGCGACAGAAGAAATTCACATATAATTCTAAAATTTTGTAAAGATGTTGCTGTTAATAAATACTAAATTTCAAGTACTATCGCAAACCGGTCAACGATATCTGTGATTTTTTATGAATTTTTGAATTTTGACCATTTTTAGCCCAATTTTCTCAACTTTCCGCCCATTGAGGCGACAGAAGATATCAATTCATAGTTATAAGATTTTGCACACTTTTTAATGATGGGAGTTCGCAACTTTTCCGCACTACCGCAAAAAGATCTAAGAAACTTCGACTTTTTCGGCCCGCCCTAGTGTATATATCTCATGAAGATTTTCTCTCTGCTTCTGTTTTTTTAAAATTATTATTCATTACTTTCTTTTAATATTTCTTTTCATTTTTCATAATCATTGTGTATCGCCACAGTTGAAAAATATGATTTTTAAGAGGATTTTAGATTTATGAACTTCCATGCTTAATTCAAAAGATGCCCAACTGTTTGTAAGGGAATTTTCGTCATTAATTTAAAAAAATCTCATGTTTCTTAATTTTTTCTTGAAATACGAAGCCTTTTTTTCTTTCTTTGTGGCTTTTGTTTCATCTTCCACAATGACGTGGACGGCATCGTTACGAGAATTTCCAGCATGCAAGAAAGAATTTTCACATTTAGTTTGTGCTGCGATATTTTTATCAACAGAGACAGGACTTTCTAATTCATCGTAAGAGGTTCATCTTCATTTTCATCGACTTCAGATATTTTGTCTAATTTTGGTTTGAAAACTTGATCTTTATTCTCTGGAGAATGTGTTTATTTTGATATTTCATGAACTTTTTTGTTAGTGGAATTGTTGGCTTCGATTTTTGTTTCTTCAAAGGCAGAAACACTTTTGATGAATTTCGAATGATGTCAGTTTGAACTTCTTTATCCAAACAGAAGTGCGGAGATGTTTGAGTTTCTTTACTATCAGAAGCTTGAAGGAGAATTTGGACTTCTTTATCAATCATCATTTCGGACACTGTTTGCGTGCATTTTTCATCATATTCTTTTCTTTCAACTTGTGTGCATGCATCATATAGAATCAGTCCAGTTTGAGTCGATATTTCAAGGCGCTGTGTATATGTATCAGTTGTTTTCTGTTCTATTTGGATTTTTTTTCAGACTTCTGTCTGACAAAATCCATCTTTCTTCCTATACTGTTCATCTTCCAAGGCTTTCATTACATCCAACTTATCTTTACCAAAAGCACGATTCAACAAGACAAGAAGGTATCCTAGAAAGGCCAAGGGGATCATGTCGTAAAGATCTCCAACAATAATAAACTTTGACATGATCCAAAACCATGGGATGTCGGCAATGCAAACCACTAAGTTTGGAACATCCATAGCAGCATGAAGCTAGTTTTTGGTTGGTAGGAAGATGAAAATGTTTATCCACGCAATTAACGCAAGGAATTAGTTACTATTTTTAATGTAAAGTCTCATGACTAATCGCGTTTCTTAAAATTAACTTTACGTCTTCAATTCACTATATGATCTGTAATAAACAACAGCCCAATTTAAGACCATTGTTTATTTTGATACTTTGTTGAAACCTGCAACATTGAAGCAATGAATTGATTATTTAACAACAATATAATACCAAAACTGTTTGTTTATAAAAAAATTCGTATTTTTGAAATTATAAATTGTTACTTTAATTGTTGAGTAAACATTTATTGGTACCAGTCGTCGCCAAGATAGTGTTGTCAAAATATTGGAGCCAATTTTCGCCAATACTACGTGGATTCCGGTCTAGTGTTTATGTATCGTTGGCGGTTTTGCGCTGGTGCTGCGCAAACGGAAAAGTAACCATTTATTTATAGTTTTAGGTAAGAATTTCTTTTTCCCAGAAAAGGATCTTTCAAAGAAATAGAATTTAGTTTACTATGCCAATAAAGTCTTTTTGTATGCGCCAAGAGACATCAGAGAAAAAATTATATAAAACATCATCAATAAAATCATTGGAAAATAATAGAAATTCTGTAGGAACTGCTGAATACACTCTGAATAAATATTGATACATCCCTAAGAACCATTCATGAGAATAAACTAAGAATAAAAGATATATTACGCGATATGTATAATTACAAATATTTTAGAAAACGTAATTAATGATCAATTCATTGGAAAGTTAAAAAATATATTATTTATTTTAATAAATCACAAAACAGAGTGTCCCATAATTTATAGAAATTAGAGTGTTTTATGGATAAATTTTAAGACTTATCATATTTAAAGATGTAAATAGTGTTTGTATTACTTTCTTTCACTTCAAATATCTCATTTTCCATTGAGCAAACGGAGCTCATTTTCCGAATTAACACCGCATTTGTTGGATAAAGTTCGAAAAATAAGTTGAAAAAAAATGAATTGACCAGAAAGAAAAAACGCAGCAAGTGCCAAATTGAAATATTACAAGGGAACGAAAAAAGGCCAATTTTGGCAATTATTGCGTTTTCCAGGTCTGGAGTACTAAACAGATGATAAAATGATAATGGCCACGAGGTTAATCACGGCACCTATTGCATTTTCCAGGTCATTCACGCCACTGGCGACGTTTATCAAAGTGATTTTCCAACTGCTTAGATTATTGTGGACATTTACATAGTTCTTCAGGTTGAAAACCTTGGTATTATTACATTCTGACATGGAAAAAGAAAATAAAAAAATTGGCACTTTCTGCGGTTTCCATTTCTGGTTTTCAATTTATGCAGTTCTCTGATGACTTAAAACCATGCTTTTCAAAAAGTACGGCGTTAGGTCGCTAACCATCAGAGATCCATACCATACGTCATTGCGAATAACGCTTTTACTAAAGCAATTATGAATGATAGTGAACGGTAAACAACTTGCTCATGGAAATATTTATTTGTGGGATCCTTCCATCTGGTTTGGTATGGAATTTTGGATATTTGGTGCCTGCTCAGGTGCCAGGTCCGATCCGAAATAGCCCTCATGTTGCTTCAAAATGAGGCATTAATATAATTAAAGCTAAAAACAATTATGGGTAACATCGAATTTGTATGAAGAGCCAATGCAAAATGAAAGAAAGTGTTGCTCCGTAATATATTGAGCGTTGAAAATATTGAATGTTGAGTGTATAAATCATTCGTTTCTTTGCTTTTCACACATTTATTTGAGAAAATAGTCACCCAGGCATTTTTCGAGTAAGTTTTTAACGATGTCTAATCTAGTTTGATGAAGTTCCTCCGTGAATATAAAATTTCGAAAACATTTTTCTTTAAATTCAAGCTGCATTTTTATTATTTGCATCTTAAAAATTCTACATAAACTTAAAGATAAATAATTCGTTTTCTTTAACAAAGAACTGAGCTGTTAAATGCAATTTTTCTTATATTTTTCAACTATTTTCTGATAAAAATTATTTACCATTACTATCAGATTTCTAGTTCACATCCTTTTTCTCAGAACATTTTCTTTCTTTTTGTGCCAAATATAAATGAAATAATATGCGTTTGAATCCATTAAACATCTCGTTCTTCCTCATCTATCTGCTCTCGACCTTTCAGAGTAGGTTTGTCGGGGTTCAAATGGCTATAACACACCGACAATTACTCTTTATCAGAAGGCATCGTGGTGGGACACAAGAAGGTATTCCAGCACAACGAATTCTTTTATTGAAATGTTGTAAATTAGATTAACACTTAAAAATAGGTTAGAACAAGATTAAATATAGATGCAGTAAATGCGACATGATGAAGTAGACACAGAAATCGCAACTGCATGAACACAGCTCCAACGCGACTGGAATACATGCACAAGCCAGACTCAACGAGACTGCTTCACAGTTCGTTCTGCTCAGATATATAATGCTGCCAGAGATCAGTTCCGCAGTTACGGCTGCAGACGTCAGGAGTCGCCACAGGTTTGCCACTGGGAGTCTCAATTATGCATCTTGGTATTTTTTTCATGCAGCCAGTAGAGAATTTCTTTACTTGCATTAAACAACCAATTTACATGTCAGCGTATATCCACGCAATTAATATAATTAATAATTTACACAAATTTATTTATATTTATTTTATGAAGAAATTTTTTTATATCCTGACATGTTCCTGATGTTAATAATTTTCAGAAATTTAAGTTTTTGAGAATGAAAATTAAATATGCTACTATGATATGAAGGCACCAAAAAGCATTTATTTTCACTATAATTCATTTTTTGTCTTTATTTCTGTTATCAGTTCTTTATAAGTGTATTTTATTTTTCAGACAACCCAGTTAAATGCGACTTCTGTTTGGTTTGGTTAACGGGTGCCAAACCGCATGTTTTGCAAGGCAAATGTGCAAGTGCTAAAAAGCTGGAAGGCAGGGAACTGAAAGAACTTAAAATCGCGGATTTCAACTGTTAAACATCGGTTATAGTCCTTTTGATTAAATTCTGGATATAAAATATGCATAAAGCAGTTCTGTAAAGATAACATATTTAAAAATTTTATAGATGAATCTCAAAAGGATAATAGAAAAAAAAATCTGACTTTTAATAGAGTTTTAGTTTTTATACATGGATTAAATGACACAATATTTATTGGAAAATTTACTTTATCATATAGTATTGTTACAAACATGGGAAGTCGCTTCCCAGCAATGTGAGTCTTATTGTTGGGAAGATAGTTTTACGGGGGTAAGTATGAGATGACCGACAGCAGCCACGTCTGCACCCCTGACCTTGGCGACAATCCTGGAGAAGATTCGACAAATATGGCGAGTTTGGCGACAAAATATGGGATCTCAAAGGTGCTGGAATCTTCTCGATATCTCTATTAGCAGAGGAGATACGCTTGAATGTACTAGAAGATCCCATGTGACGTCAAGGCCTGCCGCGGGAGACTATATAAGGAGAGCGCTTGGATGACGGAGGGTGTTTGTTGATCGACTGGAATCGCCTTGGAGCGCGAACGTCTTTGGAGTTCGTCCGCAGTGCGAGCTAGGAAGCTGGTGAGCTGAGCGCTATTGAAAGTGCAGTTATCGTGGTTATTAGTTATTTGCTGACTGTTTGTGTTGTTAGATAACAAAGTGATGAACTGTTATTACCTGTGAATTGTTGTCTGTTTACATTGGTAATCTGTGCAAGAACTTTGTTTCCTGTACCTGTGCTACGTGTTTTCCTGCATATTTATAAATAAACCTTCATTCTCCATTATCCTGCGTGTTGGACTGTTTACACCATACACCCACAGTAAGACTTTTGTAACAGTATATTACGGTCAATGTGGTAAATCGGTTATTATATATAATCAAGAGCCCGGGAGCTGAAAGATCTTGCTCGCACGGATTTCAACTGTTGAATATCGAATACATTTCATTTTGTTTAAATTCTGGATGTAAAATTTGCATAAAACACTACCGTAAAGATTATACGTTTTTAAGTCTTATAGATGAATCTCAAATGGATAGTAAAAAATTAAAACTTGTTTTTAGTAGAGTTTTTAACGTGGATTAAAGAACACAATATTTATTAGAAAATTTGCCTCATCTTTTATACATTAATTATGCATATAGAGAAATTTTCGTGTTCACTTTTCGCATAAATGATCACCAAAAAAGAAATGGCGCGAAAGTAAAAGTTTCTAATTAGAGAATAATTATAAAATTACAGTAAAAGCCAATGGAAACACGATGCTTATATTTTTTTAACGAATACTGCATTATAAATTTAAATTGGACAAATAAAACAGAATACAGTTTAAAAAAAAAGGGTAGTTTTGATCAGTGTCATACAGGAACCGATGATTGCATCATCGTTGCTATTGCATCACCCTTTAAGTGATTTGCGTATGCTTCGGGTACAAAATATGGCGAAATGCAAGATGGTGCGTTTTCGCTGGTCACTACTTTACTAACAAATGATTAGGAAATATTTTATGTGCACTGCGTTGTCAAAATTGTAGAGAAATCGGCCAATTTCAGTGGGTTTATTTTGGATTACATTTAGGTTAAAAACTAAAATTTTAATTTGGCTAATATTAAACTTCCATAGAAGAAACTTACAGTTCATATATCTACCTTTATGGTCGCCTGCGTTAAATATACATTTTTGTTGTTTATTCTTGCAGCGATTTCAGGACAAGAAGGCGCATATTAAAAATGGAATTCTTTTTTTTGACGGAAAATGCAGAAATCTTCCCTGCAACAGGAAACCATCAGCATGCGGCTCGAAAATGTACAAGATTTTTTTTTTCTTATTTTTAAAACTTGAGGTCAGTTGCAAATTATTTTTCTCTAGTCACAGAGTTTAATTTCCAAACAAAATTGTAGAGATAACATAATATCCTTACTTCAAATCTTTCCACACTCGCCCTTGTTGTAAAGATTGATTAGAGTGCAGTTAAAACTATCTTCTAAAGAATTCTCCTTCCCATAATTAGCTATACATAGGATCAACTCAAAATCAATCTAAAAAATGAAACAATATTAACCCTCTAACCAGATTATCCATCATTATCGCCTCTAACTCGAGCAAGCTTCGTCAGATCCCAATAAAAACTTATTTAGTCCTTAAACATGTTGAAATAAACAATTTAACTAAAATCGTATTCTGAGTAGGGTTGGGTGATACTATATCAACTTGATATTTTGTATCAGGTACACGAAAATGATACAGACCAAAAGTATCAGGTACTCGGTATCACTTCTCGGAGTGAGTTTTTGAGGGAAACTGGATCTTACCTCATTCTCAACAAATGACCTTTCATTTCCAGTCACGTTTTACCAAATGTGACAGTACATCAATCCGAGCCCAGGGATAATCGCTTTCCTATTTACTAGATTTATCAATGAATCCTTTCCTCTCTCTTTCCCCCCATCCGTCTAATAGCTGTCAAAACAGAAGCCATTTGGACATCATCAGCAAATACCTCTTTCGAAGACGCGAAGCCATTGCAACTTGAAAACAGACTCGTATCTGTACCCGATTGCGGAAGTTCAGTTTCAAAGAGGAATGGATCGGTTACCGGCTGTATCAGATACAAAAGTATCAAGTAAATGTATCGGGTACAAACGAGTATCAGTATCAACATGTATCAGATACGGCAAAACCGTGTATCAACCCAAGCCTAATTCTGAGTTATACCATTCAATTTATTGATCAGTATGACCCCTCCCTCAATGAAAAAAGTAGAGATTTCCTGGAATAGTGGTGATTATGACAGATGTTCCTTGTAACTGAGTATGCAGGTGTGTTCCTGGTAGAGGGTTAAGCAAATGCGGCACGCGCTGGTATGCAGATATGAACGTTCGGAAACTTGCATAAAGACTCGGGGTTTGTCCTTGTCATTCGGCCATTGTTTAAACTCACAAAATTAGATTAGATTTGAAAATATCTTCAATTATTTACATGAGGATTGTATGACCCATTCTCATTTACACCATAAGATTGAGTTACCTGCACTCTAAAACCTTAAGGATGAGCCGGCCCTCCTGGGTATTGAATGAATGAACCATATAGCAGTTCCTTCGGTTAATTAGCACTGTATACGGGACTCCAGACCTCTTAACTTCGTAGTTATCACGCAGAGCGGGGTGACATTTCTTTTAAGGCCGATAGATGGCATTCCTTGAGAGCATTGAGCCCTAGGGTGCCTGCGACTTTCGGGGTGACCGGTCGCATATAAACATTCCCTACTCCAGTTCAGTCCGATAGCAACCCAGACGAATCTGATTGGACGAGCGAATGCGAGAGTCTGAAAACCGAAACTTTATCGTTTTATTGCCGGCCGGTTCTTTCATTTCGTCGTGTGTGTTTTCGACTTTCGACTACTTGTTCTCTGCGTTATGATTTTATGCTCTTATGTTTACAGAGAATATAAACAAATTGTAAACTTTTCAAAAGGTTAAGAGTAACATGAATTTTAATATTGTTAGAAAGATCATGAATAAAAATATTTTTCTGTAAATAAACAAAATCAAGAGCTTCAAATGGGTGGTGATCATTCTGAAGCATTCCCTCCATAAAATGATCATTTTTCTATTCAGTAAATTATTTTCAATTCTCTCAAGAATAATCCCAGAATTTTTGCCCATCCTTAACATTTTTGAAAATAATTTTGTAGCAGATTTTCGAAAAATAGAAACCCTTAGTTTAGAAGGTTTTAGGGCTGTGCAATCATAATTTTAGATAGATTCCTTATAGGAACTCTACCTATTGCAAGGTTCTCGTGACACGACTTCCAGAAAATTTCTACAGATCTTCACCGATCAAGACCCCTAGAACCCAAAACCACTCTTCGTTAAAACGTTGATCTCTACTACTAATAAATAAGAATCTGTGTGTGTTGGCACGGCACAGAGTAGAATATTGATCCTAGAACTACCAAGTTTGGCTCACACATAATTAGGAGGATGGAAATGTGTACATCGAAGCGAGGGGTTTTATTCATATTTTAATTACAAAAAAAGCGTTATTAAAAAAAAAAGAAGCATTATTAAAAGTTAACCAAAACTTTGATGTTTTTTTTCCCTGTAACTTCCGAAAATGATATAACACAAAAATGATTTTTCCATCATCTTAAAGTTTAAAAAAAGTCATTTTTTGTAAATTTTATCATACGAATATTTTTTTTTTACTTTGATACAAATATTTTATTTTTTTTAAAAAAATACTTTTAGAAATATTTTATTTAAGTGTATTTGAAAACAATAATTGCTGCAAATATTTTATCTTCGGTTTTGCTTCCATAACCATGGTAAGAAGATGCGTCTTAATTTTTGCATATTGTTACAAATAATATGCACGATGTTAAACGCATGATATTAAAACGTGCTTTTAACAAAATTTTGGAATTAAAAAAAAATGCGGTAATTACAGTTAAGGTTTAACTATAAGAAGTAAGGAATTATGAAAATTTCTTATGGTTCTTCTATTTTTTAAAGTTTACTGTTCTTTCTTACTGTTCTTCTTAACTGGATGCATAAAACATATTATCAGAGTCGCGGTGAGCTAGTGGTTAGGTCTCTAATATAGGGCTCCAGGCTCGAAACCTGGATCCGCCATGTATTGGGCCTGTTGCACTCTAAATCAAACGTAGGGGGGGGGCAATGTCCCCCCGTTGGTGTGGAGCAAAAGCTTGGAGAGGGGTTGCCAGCTCAGGTGTCGTCCTCGTCATCCAACTGTGGTTCACAATTGCGAGGTCTGTCCCAAAAGAGCCCTCATGTTGCTTCAAAACGGGGCATTAATGTAACTAAACTAAAATAAATTATAACTCTTTTAGCTCAAAATTTTGCTTTCTTATTGTAGAACAGAGAATCAGTAAACAAAAATCCTTTAGGAAATTACGTAAATTATAAAACATCTTCGGTTTGGTTGAAATCAGTCCAGTGGTTTAGGAGGAGATGTGGAACATACATACATGGCCACAATGACTTTTATTTAAATTAAGATAATTATTATATAATTCTAAGATTAAGATTGCTGGCAAATAGCATGAACCATAAAAACGTTTTAGTGGAGATTTTGTCACAATTATTTAATTTTAATTAAGTAAATAGTTAATTTTAATTAATCAAACAGTTAATTTTAATAGTTACTTTGATAATTAGTTAATTTTACAGATTACTTTAATTTGATATTTAACTAAATGGGATTTGAATGAAAATTATTAACTATTTGAATTTGAATGGCGGGACCAGGATAATTCAATATATAATAGCCAAAAACGATAGATATTTAAATAAGAGTTTCCTTTGTCCTTTTTGATATTGAAAAATATATCCTTAACTTTAAAATTGTTTTGAGATTTTCTGCCTGAGTATTTGGTTTTAACCGTCGATGGAGATTTAAATTACTGTTCAAATTGGATGCATTCATATCCTATGCTTTAAACACACATATTAAATTTGTCACTCACAATGTTTAATAATTTTTATTCTCTTATATGTTAAGAATTTAGTCACTATCATCTCTGTAACCAGGGGCTGCTCTAAATGAGCCCATTTTAGTAGTGTTTCATGTCATGTGATTTCACCGTATGACAAAGTAATGTTCGCACAATTATATTATAACCTAGATTAAATAAATTAATTTTTAAATCTAGAGTCTTTCTTCATTCGTGTCAAGAGTCAATTTCTTGTTATTGTTTCAGACAGGCTGGCTTAATGTTATCTAGGAGATATTTGCACTGCTGAGATGTTTATTTCTTTATGACTCCTACCTGTTGAATGATTATGTGTTGAGATATAAAAAAAATGACCAATGTACTGACCGATAAATCTAGTTTAATCTTTTGGAATAAAAAATGGAATCGTAAAACCTTTATATAGTAAAAAATCAAATGTCATGAAAACAGAATCGCAGCATAAATATTGCAATGTGTAGAAACAATAAAGTCATTGGCTATGTCTGCATTGATCAATATGTAATATTTCAATACTTTTGTAACATTAAAGTAAAGGAATCTACCTCTGCCTTCAAGCTTGCCGAAAAGGGATTTTTTTAAAAAGACGATGCTTATATGGGAATTGCAATATGTCTAAAAGAAAGAATTTAAAACAAATGCAAGGTAATTAAATCACGGAAAAGAATTATTCCTTCTCAAAAATTAATCGACAGTATCTTATAGAAGAACTTACTATTTTAGGAAATAACGTTCTGAAAATTGTTTCTGTACCGTATTGCGCGAGTTGCATAAACATCGCCTATTCCGCTAGTGGGAGGAGACCTCGCATTCGCTCGTCCAGTCAGATTCGTCGTAGGTTGCTATCGGACTGAACTGGAGTAGGGAATGTTTATATGCTGACCGGTCACCGCAATCGAGGGAGAGAGATTTTGGAAGAGAAAGGAGCGAAGCGGTATTTCGGTTGCTCTGCGCGATAGCTATTTTGGTATTCTATTTCTCGCTGAGGAGGATAGAACTACATGTAATATATGTATTTCTCATTGAGGAGAATAAGAAATCATCTGTGAGAAATTGCATAACATTGAAGGAATCCCGAATAAAGGATTTAGCTTGCAACCCAGTTTCTTTATTGCTCAAAACGAACCATCGAACGCCACATTGTCGCCGACGACAGGACTGTCACTGAAATAACTGGGTTTTTTGTTTCTCCCCTATCACCGTACGATAAGAGCGAATTCCTGAAGTGGTCTAGAAGTTGCGCTTCCGAACTGATCATGGCGTTCCTCTACAAAGCAAAGAAGAATTATCTACGTGCTGTCGCTGAAGAATTGTGGATAGAAGTAACAGAAAAAAATGATTAAGCCGCAAATAATTGAGGCAATTATAGCGAGCGAACATTTTGAAAAACAGCTTGTTTTAAATATGCTGGAAGAGGAGGAAGAATTAGAAGAAAAAAAGCATTAGAAGAAGGAAGGAGAAAACGCGAAGTTGAAGAAATGAAGAAATTGAAGATAGGAGAAGAAGAGAGCATATGGAATTCGAACTTCAAAAGCTGCGATTGGAAAACGAAAGATGTAGAAATGACAGTGATCGTGTAGTGACTGCTGAGCTTAGTGCAAAACCGAAGATCGATTTGCATAGTATTTTACAAAAGTTTGATCCGAGATCTAACGATATAAGCTTGTATCTTATACTTTTCGAGAGGCAAGCAAAAAGAGCAGAGATTCAGAATAAATATTAGGTTTCATATTTAATTGGATTGTTACCAAGTGAAATGTCACAGATAATCGCGAGAGAAGATGAGGAAGTAACTGAAGATTACGAGAAAATAAAGGTCTTGCTATTAAAGATATACAAGTTGACACCGGAAAGGTTTCGACAGCTGTTTGTGAATCACAATTAGGCACCAGAAAATATGTGGACCGACTTCGTGTACGAGGTAAAGAATTACTTCCATGAATGGATTCTTGGAGTAAATTTAAGAACTTTTGAAGAATTATCCAACTTGATAATTACAGAGCAGATTTTAAAAAGGTGTCGTCTGAGATTTACTATCATTTCCTAGACGAATGGTCGCAATTAAAAATCCCCGAAGAGTTTGCCAACAAGTTGGATGATTTCGAAAATGTTCGAGCGGAGATAAAGATTAAGGAAACTTCTTGGAGATATCATCCAGGGGAACGTTATACTTACGACTGCGTCCCCTGTAGAAGAAGAAAAATACGGGACTCCAGAAGAAACAATACAGCACAAGGATTAACACGCGTAAAGATTGTTACGTCTGTGTATTATCCCATCTGGCAAGAGATTGCCTAGAGAGATATCAAGTACCAACACCCCATAAAAAAAGAATTAAACCAAGGCAATCATGTCCCAACAGCGGAAATACAATCGTACCGTTTGAAACCAGAGATGTCGCCTCATTTACCTTCAAATATACCCATTAATGCACTACAGTATATCACCACCGTAGTAGGCGAAAAAGAAGCAAAAACTCGGATAGATTCAGGAGTCCAGATACCGGTAATCAACAGAAACTTCTTATCACCGTGAAAATTAACTACAGGGGAAATTATACTTACCAGCGCTTTTGGAGAGAGAATTGAAGCCGGGTTGGCGAAATTCCCAGTCTCATTAAAAAGCCAGAATAAAGACGAGTTTTATCGCCCCATTGAGATACTTGCAGCTGTGTCCAGTAGAATTCAAGAGCAGCTGATTATCCCAACGAATATTTATCAACTACTCAAGAGCTCCACAGAAGATGGTGGGGAAAGGAAAATATAATTATTACAGCCTAAGTTAGCCATACAAAGAACGAATGGAGAACTAAGCGTATCGCGAAACGGAGTTTTCGGAGAAGAGAGGCTGAGAGAAGACCTGGAAAGACTACGGTGGCAAAGAATACTGTCCGAAATTGAGGCAGTAAGCACTGAAAAGAGGTCAGAGGACCTTGAATCGGATGTGCAACCTGATAAACAACCTGAACGTTGTATAATCGAGAATCCACTAAAAGCCACCGCGTACGGACTTGCTGATAGTGAAAATAAAGGTGGACATGCAAATACTTGTGTAGGTGATGATGAACTTTCTAACGACGAGTGTACTGGGCCTTTCTATGGAGGGAATCGGGACATATCAGGATAAAATTGGGTAACTGTGCAGCAAACCGTGAGAAAACTTAAAATTTTTCTTTTAGGTTTCAAAGTTATCCGGAAATGTAGAGTGTTATCTATGCATCTGTACAACAGAAATTATTACGTTTATATGTATATGTGTTTTTTCATTTTTTTTTATAATTTACTGTACAATTGTTTTAGAAAGTTTTTTTTTTCGTGCATATCGTAGTTGGATTCATTGATTAATTAGTGTTTGACAATGAAGTTCTATATATAGTTTTCTTTCTTTACTCTTTAATCGTAAAATATGCAAGTGTGTGATGTGTAAATATTGTTCAAAAGTTTATGTGTATAAATGGGTGCTTCAGTTATTCCAAGTGTCAAAGGATTTAATTTATTTGACCGGCATTGTGTAAATTGAGTTTGAAGTGGTTTGAATGCCCATTTATTTAATTCCAGATTTATTTCAGCTGTGAACAGAGTAACAGCAATATGTATGAGAGATTATTATAAATTTGTGAAAGCTATGGTTTATTTACAGGTTCCGGAAATGCAAAGACTAGACATACTTCTGCTCTAGCGCTTTATTATACTAAGAAGAATAATTGTTTTATGCTCGGTATGCTATTTAACCAAGGAACGCAAGCCTGTTTCAATCCCTTGTATATTGTATATAATTTAGGAAATATGGTTGGTTGCAATCTCATTTGAGTAACTTTCATGTATGTAATTGAGAAATATTGCTTCCTTAAGACGTAAATTTGAATGTATTTATCGTAATTAACATGTGCATTAAGGTAAGTTGGAATGTTGTATTAATAATGGTAGAATGTTTTATGCGCCTTTTTAATATATTGTGTCGAATTGCTTATTATTGTTCTGTAAAATGTAATGTGATCTGGATCCCCAAAGAAAAATGCAGCTTTATGTTGCCTGAAAACAGTGCAACACAAATCTTGCGTGAGGGTGTAGTAATTCGGGGCTCCAGACCGCTTAACTTCATAGTTATCACGCAGAGCAAGGCGACATTTCTTTTAAGGCCGATAGATGGCATTCCTTGAGAGCATTGAACCCAGGGGTGCCTGCGACTTTCGGGGTGACCGGTCACCGCAATCGAGGGAGAGAGATTTTGGGAGAGAAAGGAGCCAGGCGGGATTTCGGTTGCTCTGCGCGATAACTATTTTGGTATTCTATTTCTCCCTGAGGAGGATAGAACTACATGTAATATATGTATTTCACATTGAGAAGAATAAGAAATCATCTGTGGGAAATTGCATAACATAGAAAGAATCCCGAATAAAGGATTTAGCTTGCAACCCAGATTCTTTATTGCTTAAAACGAACCATCGAATACCACAATACGATTCTGGATTTACAGTTTCAATAGAACCAAGTTTTTGTATAAGCAAGAGCAGCGTTGGAATCCTATCAATATATACGGTATGGAAACATTATGAAGAATAAAATATCCGGCATGAATAATAAACATAGTGAAGATTCTCAACGGCAGAAGGCATAACTTTGTCACAGACGAAACAAGCCATTATCCGCTTCCATTAGCTCTCAGAGCATTCGCTGCTGACATTTTCTGCATTCTATGTATTTATAACTTTCTTCGATATCTTTTAAGCCAAGAAGGCATCCTTTAACTATAAACCTCATCAGGCTGCTTCCCTGGAGATGGATTAATACATTATTGACCGGAGACGTCATACGACGCCTTTCGATAACAGAACCTAAATGATTATTATACATTTTAATTACGGTTATCGTCCATTTTCGTTATATTTTCAATTGTTTACGAAATGGCATACTCATGCAATTTTTACAACAATTCTAATGGCAAATATACCACGAAACTCTCACTTTCTAGAAAGACGTCGTAAGTTCAAGTTGTCTGTATTCCAACATATGCGGATTCTTTCTTATTCACTTTTAGGAAAAATCGTCGGCCACACGCATCAGTTTCTACAAAAAATCCCGGTCAACAATGTGTTAATAACTATAATAGAACAGCTTTCAGTTTAATAAAATGAATAAGAGTTAATGATTGTTCTTACTTTCCTCATCATGAGATGTTTCAATATCCAATTGATTTTTCCTTTTATGAATTTAGGGAGTTTCTTTTCAGCTCGGCAAACATTCTATTAAAAAGCGAATTCCAAATTGCAGGTATGATTCAGGTAATTCACAAAAAAACTACTCTAGAATCTAAGCGCTTTATTCAAAAGAGTGTTAGAAATACAAATTGTAAAACAGTACAAAAAGATAATCATACGAATAGAATGCAAGAAATACAAATATAATAGTTAATGTTTAGTGTATAATTTGGATTTATGCATTGACTGCATCGCAAACAGCTTTCACAGCTCATCCACTAACTAAGACGTGTCCTGTAACAGCTGCGTTGGAGTCGTGAACATTCAGAATATTTTCCACCGATTCCATGATGGAATCATTTAAGTATTTTCTTCTTTCTGTGATAATAACTCTGATGAAGGGTAAAAAAAATGCCGTAAAAGAAAACCACATGGCGAAAAAGCATTTTACCGTCTCTTTTTCGAACTTCTTTACCAGCCAAAAGCTCAAGATCACCATTAGGAAAATATCCAATGCAAATTCGCATCCTGGGTGACAAGCAGTGACGGCCACCGTCATGTACCACGATGAGGCATCGATGCACCGGAGGGAACAACGGGGTACTCTATACATGAAGAACAAACAAAGCGACATCAGAAGGAAATTCCGCACACACTGTTGAACATGCTGCGTGCAGTAAAAATAGAACAGAAAGGTGGCAATGTTCATGTTGTACATGGCAGCCTCTGGAACAGTATTGGGAAAGAGGTAAATACTGATGAAAGCCTTAGGACCAAGATTCACAATAGGCCACACGGACTCCATAGAAGATGCATCCACCATACGCAGGAAGGGCTGCACTATTTCCGTGAAATTTTGCGCCATCTGAAAACAGAACAGGAAATTTCAAGAGAAAATTTTCGCAAAGGTTCAGTGAGGCGTTTACTTCACGAGATAAATACACTCCACTATGCACGCTGTGCTATTTAAATACTTAATATCACAAACTATATTTGAAAATGTCCAATTTACGCATCAATTACTGACAGGGCTGAATTATAAAGTAGGCAACTGCCTAGGCCCCCCCCCTCCCCACAACTTTGGGGGGAGTAGATCTCAAGTGTTTTTTTGCGATATTTTCAGGGTAATTCAATTCTGTTCTTTTAATTGATTTACAAGGGCCATATACTCGAACTAATTCAACAAGTATCGTTTAAATTTTAGAACATTATTTAATTTTTTTTTTCATGATTTCAAATTCACTTATAGATTGCGGTACTTTTTTCTGCAGTTGGCAGGCTGACTCACGAGCCAACAGCCGAGGCAAACTTTGAATAAGAGTACTTAGAAGTATGTTACAAAAAGTTTTGTAAAAATGCTTAAAGATATTAGATTAAAATCAATAAAAAGACATCTGGTTTTGGAAGGTAAAGTCCCACTCCCCCGAAATTTATATTGCTTAATGGTCCCTGTGAGGCTTAATCCAGCCATCGAAAATACGATGTTTCTCCGAATCAGGGAAAAAAGCAGTACATATTTCCAAAATGTTACGAATACATTTCGGTTATAATAACTTACTAAAGTAACTTCCAACATCTAAAGTAAGCTCAACCGAGTCTTTTGTTGACAATCTAAATTTATCATGAAGATAAAATAAGTTCTGTTGATCGGGAAGTTAATTATCTCTCTATTTAATCTCTTAGAGTTATTCTCCACCTTTGGCGTAGACTTTTCATTAATATATTTTCATAAATAATTCTGTCTACAGAAATAAGATCGCGAAATCCGATATTAGTTTGGTTATTGTTTTATGATATAAAAGCCACTTTCGGTTATGTTGTACCAAACTCGATTTTAAAAGATAAAAATATGAATAGATCATATTATAGAAATCTATACCAAGATTTGTTCTTACAAAATGTCAAAATACAGTCAGATATTTTTAAAAAAACGAAGTAACACTAACTTGTAGTCACGGCGCTTGAACAAATTCGAGTACATATATTACGCAACTACTAAAAATATTGTACAGCAACGGATTCGGAAACTTTCCGCGCTTTTGCGCATGCGCCGGGCGGAGTTATTTTCATCAAAATAGGGGAAAGTGAAGAATGAAAGGATGATGTTTACATTTTACCGAGCGTGATCTAACAAAAGAACTCCGGAAATGCGCTCATACTACTCATTGCCCGACACCCCTTTCCGGTGTAAAATCGTCCAAAAGAGATAGTCTCTGTATCCGTGGTCAGACTATACTCTTACATATGCCTAAATAAACTGGTAAAACCCTATTGTCTTAAGAAGATCGTTTCTATGTGAAAACAAAGATGACACATTCGTAAAAAACCTCTTCAAGACGTCTCAGAATCCTTGCAGATCTGTCTTGAAATTTCGTTTCAAAAGATGGGATACTGCATCCTAGATGGGATTTCGCAATGAACAAAGTGGATCAAATAGAAATGCATCTTTAACAGCTTCTTGGTCGGATTTTTTTCGAATTTCGGACCCCAAAAAAGCATTTTTTTTTTTTTTTATTGTAGAAAATACCCAAAAGTGATTATATTTTCCATTCAAGGTGGGAAATCTCACCGCGAAAACATGAAGAAAGCAGGACAATTGGCGCCATCTCTCGGCAATATTCAGAAATACAAAAAATAATCGCGGAATATAACGAGGCGTGTAAGTAGCGACGAATTCTCGTCAGTGCATGACATGCGACGCCGATCGTGCGGGCACACAAAAAAATCCAACATTTGATGCGCGAAACTGACCAAGAAGGGGTTAAATCTGGAAACTCAAAACACATATATGAGGATTTTCTCCGATTTTATTATTAACGGATCACACACTTTAGTGTATTACTTCAGTAACACACAGAAAAAGCATTACTGCGATAGAGCCGTTTTTGTTTGTACGAACTTGCATACAGCTGAGAAAATATGAAAATGTGTCTCTTAAAAGCCATAATTGACAAGAAATCAGATGGAAAAGTCATGGGATTTTGGATTGAAATTAACTCATTTGAAAAATTTCAAATCTAGAAATAAATTCGCAATAAAATTTATGAATGATGCTAATAGAGCCATTTGGCTTTCGACTTGAAAATGAAGGTTCGCAAGCAATTCTTTTATAAAAAAAAAAGCACTTTATTATGTTAAAATTTTACATTTAAATTACAGTTCGATAAAATTCCAAAGTATTTCAACATTTCTTGCCACATAGCCGATAAAAATCGCTTCATTTCACAACCATTCAACTTCACAAGATTTATCCAACCGAGCAATCGCTTTCTTGTAGGCATTTACACAAGAAGGGCAAGCGAAAACTAAAGCTATTCCAAATGTCGAAAGAATAGGATAATCCTGTTGAAACTTCATAATCCATCTGGACAAACAGACCATGAGAAAAATGTCCAACATATACTCACAGCCCTTTTCAAAAGAGCATATGGTTTCCAAGGATACCAGTCCGAATACACCTAGATATTTCAAAGAAACTTCAGGACTTATGTAAACCACGAGCATGGCAACCACCATCAAAAACCAGCTTCTGATGCTAATCCAAAGTTGACCCGTGCAGTACCAGTAAAACAGGCCAATGATGGGAATCATGAGGTAAATACCGCCTTCTGGAACCATCTTGGGAAAAACAATACTGCCAATGATGGACTTGCCAACGACCGTAATCGCAGGCAAAATCTCGGGTAAGGCAGGGTGGTCAGGAAAGTGCAGGAACGGCTGTACGATTTCAGTAAAGTTGGTAGACTCCATCTGAAAACAATACAAGATTGAAATTCCATATTTCAGTAAGATAATTCTTTATATTGCCACACCTGCAGGGCCAGATTTCCCATAGAGCCAACCAAGGTCATGGCTCAGGGCGCAACAATCGGAGGGCGCAAATATAAAAGAAATTTAAATAAAATATTCATAAATTTCAGTATTATTTTGAAAAACCATATAAAATACCATTTTTAAGCATATTCATACACATTAAATAAACTGGAGGCGTATTTGCGTTGCCTATCTCTATAGTTATGGTGTTACACAAGGGGAGAGGGCGTAGAATGAAGAGCTTTGGCATAGGGCGTAGAAATGTATAAATCCGGCCCTGCACACCGGAAATATTCACTCTTTTCTAATGTACGGTTAATTATTTTGTATCTATTGTTTTGAGATGCGAACTTCTTTTAGCAATTTCTTTCTATTTATGAGCCTCGTTCCGAAGAAGCATTTCCCAAATTCCTTCCCTCCTACGTTAGTGTGGTTTGCCTTTTTATTGGCACATTAGATCGATTCCAGTGACGTCGTATTGTATTAAATTATGAAAATCGTATTCACAGAGTTGAAAGACATAATCTTTTATTTTCTACTAGCCGCCTACGGCGACCAGCTGGTTCGCCAATCTTGTATTAATAGTAATAAGGCAATTAAGGCTGACATTTTCAACATTTCAATTTTTGTAAGCTAAAAGCAATAATTGCAATAAGGACAAAGAAATGAATTTACAAACACAAACAGTCAACAGGTTAATTAGTAAAACCTAATTTTAATTTTTTTATACACAAATCAAATATGTATAGGATGTGTTTGCATATAATAAACTTTGAGTTAATTCCTTATGTTTAAGAGTTTAAAAATGATAAGTAAAAAAATTCTTTTAAAAAAAGTAGTGGAAAAGATTTTAATAAGTAATGAAAAATTTGAAGTACAATAATTAAATCCCTCAGCTAAAAAAAATTTACATATTAAAACTAATTAAAACTCAAAATAACTAATGATAACTAAATGAAGTTTTTTTTTTCCTAAAAAAAAAGAATTGATTACATTTTATAAAACACAAAAATAAATTCATGATAACCATTTGAATCTAGTCAATAAAAACAACCATTTATATATTTAAAAAAATAATGAATTGAAATGCATGAAAAAAAAAAACCGAAATCTTGAATAATTATTCTGTGCATAACAAAAGTTCAAACACACACTAAGAAATTAAATATGTATAAACTATAAAAATGCAAATTATCAAATAATAGCAAATGATAAAAAATGAACTAAAACAGGTATATGGTTTGGATAATAGTTATTCTCTCCACCCAAAGTAACTTCATATCTGTTAAGTAATAAAACTCAAAAAATCCATATCATTCTCATTGCAAAACAAAATATACATGGTAGGATAATTACTACTCTGTGTTTAAAAACATTTATACACCCTGCATAAAAAAAAATTAAACACCTATAAAACATGCATACATGTGATTAATCATTATCTCTGCGGAATAAAACATGAAAAGCAAACTTT
>BGPR01000065.1:1471654-1621218 GCA_013235015.1 Araneus ventricosus
ATAAATATATTAATAAGAATCCATCAGAAGGTTTTAGAAGGATCACTCGATTAAATTATGTAAAAAATATATCTTTTATTCTTCAACGATCAACATCGCGCCTTGTCGCTGGGTGGGACTCTGGTTAGTTTCTACCGTGCTCCCCGAGACAGGAAATACATCGGCGAGTTCGCCTTATGCGATTGGTTGAATGGCGGAGTGATAAGATACGTCACTCGCTTGCGCCTCTCTGTGAGTGAACATGAGCGGAGTGCTACAACATTATAATTTTAAACACAATGACACACATACACACACTAATAAATTTATTATCTAAAAAACTGTTAAGAAACAAATTACTAATAATATGATTCTAACAAAAAAAGAACTAATTATTATTTAGCTAATTTACCATTCATAACCTATGGTTTAGGCATAAGTATTCATTGATAGTAAGTTTGTTTTGATGTTGCGCGCCGAGAATGAGACGTAGATCAACATCTCTTTGGCCCCTCCTACTTACTCTCGTACCCAAATAACTATAAGATTCTGACGACTTTAAAAATTTATAAAAATTATAAAATTTTGCACAATAATAAAACTGGTATCGTTGGAAAGATAATTTTTTGCTCTTTAAAATGACATAAAAATTTGTTCTGTCCATCAATTCATTCAGAAGTTATTGGCAAAAAACGGCGAAATTTGGTTTAATTTTTAAATAATTTAAATTTGAATCAAAATTTCAAAAAAAACGGCTCCGAGGTGCACATCTTCAGCATCTAAAGTACATCTGTACCAAATTTGGTAACTATGTTCTACGGTCTGTTCTATACACCGCCAACAGACACACAGACAGACATTCATCTTTATTAGTAGTAGAGATAGAGATATTCAAGTCTTTCATTGTTAGTATTTTTGAATTCATTTATTGTTTCTGGAAAGGTGCCGACTGGAAGCTGTTCTAGGACAACTGGGGAAAAGAATAATTTTCAACCGTGGTCAATTACCCGTTAGGATAACGTGGATATGAAATCAGTCTCGAAAGCGAGAGCCTCTGATCCAGAAAACTCTACTACCAGAATTGAACGGAGTTCTCTCCCTTCAAACTTTCTCGAATATTCCACAATATAATTTTGTGTTTAGCTTCATCACATAGTGAAGAGAATCGAAAATGCAGTACTTATTATATAGTACTGCATTCCATTTGACTGATTTGGACCGAAATTTTATACAGATATTCGTTTTCCGGCGATGATCAAATATCAAATTTCATTTATCTAGCTCACTGCGTTTTTGAGTTGTCGTTTTCACTTGAACACAGACGGACAAACACAATTCCAACCAGCGGAAGTGGCCTCCCCGAAACTTTCTCGCATACGACCAGTAACGTGGGGTGGGTAAACACCCAGTGGGTAGGTGAATATTCTTGGGGTATTTACACAAGGCCAGGTTACTTTGAGAAAAAATTATGAATGGAGATTTACAATGAAACATATCAAATTCATGAATTCCCAAAAACTTAATATTTTGCAAAAAAAAAAAGAGTATGTTCTCAATTTTGGTACCAGAACTTTAACTTTTTGACTACGAAATCTTACTACTGATATCACGCAAGATTTCACCATGTCTTCCAACTGGAGAATGTCAGAACGAACTTTCGATTCAGGGGTTGACATAATTTCCGAACTGCGGCTCGCTACAATTAGCTTCGTAGACCGCCAAGGTCAAACGCCAACCATACTAACTTAAGTAAAATAAGCGAAACGCTTGCCAACACACAGTCGCAATGTTCATTTTGAACTAAATATGCAGTGAACACCTGTTTTTTAACCGATTTGAACGAAATTTGGGCACAGATCTATAATTAATATTAACATTCGTGATATCAAGTTTTATTTATCTAAGCCAAAGGGCTTATGAGATACAAGTATGCGATTATACAGACCGACAGACAGTCAACCCTTTGACGGATTTGGCCCAAAATTTTATACGGACCTTCATTCATGACGATAAAACTGTATGAAATTTTATCCATCTAACTATTCAAGTTTTTGAGCTATAGCGTTCACATGACCGCGGACATACAGACAGACTTCCCCTTGATGGATTTTGTCCAAAATTTGATAGAAACCTACAAATTATGTTTAAAGACCACATACCAAATTTTATCCCCGTAGCTGTAATAGTTTTCGAGTTATCGTGTTCACAGACAGACACACAGACATAATTCCAAAATTGTGTTTTTCGGACTCAGGGAGGACTAAAACGTGGAGATTCGTCAAAATCGCGAGTTTGAATTTTTTGACGATTACAATACTTTCTCTTTGTATACTTCGTATACGAGAAAGTAAAAATGTCTTTTTTTCGGATTCAGGAAGATCTAAATCTCCGTGTCGAATTTGAATATTACAACGCTTTCTCTTTGCATAGAATAAAGAGAAAATGTCTAGATCATCAAAAGTTTAGGAATGCTTTGTCTAAGAAGGTACAATGCTATCGGAAACTAGTATTGGTTTGTTACAAGAAATGCTCATTATGTCTACCAATAATAAAAGCGAATGTTTGCAGGCAGACTTTTGGACCTAGAGCTACTAGATTTGGTACAAATGCAATTTAGAAGGTGGAAACATTTTTAATTCCTAGCTTTAGGCAGCTAAAATAAAATAAAAATGTTATTTTTCAGGCAAAAAGTAGGGTGGGGCGATAATTATATAATAAATAATTAGTATAGTAGCCGATAATTAGTATATAAAGGACTCGAATCTATCAATCACTTTCTAATCGGGATGCGTATAAGGTATTTTCCATTCCCACCTTAATGTTTCCGAGAAAAAGGTTATTAAAACAAAGCAAGCCTAAAATGTGTGTGCAGATGACATATTTAATGGCGTGAGGAAAATTGTGCGCAAGGGACACACCGCCGGAGTTTTCTGTTATTAGTGGTTTCTATTATTATTTTGTGTGTGTGTGTGTGTGTGTGTGTGAATTTCATCGAAGTTGAACTTATTCCGCAGTTGTAACACATGTTGTGTGTTTATTCTGAATTCGAAAGGCGTTAAAAGCCTGTGCTCGAAGAATAAATTAACTATATATAATCCTCAGAAGATTAAGAATAAATGTTTTGAAACTTAAGAACAATTTTTTCGACGGAATTTTTAAAAATGTATCTATTTCTTTTGTTTTTTTATTAGTAAGGAAAACCAATTGTCGAAAAATACCGGACATCCCGAATTATTTTTTGAATATTATGCAAGTCCATAATAAACCAAATCTAACAGATATAATAAAAAGCAATCAATTTTCAGATTTCGCGCGATCAGCTTTCAAGAAAAGAGATTCGGTTTTTTCCCGTAATCTTCCTGATCAGAAAACAGTTTTTACTAGCAGATTTTTTCTCCTCCTCACTTCAGATCACACACACAATGTCCATATCAAAGGCTTGCATCTTAAAATCTAAAAACATGAAGTTGATCATACTCGGATAAACAATGGAAACTCACCATAGTAGAAGAGAATCAAGGACCACAGGGCAAAATTGTGAAGATATAGCACAACTATTGAAGATTAGGAAAAACAAAAAACATTTTCTTGTTGATTGTCAGAAAAATTCGGACATTAAATTGCGTCAAAATGAATCGGTAGAATTTTCACTCTACAGAATATCTTTCATGCAATCATTGAATATGAACTGGTATATTTATGAAATTCTCTTTAGTCTCATGTTTTTGAAAGTTATCCGCTTGCGATCATTTTGCATTATTTCGAAAGATTAAGGGAGACTCAATCGAATCCACTTCCAGAAACTTTGATAAGTCGCTCAAAGTTAATCCAAACGAAGGATATGCACCCAATTTAGGAACAATACTTTAAATACTATGGGTTGGGTTGGTTTTTATGGCTCAAAAGCAGTTTTTGACCATTCTGCGCCAAACACGTAAATACTATGGAGACAGATCGTTAGAATGCAAGTTCGCAATCTAGCTACAGCAGAGATGGAAAACTCCATAAGATGTACTCCTTAAGCATATCCGTCTTCCTGTATCGCAAATTGTGTACAGTATAATCCCGGTTAACCGAACTAGAGGAGGGGGGGGGAGGAGCCGTTTTCGGTTAAGCCATGAACATCTATTATACTTTGTAAATAATTACAGTACGTAATTTTGAAATGTTTTGAGTATAAAACGAATTCAAAACTCCCTTTGTAGGCTACACTTATATTCTTTATTAAAGTTAAAATTACATTTTTAGGACGAGCGTTCACCTCTCCGCTTGCCATGACCCAGTGCGCTCTCGCGATTATTGCCGTACGTGCTTTTTGGATTTGCGATTTCAGAGGCACTTCGGGTAACTCGGGTTTCGGTTAACCCGAGTTTTACAGTATTGATGGATTCCGATTACAGTAAAAACAAGAGGGCAATTTTTAGGGTATGAAAATAAGAGCTTCATGTAATTAACATATTAGTGAACTAGATTCTGGATGTTTTCATTCACTTGAAACATCGCCTATACCCATGTACTTGAATTCAGGGCCTGCGCCCGGTTTGCTTATTATCTGAGTGATCAACTGGTAACGTTTTTAACATTCATTTCAGTTGTAGATAGATAAAAATGGCAAGCGATAAAAACAAAAATGATTTCAAAATTCTACCGAGCTATACATTTTCCGATAAAAAGAGATAATAGATTAACGCTTTGGCCTACGATTTTATTTAACCTCCTTATTAGACGACGTATTCTATTTGGAACATTTTTTTTTATTTTAATATATACAAGAAGTTGGAGGGCAGTTGACATACACACGCGTGCTCAAGTGCCTTTTGCCTCACTTAATAGTTACATAGATTTAATTATCGCTTTAAATATCAAGTATTCTGTTATTCGACGCACGAGTTAGACAAGTATGCAAAGTGATTAAAAAGAGGATAATTCGTTATCGAGAATTTTATATCAATATTATAACGCAACCATCCCAACAAACACACTTCCATGGTTTAATATAGTAGCGTCAAATGTCGGGTGTGACCGAAGATTGATGAAGATTAAAAGTGATATAGTAAATTCTAAGTTTAGATTACCAAGTTCTAAACCCGGAATTAACCTTCTTGCAGATGGGCGTATGTAGGAGATACTTATATATCGTGCATCGTATTACATATTCACATCAATTTCTTATAGATTTAAATAGAATTTTTATTTATATAATTTGTGTTTAGTATACAGCTAATAAATACAGATTAAGCAAGTAAAAGTTGCATGGATTTTGTGGAAAATATAAATATGTAATACGATGAACGATATAAGTATTTCCTACATACGCGTGACTGCTGGGAAGTTAAAATTAGCTTATTTTGAAAGTGAATGCTGATACTTTATCCGAAAAACATGAATTATAAATTGAATACAAATAGAAATTTAAATGATGAATTAATGTTCAATAAAATAGCATCTCAAAAGACAATCAACTTAAATTTCATAATGAAACTCTTTACCTTTTTTTATCACCAACGTCCCACTTCTTACGGCCAGAAGACAATCGAAATTATTGAATTCAGGAGCGAAATTCAGTGTAACGCGGCTTTCACTTACTTTAAGCTACAGTTATGCATTATTTAAAGGATGTCTTCTTCCTGGAATGCCTTTCAATGGACCAGTTTTCTGGTTTGTTTACGTGCCTGCAATACGTATTTCCGGTGCAATGCTAAGCCAATGGATCTTCAAATCGGAAGTCCAACATACAAGCAGATAAAGTCAAGTTTTTTAACGTAAGTAAACAAACCAGAAAACTCATCCATAAGGAACTTCTAGTTGACAGTACAGATACACAGCAACTAGATATTTGTGAATTGATTCATCAGTCTGGTTACTTGGGTGTCAATTCCGGTAGCGTAGCGAAGGAGGTGCATATGCCGCGGGTGCTAATCTTAAGAGGCGGTAACGAAGACAAAATATTAATCCATTTATTTTATTTTTCAAGCCAAATATGAAGAGGAGGTGAAAAAAATATGGTCATAATAATAGGGTCTATTCTGGTACCCCCGGTTGGGCTGGGAGACGTCACTTTTCCCGGCCGTTAACAACGGAAAAAGTGACATCTCCCAACCCAACCGGTGTACCAGAATAGACCCCTAAAAATATGGACGTCATTTATTCTTCTAATTCCATTGGTCATTCTTGTAAAAAGTATCGCAAAATACCAGAGGTGTAGTTAGGATTCCGGAAAAAAAATGTTCCTTAGTGCTCATCTAAATTTAATACCTAGAATTTAAAATCAATTTTGAAACACAAAATAGCTGATTAGAACCTAAATCAGTTACGTAACTGCAATAAGTATGTATTCTCACATGGACGCCAAACGAGTTCTATTTTTCAATTACTAATTTTTACTCTCACTGTGCCAACTGGATTACTGATTGAAAGTGGTGGATTAATATTTGGACTAAAACGAATCGTTCTTCAATGGGTGCCTGGCCATTGTGGTCTTTGGGGTAATGAACAAGCTGACTTCCTAGCAATAAAAGGTGCTAACTTACTACAACAACCAAATACAGCTACTTCTTTTTGGAAGATTAAACTGTTTCTGAAAAATTTGTGTACATCTAATTCCTTGCGGGATCTTCAGACTCGTACAGCTCTAAAAAGTTGGAGGAGGGTTAGCTCTTCTTCTATACTTGACAAACCTAGACGTGATGCAGATGCAGCTTTCCGTCTGACCAACTGGACACGATTGCCTTGCCGCCCATCTGCACCGCTTAGGCATTTCTACCGAAACTTTTTGCCCACTATGCGATTCTGGAGAAGTAATGGAAAGGGACCACCTGCTCCGATGTGTTGCTCTTCAAGGACTTACGGAAGTGTCGAGATATTGGGAAGCGAGAGAGCTTTTGAGGCAATGACTTCGGTCTTCTGTTTTTGTTACACGTTCTTTTGTAACCTTTTTTTGCCTTCCATTGGAAATAAAAAATATTTGGACTGATTTTTGTAGTATATTATATAAATGAGGTGTTCAGCACGATATTAGCAATGATGTGTATCAATTTACGAAAAAGGACAGATGACTTCACAAGAAAAAAAAAATCCACTGCATTCACTGGTTAATTCAGAATCGAACCCAGCCTTTGGCATGATTAAAAAAATAAGCTTTCGAACTCGTTGTAAAAAATATTATTATTAAAAACCACGAATTTTCTCTAGAAAAACAGCTGAAAAGAGAGAACAGAAAACGTTTCCAGAAACAGTATTAGTACGCTCTAGGTACAAAGAAATTAAAATCTTAACCCCTTCGGGTAAAATGACGAGTATAACTCGTCATTGGTTTTCATGATTGCAAATACAACCGTGCAGACGAAAAAGAATTTGGAAGCCCTTCTAGGAGGGCGCCATTTTTTTTGTCTTGACCGAATCAGATCGGCAATAGTTCTAGACGATCTTTTGATGGCAATTTTTCTTTCTTTTTACTTTCTCGTATACGAAGTATACAAAGAGAAAGTATTGTAATCGTCAAAAAATTCGAACTCGAGATTTTGACGAATCTCCACCTTTTAGACCTCCCCGAGTCCGAAAAACACAATTTTGGAATTGTGTCTGTGTGTCTGTCATTGAACACCATAACTCGAAAACTATTAGAGCTACGGGGATGAAATTTGGTATGTGGTCTTTAAACATAATTTGTAGGTTTCTATCAAATTTTGGACAAAATCCGTGTACGGGAAATCTGTCTGTCGTCTGTCAGCGTTCATGTAAACACTATAACTCAAAAATTTGAATAGCTATATGGATAAAATTTAGTACACAGTTTAATCATCATGAATATAGGTACGTATCAAATTATGGGCCAAATCCGTGGACGGGTTGACTGTCTGTCGGCCTGTATAATTTACCATTGAAACCAATCCGCTATCTCCACGCACATGTGTACGGAAGCAATCGTCTGTGCTCGCGAAAGGAGCGATTACGTCAGTTTGTCCTTGAGACTGCAAGAGTGAAATCCAGCAGTGTGCGATAGATGCGTTTTAATCGGTACGCATCCCTTTGAATTCTTTACCTAGATATTTTTCAATCACTATAATGAAAAACCTTCTGATAGTCATTGGATTCTGGATAACAGTAGGTTCGAATTTTTTTAGCCACGCGGGGGAAGGAGAAACGGCACCTTTGGGGGAAAGTATACGAGAAAGTTTAGGGGAGAACACTCCCGCTGGTTTGATTACGGATTGAAAAGGATTTTGGAATGAATAGCCTGTGTAGCTGAAAATCCCAAAAAACGCATTTTAAAATCAAATCAACCGTGCAGACAGTAAAGACGAGGGTGGAATTAGTTATATTCCAATGCTTTAAGCTGATGAAAATGCGAGTTCTCAAATATGTTTGTTAATTTAAAGAATGAAGTATGAAAGTGTGTTATGTTTCATAAATAAAAGTTTCAAGACTTTGCTGAAAACTTCTTGCCATGTTTGTCCCACCAATGTATGCTCTTCACTTTCATACAAATTGAATGTTTTGCCTTTGTTTATTATATGTTGCTATAAGGCATTGTGATATAACACACCCTCAATAAAAATGAATTTTTTTAATAATGGGGATTATTCTCCTTTCGACATTATCGTATTTCGCCATTTTTAAAAATGCATTTTTTGTATTAATAAAATGTCACTTCTCGGCCTTTTGGCTCAGATCAAAGTGTTTCAGTTCTTATTTTAGTTCTAACTAGTTTTTCAATTTTTTTTTATGTTTCCATGGGAAAGAAAGGGGTGGGGGATACCCACAGATTGGAAATACTTCTTTTAGACAGTGATGATAAGCCTTTAATGCATACAGACATCAAATTTTATCCGCAAGGCACAAACTGGCCATATTCAAAGCTTAAGGAATTTTTTTTCAAAAACAATTTCCGATTCACACTCGGATTTATTATACAAGGTGATTTAAAAAATAATCATCGGATATAAACTCACTATATATTCAGAAAAGTATTATGAAAATAAACAATACCTCATAAAAAAAAACAACATTTCTTTATTTTTTCGAATAGTTGCAAACGTTCTGTACGTCCTCGATCCGACACATGTCTATCAGATAACCCGATTCACCCCGAGACGCTGAAGCGTGTCATTGACTATGTTCATAAAAGCGTTCTAATACGGTTTATGGGGCTTATTCAACTTTAGCGGCACGTGCACATATTGTCTTTAATGTAACCCCGAAAGGAAGAAATGACACGTGTAAGATCTAGAGACCTCGGAGGCGACCTAAAAAGGGCTAAAAAGTCGACCGATCTAGCGTCGAGGAATTTCTTCGTTGAGGCGACGAACTTCCCTGTGTCAATGTGCTGGTTGAGTACATCCTGTTGGAATATGAAGTTGTCAGAACCCACTTTCAATTGCGGAAATAACCGTAACTGATAACATACAGAGATAAATGGTGGTGGCCCCTTAGTGTTTAATTAACTAACAAGGGAAGGGGACGTACACCTTCCTTTTTGAGAATACTGTAAAGACGTTCACTTTAGGAGAATTTCCGAAGAGCATGTGCATTTTCCAGCTTTTACATCCAAACATCGTCAAGGTTTACTTTTCCACTTAAATTTGTTGTAACTACATGCGGTATGGTTTCAGGTGAAATCGGCGAGGTAAAATCTTCGAAACAGTTGTGGAGTATCCAGTTCACGACTAAGGGCGATTTGTTGATTTCTGGGTACTACGGTCTCTAACAATCCATTTCACCTTGTGAAACAATTGTCTTCCAGACATCTTTTTTTTTTTACACAAACAAGTATATTCCTTCCGAATTAATGTTTATCGCTTTGGCTTACAAATTTCGAGCCATCTTATCCAATGGGTTAATTGGGCTGTGGCTCAGGGGAGTCATTGATCCAAGGGCGTCTAAAAATTTACTATACTGATTTTATTTTGAACCATAGAAATTATTTAATTATAATTTTAAATACGCTAAAAGTAAAAATTTAATTATGGCTTGTAATTAGACAGATATTAATTTTGTGATTCTAATAAGCGTCTATATCAGTTAAAAAAATATTCATACAGAGACACACACACACACACACACACACAATTAATTTGAAAATAGTAAACTACAGTGAACTCTCGATATCTCGAACTTCGGTATCTCGAAAACCTTGATATCTCGAAAAAATATTTTTCCCCTTGAAATTTCGTATTTCTCTAATGTTAATTTCAATTCCTATCTCGAAGTGTTTTCGCTCAAAACCTTGATATGTCGAATTTTTTTCGAAGCGAAAAATATTTTTTCCCCTTGAAAATCGCTGTTTAGTTACATTGTGACCTTCATAAAGAGGAAATTCTGGGATGCTTCCCAGAATTTTCTGCAAAAGGGACAATACCACTCCCTTTACACCCAAATGGATATTCAAAGTCGCATAGTATCGGCTGGATCCGATGAGTGTCATTCTCACCAATTCGTTAGGCAAGCCTATTAGCTGTTGTGTTTATGTAACAGGTTCAACAAACTTGATTACACCTGTTAAATCAGTCTTTGAAAAACGTTTGTGGGGTGTAGTTGCGATTAAAAAGTGTGTGAATTGCCGGTTTGAGTTGCAAAAATGGAAGGTGGTGCCATGGAGACGAAAAAAGTAAGTGTTAAGCGAAAGTTGAATGTGTTGACAGTAAAGAAAAAAGTCTAGATTTTCGAAGTTGTTGATAAAGACGGGAAGAAAGGACAAATCGCCAAGGATTTTAAAATTCCAACATCGACTTTATCTACAATACTAAAGGACAGAGAGAAAACTAAAATAATTTTTGAACTGAAAAAAGGATCTATGAAGAAGATTCGAATTGAGATCCTGAATTGGAAGAATGCTTCATAAAATGGATTAAACAATGAAGAGATTGTAATTTACCTATTGGAGGCAATGAGTTGAAAGAAAAAGCGGAACAATTTGCACAGAAGCTGGGTTACAAAGACTTCAAAAGCAGCAATGGATGGCTGAGAATCTTTAAAAACCGTCATAACATTGCTTTTAGAAAATTGTGTACCGAAAGCCAATCAGTGAGTGATGAGCTTTGTTCGGAATGGATAAAAACTCTTCCTGATCTTCTCCAAGAATATTCAGTGCTGATGAGACTGGGCTTTTCTTCAAAGCATTGCTAGACAAAACTACAGTTTTCCAAGGAGAAACCTTCCATGGTGGAAAACAAAGTTAAGAGCGAGTAACGTTACTTTTAGCTACCAACATCGAGTAAGACTAAGAAGCTTACTCCATTGATGATTGGAAAATCTAGAAACCCAATGTGCTTTAAAGGAATTAAGTCATTTCCACTTCATTATAAAGCAAATAAAAAAGCTTGGATGACGAGTGAATTTTTCTCAGAGTGGTTAAAACAAATAAACAAGAAAATGTGTAAAGAGAAGAGGAAAATTGATTTATTCATTGATAACTGCACGGCTCACAGCCTTATCCCTGAAACGGACGCAGTATAGGTGGTTTTCTTCCCACCTAACACGACTTCCAAGCTGCAACCTCTAGATCAAGGGATAATAGGAAGTTTTAAAGTTTTTTATAGAAACTTGTAAAGAAGGTTGTGGATTCAATTGATAAAAAACAGAAAATGAAACCGTTTAATATGCTTGATTCTATGAGGATGGCAGACAGAGCTTGGATGAACGTTACACAAAAGAAAATTAAAAACTGTTTTGAAAAAGCTTGTTTTTCTAGTGTGGAAAGTGAATGAGATGAGGACCAGGAACTCCACACAGAAACACAGCAGTGTGAAGAATGGGAGAAGGTTTCAAAAATCCTCAACCTTTCTAAAACGCCAACGTTTGAAAAATTTACGGAGTTCGACTCGGAGGTTCAAGTGTGTGGACTGATGATGAGATCTTTTCTTAAACAATTTCTTCGCCTTCGAGTGATAAGGAAGTTGTGGATGTTCCAGCAGACACCAACATTACTGCAGGTCAGGCTAAAGATACTGTTCACATCATGTTCATGAAATGTTCAGAAAACGTGGAAAAAGAGGATTTCGCAGCTATTTTTTGGATTGAAAACTTAGTAGAAAAGTAATTTGAAAAGAGGTGTCGCCAGGTCACTATGTTGGACTTTTGAAAGAAATTCTAAGTAGTAGTAATTTATTACAAATACATTCTGTTTTAAAAATTTTATACTTCTATGTAAATTAATATCACTGCTATGAATTAATATGGAAATTATTGCCGTTTTCAGACATTTAGCTCTATCTGGCTAAAATATTTTACAATATATTCCTTACCTTGTAATTATGTGTAATTTTTAATGCTTGGGAGGGTAACCTCGTTATCTCGAAAACTCGCTATCTCGAATTTTTTTCGGGTCCCTTCGATTTCGAGATATCGAGAGTTTACTGTATATGTATAAAAGAAGTAACTTATGTAGCAATTTTAGTTTTCAACAAAGTTTCAGCACTCTTGCTATGCAAGTCTGCACACTTGCAGTAAGTTCAGCATGACAAGACCGCAAGTTCATAAGAAGACTGCAGCAAGTTAACACAAACTTCGAAGTTACCATGCGACAAATATGCAGTGAACTTGTCGTGCAAGTTGCCTGCAAATTTGCAGTCTTGTCAAGTCAAGTTTATTGCAAACTGTCCGTTGTGTATGTAAAAATAAATCTCTATCTCTCTATTAATAATAAAAGAGAAAGTCTGTGTGTCTGTTGGCGGTCTACAGAACAGACCGTTGAACTTAGAGCTACCAAATTTGGTACAGGTATTTTTTGGAGGGTGGGAATGTGCACATCGGAGCCATTTTTTTTTATTTCAATTTTTTATTGAAATTTTAATTATTTAAAAATTAAGCGAATTTTGGCCGCTTGCGGCAGTTTTTTCGTGAATAACTTCCGAAATAATTAACGCCCGAAAATTATTTTTATATAATTTTAAAGTGCGAATTTTCACCTTTCTAATGTTGTTGGTTTCAACTCTGTATATTATTTCAGCGAGTTTTCAAATCTTTTTGAACGCATTATCGATTGCTCTAAAATCGGTGAAGGTCACTGATGGATAACAATCCTCGCGGAGAAGGTCACGGGACGTTGTTTCCTCTAGGAGGGGAGATAGGTTTCCCCTTTTTTACTTTCTCGTATACGAAGTATACAAAGAGAAAGTATTGTAATCGTCAAAAAATTCGAACTCGAGATTTTGACGAATCTCCACGTTTTAGACCTCCCTGAGTCCGAAAAACACAATTTTGGAATTATGTCTGTCTGTCTGTGTACACGATAACTCGAAAACTATTAGAGCTACGGGGATGAAATTTGGTATACGGTCTTTAAACATAATTTGTAGGTTTCTATCAACTTTTGGACAAAATCCGTCAACGGGAAGTCTGTCTGTATGTATGTTCGAGGTCATGCGAACGCTATAACTCAAAAACTTGAAAAGCCAGATGGATAAAATTTGGTACACAGTTTTATCGTCATGAATGTAGGTCCGTATAAAATTTTGGGCCAAATCCGTCAACGGGCTGACTGTCTGTCGGTCTGTATAATAGCATACTTGTTCAACTCCATGCGCATGCGTAAATACCTGTGCAAAGAAGGGATACTCCGAAAACTTGGCAGTTTGCCAAAAACCAATTTTGGCGGCGAGATTTTGTAAGGAAGCAAACATTTAGGGCGTCTCGTTTTACTTGCGTATTGGAAGCAATCTCTGCGCATGCGCAAGCTATTCAGCGAGCAAGCTATTCTCCTGTTTTCTTCTCCGCACGCGGAACTTGCATTGCTCGAATTTGATAAAAAAAATAAATATTGCGAAGTTTTAATACATACGTATCTTTTTGAATATGATTCTTCACCTCAATATTTTACTATCACTATAATCAACAATGAAAAACCTTCCGATAGTCATTGCATTCTGGGTTACAGTTGGTTCGAACTTTTTATCAACGCAGGAGGAAGGGAAATGACAAATGTTTGAAAGTATACGAAAAAGTTTAGGGGAGGCCACTCCCGCTGGTTCTCTTCTACGAGATGACGTGGAGGTAGAAGACGGACTATACCGCGGTTGGCTTTCGCAAAAAGATTCACAGTTCACTACCACGAAAAGTTTATCCCCTCTGAATTTTAAACTATTTTTTAATTGATAATGTTAAGATAAACTTTAATTCTTTACAATTTTCAAACATTTTAAACTCATTTTATGCGTAAACCACTTCCATTCCATTTTGAAATGTTTAAAGTGACCTTTCCTCTGATATTAAACTTAATGCTATGCGACTTTTTTTGCGGACTTTTATCAAACTTTTATTCCTGTTTCAAATTATACATGCTTTACCAATCCTTCAACAAACTCAATTAGAATACCACAATCAGCAGAGCTAAACAGATAATGAAACATCAAATTAAAAAAGAATTGAAATAGCTTTTCGCTGTTATAATTTTTTTATACATAAATTTACAATGTTTTTTGATTGCATATGATTGATGATGTTTTAAAGACTCATACCATTCTTATACCATTTTATCAAAATTAAAGGTCATTTCAAATTGTAACAACAATTTCAAATTAATATTTGAGCATAAGCAGCTAAAAACTGTATTCATTTACTGTTCTCTAAAATTTCATTTACGAACTGGAAACTTAAAACTTTGAATTTATGCATCCAAAGATGATCTTTCTTTACTATTTCATATTGGATGAATCTCTATTTAATTTTTGATTTTTGAAACTAATTGTTTTATTTAAAAAAAAAAAGAAGCGAAAAATTCATTTTTTCATGACATTTTACTTAATTTATAATAGGTTATTTGTTTGAGTTTTCAGATGTTTTTTTTTCTTTCAAAAATGAGTTTATTACGTTAAAAAAAATTCAAAGCGGAAATAACTTCATTGGATAAATAGCTTTATTTACAAATTATTAACATTAAATAAACAATAACAACTATTTCAAACATCATGCATATGTTGCATCTTTTGATATAACTGAATCATTTTAAGTTATAAGCTCTAATAAGGGCGAAACAGCTGGTCACTGAAGGCGGCTAGTAAATAAATAAAATAAAAATACCTTCACCTCAGTCGTGCTACGTGCATCGTCATCCCGACAGCCGGTCGTGCGACCCCGGGTTCCGAACCCGCCATCCATAGACCAGAAAGAGCATGCGCTCTAACCGATTGCGCCACAGGAACTTTGCTAAACCAAAGCAAATTTCGCGCCCTCGAGACTTTCAAGACATGGTCAGACAAACATGATCTGCAAATTTCAGTACAAAAGACGAACTTCCTTCTACTAAGCAACTTCAGGAGGGAGGCCTCTATTTTCTGGGTGGAAGAAGAATCAAGGGAGTGCGTGTCCTTAAATACCTTGGCGTCTTCCTTGACCAAAAACTGAACTGGGCACACCATCTCAGAGAGCAGGGAGCCAAAGCCCTACAACAACACAGAAACATAATGAAGATTGCTGGTAGCACCTGTGATCTCTCCCAAACACTAAGAATCCAGCTATACAAAACAGTCAGGAACGCACGCTGGCCCATGGGGCAGAGACATCACCCAGCGGCTGTAGAATAACCTGGACGCCATCCAGAGACCCTTTCTTCTCAATATTACAGGAACCTACAGGACCACCTCAACAGCGGCCCTTCAGGTCATTACAGGCATAATGCCACTACACATAAAACTGCAGGAAGAGGACCAGTACATCCATGTTACCAGGCTTAAGCAGGACATTATCCTTGGTAAAACCTTTAGAGGCCTCATGACTATGAGGACAAGGTCACAGGAAGGTCCAGACACCCTAGTATTGACATTGGAGAGGAAAGGGGCTGCCCGTTGGACAACCTCCTGGACACTGCTGACATTAATTATTACACGGATGGGCCGAAGACGGAGAAGGATGTGGGTTCAGCCTTCTGAGCCTTTGATTCCCAACAAAACCTCACTGATCTCTGGCAAGCCAGGCTGAATCCACACAACACGGTGTACGAAGCAGAACTCCTAGGAATACTCGAGGCAGTCAAGTATGCCAGCTCAATGGCAAACGAAGTCAAAATTTGGAGCGAAATGAAGTGAAAATTTGGAACGACTGCCAATCTAGTCTACTTGCAATTGCCAACCAGAAGACCAATAGTCCCACGGCAAGGAATATACAAGAACTTTTAAATGAACATTAACGCATCAGGCTAGACTGGATCAAAGCTCACGTCGGCCATTGAGGCAACGAGACGGCCGATCACGTAGCAAAAACCGCAATTGAAGATCCAACCGCACATGAAGCCACAATTGACCTCCCCAGATGCCACATCAGAAGAAAAATAAGGGACTGGGCCATTAACAAATTTCATATCCACTAGAAAGATTGCATCAATGGCAGATCCACCTTCAAAATCCTGCCCAAGGTCTCGCTTTCCTTCTAAGGCTGGCCGAGAGAGCTCGTGCTGTTCGTAACCGAGCATGACCCTTTCCCATCCTATTTGAAAAGGTTCTCTATGCACAACGATGATAACTGTGCCTGTGGCGCCCGTGGAACCACTCTGCACTTTGCCACTGACTGCCGCGTATCATCTGACGAAGCCTTCCTCAGAGCACATCATCGCTTGGTACCAATTCGTCACCACGAACATTGATAAAAAAGTCCAGATGGTGAGATTTATCACTGATCACGAACATCTTGTCAAATTACTGTGACCGGCTGTTCCTCGTGTCTTCCCTTTTCGTCTGCCTTCTGGAACTTCACTCATCACAACTGCTCCCTCCACTTGCAACGGAGCTGCTGCTGTGACTCTTATAGTGGCCATTTTATCTTGCGCGGCTAGGCCAAGAACCATCCCCTAGTTGAGACTTTTACTGCAATAGGCTGCTGTGACTCACAAGAATTCAGACTCTCTCTCTATGCTGGCTCTAAATTGCTCGCAACAGTGAACGTCTTCTTTGTATTTTATTTTATATTTATTATTTATTTTTAGAGATCTAGTGTGTTGTGCCAGTTACTGGGCTTGTTTTTCCGTGTTTTTTCTTTCGCATTTTTCTGTGTTTTTCATTTTTCTCCATGTTACTGCATTTCTCTTATGACAGTTTTTCCTTGCAGAGTTTTGGTGTAATTGCACTAGCTGCTTCCCCGTGTAAATTTTTTCTTTGTTTTTCAATTAATTTCCCGCTTTGGGATGAGCCCTCTGGTCTGTTGGTGAGGACCGTTGGAGTGTTTCGTACCTGGTGTTGGCAGTCGCTTTCTCCAGTTACCACCGTCGCCGCCCCTTTTTTCTCATTCGGGCTGACCACCCGTTCTAAATTTTTAACTTTTCTGAGATTTATTTTCTTACTTCACTTTAATGTATTAGATTGTCTTCTTTATGTATTTCTTTACTAAATGCCCATCCATCTGGTATTTCCTCTTTTCTGGTTTGTTGTTGGCTCTCGCTACGGCAGGGTGCTTCGCTTGCTGCAGTTGATGGAAGTTATTTCTTTTCAGTCCCAACCACTTCGGGTGGCTAGGCACGGGTGTGTGTGGCTGGTGTTCACGCAAATTTCGCGATATAAAGAAATAATTATTTGAAATCGCAGCCAGATGATACAGAACGCCGTCCCATGCCCCTGTACCTGAAGCCATAACAGCAACCGAACCGGTTGAGCGGACATGGGACAGCCAGATGATACAGGTGTTTTGAGTTTTCTTTTATTCCGTCGATTCTAAAATTAATAGAGAAAAAAAAATGTGTAAATCCGGCCCTGCCCTTTACAACGATCAAGGTACTGCTGGTTGTCTATTCTGTCAGGAGAAGAGAGAACGGGGAATTTTCGCTTTGTCATTGTGTCACGAGTCATAAGTGTGCCGTACCAATTTCACAGCAAACTAGCATTGCAAGGGGTGATCGATTATGCTATGTTACTTTGCAGGAGTTTCGCTGAAAATTTGTTGCGTCAAGTTTGCCATGACAAGATAATATCCAGAAAAAAATTACACTTTCTGCAAATGTGCATGCTATCTGGGAACCTATATTGTCAGTGATAAAGTAGGTAGCTACATCTAATATCATAGTGCATCAAATATAGTTCTTTGAACACACTATAGAGCACTATATTAAAGAATATTTTATGTTCTATTCCAGTTTGAAAAGTGTAGTGCGATTATTTTAAAAACAAATGATATTGTTTGATTATGAGAACTTTCTGAATTATTTGTTTGGGAAGTTGAATAAGTTCTGTTTTTTCGTGAAAATTAATGTTTTAATTTTAAAAAAACTCAGTTAAAAACATGTCACTGAAAGTATTGTCCATCGCTAGCCACTACTTTTCCCTATATTTCTGGTAGCAACTGAATTCCAAGTCGGAAAATGCCACGTCTTTTGAGACTATCCAAGACTCGACCCATTTTTTGGCATCTTCATAAGAATGGAAGTGCTGCTCAGCGAGGCCATCGATCGGAACAAGTTATAATCGGAAGGGGCAATGTCTGGTGAATACGGTGGGTGGGGTAGGAGTTCTAATTTAAGCGTTTCCAAGCAGGTTTTCACCGGTTTTGCAACATGTGGTCGAGCGTTGTCATGCTGCAAAATCACCTTGTCGTGTTTCTGCTCGTATAGCGGCAATTTTTCCTTCAATGTTCGGCTCAAACGCACTGATATTAGTCGATAGCAATATCCCGTGATGGTTTCTTTCGGTTTGAGCAGCTCATAATAAACTACACCAATCTGATCCCACCAAATGCAGAGCAGAAGCTTGGAACCATGGATATTCGGCTTTGCCGACGATGTTGATACATGGGAGGGCTTACCCCACGATTTTCTACGCTTAGGGTTATCGTAGTCAGTGGTGCAGTCGCAAAATAAGCAGTGCCGGAACGCTCTAACCTGGATGACAAAAATTACACTGCTTTAAGGACATTTTCACAATGTTTTCTTATTTATTTCTCGTGGGAAAAAAAAGCAGTGTCGGAACGGCGTTCCGCCTCAACTACACCCCAGATCGTAGTGTATCCATTTTTTTTTTATCACCAATCACGATACGATACAAAAAACATTTCCTTTTCTGCCGTTGAAGCAGCTGATCACGCATGAAAAGACACTGTTCAACGTCTCTCGGCTTCAACTGGTATGTTCCACCCATCAAAACTGTTAGGACCGCCCAAAGGGCGGTCAGGTACAGGGGTGAATGGCTGGAGTTTTCGATCGGCTTCAACTGGTACGGGAGCAAATGACATTGCTTTTGAATCATTCCTAATGCTTTTAAACATTCCGAAACTTGCTGTGCGATCAATAGCGTGGGCCGAAAAAATCAAAAATTTTTCTTTCATATCGCTATACCGCGGAAAAATTGCTAATCGATGAGAAATAAAACGAGGGAAAAAATTAAGGAAATTGATTGATATCTTACGTTACCGCAAGATCCTTAAAAATCGTAAAAAGTGACAAAAATCGACTATTTTTCAAATTTCCTCCAATCTCTTTATTTTAGCACTAGAGGTTAAGGTCTCATCTTTTTCAAGAAAACTAAAATTTATTTTATCAAAATCGGTCGTTAACTGTCGGTGGGACATTCTGTCCAAAGTTGATGAAAATTTGTGATATTGCTTCAATATGCAATTTTTAGGTCCTAATTCTCAACATAATCTTCATTCGTCATCTTGTCGACGAATTGCAACAGATCGATGCATATACACAGTAGAACGTTATTTAGGTCTAAAAATATATCATTTTTATTTATTGTAACGCATTGCAAAACTAAGCTTCAAAATTGCAATAACATTTATGACTTAAGAACGAATGGCAAGATTGCAGTAAGTAGCAAAAAAATTAACAGACCTTTAAGAAGATACTTCAGCAATTAAAATATCTTGATGCCTCTTCAATTTCTGGCATGGTGTTTTCCTCTTTCTTCTCAACAGATGACACTTGCAAGTCTTATTTATGGGAAAACTCGGACGTTTCGATCAATGACGTTGTTTCTGTGTTTCCACAAACTTTTCGCGATGCTTCTGATCAGCGCTACCCTTTGGATTTCAAGTCTCTGGACACAAATATAATGCGGAGTAGGGTGGGCCGAAAAAAACTCAACATTTTTAGAAGAAATAATAGTAAATTGTAATTGCCTCTATTAAAAGTAAATGTAAAGTCATTACGACAGCAAATATCAACATGGAAAATTACGCGTAGTCATTTGAAATATTCCGATTATAAAGGTGCACCCATTCATTTTTATCTTTTACCAAGAGGTTATGTTTGCTTAGAGCAAGTTTAATAAAATGAATTCTTCTAACTACTAGGTGGATTCAAGTATTTATATCCTGATTCGTTTTTGAGGAATCCCATTCACTAAACTACAGAAAACTTTATTTATGAGGGACCCACATCATATTTGTGTCCAGAGCCTTAAAATCCAAAGGGTAGCGCTGATCAGAAGTATCAGAAAATTTTGTGGAAACACAGAAACGGCGTTATTCCTCGAAATGTCCAAAAGTTTTCCCATAAATCAGACTTACAAGAGTCATCTGTTGAGAAGAAAGAGGAAAATACCATGCAAGAAATTGAAGAGGCATCAAGATATTTTAATTGCTGAAGTATCTTCTTTAAAGGTCAGTTAATTTTTTTGCTACTTTCTGCAATTTTGCCATTCGTTCTTAAGTCATAAATGTTATTGCAATTTTGAAGCTTGTTTTTGCAATGCTTTACAATAAATAAATAAAAATGATATATTTTTAGACCTAAATAACCTTCTACTGTGTATATGCATCGATCTGTTGCAATTCGTCGACAAGATGACGAATGAAGATTATGCTGAGAATTAGGACCTAAAAATTGCATATTGAAGCAATTTCACAAACTTTCATCAACTTTGGACAGAATGTCCCACCGGCAGTTATATGCGAAATTCTTTCGCATTTCTTACACGCACGGCGTTGCCAGTGGAATCACTTCAAAAAAATGAGGGAAAAATAAACAAGCAAAAACGCCCACAATGACACGAAAAAGTTTTGAAAACAAAATAAAAAAAAAAGATACACATTATTGATTTTCCCCTTATTTTTCTTCGCAATAATGACATTTGAAAGTACAGAGTAAAAAATGAACCAATATTTTTGAATTTTTTTTTTTTTTAGAATTTAGAAGATTGATTCCTATAAACCAGGTAAAATGCTCAAGAAGGAAATTTTAAACGATTTCAAATGGAACAATACGCATCGAAAGATACAGACAAACGTAATTTCTACGGTATTTAAATATATCCAAAATGAATCAGAGAAAAAAACAAAAAAGAGATGAAATCTTCCACTTCAGATTTGAACTTTGAAGACAGATTATGTAAATAGCTCCTTGAAGTCATATATTTCATTTTTTCTAGTCTTCTCTAACTAAGGATACCAGCCATATGTTCGACTATCAAACGGTATAAAAACAAACAAATTAAAAGAATGATCTGTCAACGCGAAGCAAAAGGGTTATGACGTCACGTGGTTTCGACGAAATGCATGTTTGGAAAATACGTCGTGCGACCTTGATTACGAAGAATCATGTAGGGAATTTTGAAGCGACTTCCGCGGGAGTATGCTCGCTAGAGAAAAATATCTTTCAACTGACCAGGAAAAAATTAATAATAATAAAAAAAAGCAGGAAAAAGCTATTTTAACCGTTCTTGTTTTAAATCCGACAGAACCGTTCCAGTTATAAGCTGAAAAAAAAATGAAAATAATAATGTTATTAGAACGTCGCATGCAGCAAATTTAAAAACAAAAATAAAATTTCGATGGCCAAACTGACTATTTTTTAAAAAATTCTCAAAATTCAGTGAATTACGTTTGAAGCTCAAAACAAATTTCATTAGAACGAAAATTGTTTGTTCTATCCGATGGTGCATTGATTGTTTTTCAAAGATCATTAGAAAAGATACTACAGCCATAAATGTGCCAAAAATGACCCAAAACGCTGAATAAAAAAATTTCTAGATTAAATTTTAAAAATTCCGGCTTCGAGGTGTATTGAGTCACCATTACGAATACTTGTGTGCCAAATTTCATGGCTGTAAGTGCGCTAGATTCGTCTGAACATCGTGCGCGCACACACACACAAACATTGCCTTTTATAAGTATAGATTATAATTCACAAAATCCTTTAACTGTCTGAATCTTTATAACAAATTAATAACGGTCAAGAATTAATTACCGCGAATGCGCAGATGACACATACTATTTGCGAACAAAATTTCAAGAAAATATTTTCCAATAGTTTTGATTTCTACAGCATACAAAAAAATTGGTGTCTCAGCTTTATTTATAAAAATCATCGACATTGGTATCGACATAAGGGGAAAAAAACACAAAAACAATCCCTCATGAAAACGTATAAGTAATAAATAAAAACATAAAGAGTAGATGTTCCACTTTTTGACGCAATGCATTTATTTGTCCAGAAATTAGATCTATTGATTTGATAAACGTATAAGATGCATTCCTACACCTTAAGCAAACTCTTCATTAGTATATGCAATATGATTAGTCCATTTTTCCTCAGCATGCGACTTGTAAGAAAATTAAATGCATAAACATGCACTCACAAGTGTTAAGGTTTTTGTTAAAGAGCAATGTTTTGCAGTCTTTCGTCGTCAGATTCTCAGAAATAACTGTTAATTCTAAAATTAATTATCTTCATGATTTATGTGTGAGGATTTTTTTAAAAATTTCCTATAGGGATGCTTTAAGTATTTGCATATAAATTCAGCCATTCAAAAAAAAAAAAAAAAATTATGCCAGTATATACAGCATGCATAGGGGAGACCGGGGTACAATGGACCACTTTTGTAAATTTTGAATGTTTATTCTCAAAGCTTGCTTGAAAAAATGCATATATAGTCTCTACATACATAATAAGGTTTATATTACACTCTAAATCTATAATTATCTAAACTTTTTTAATATTTATTTTTAGTAATTAGTGACAAAAAGGACCATTGTATCCAAGGCCGGCGTACCATGGACCACCAGTAATTTTTTAAAAATATTTTACTACAGAACATTTTTTAATAACACAAAATATAAAATGTATCAGTTGTTTATTCATGGCTTCAGTTCATGCATATAATGCAAGATTAACGAATATTAAAATTGGCAAATGACACATTAAAAGATTTTTATGTTACCGAGTCTCCTGCTTTCTTGTGAAATCATAGATTCTGGAAGACTCTTCATAATATCTTGACCATTTACAAAAGATTGGTTCACCTATGGAAATGCTTTTATGTAATACTACTAGCCTCTTTTTTTAATTAATTTTATATCATTTAACAATTTATGTATAATATCCATAGATAAAAAAAATAATGCACCTATTAGTTTGTAACAAATCATACTATTTTATTCAATTTTTGTTTAATATAGCTATAATGTAAGAATTAAAAATTTACTGAAATAAACATGAAAAAATGTTAAACAAAAATGTAAAACTTTGACACGAAATTGATAAAAAAAAAAGTAAGAGAGATTATTTTATGAGTGTAGTTTTTATCAGTTGGATTCCAGAGAGCCGGCTTCTCTTGAATTAAATCAATTAATGCCGACTCTTTTCCAGCAGACCAAATATACTTTTTTGCATCCATGTTGATGGCGAAAAGACGTCTCTGAGTAACGAAAATCGCGCCTTAACCTGTCAGGGACGTCAATGGCAAATGGAACCTGATTGGTTCAGTTATTCATGACCACGGTCATAGATGGGAGCTTTTTAGCAAAACGAAAAAGATCCGACATCGCTTTCCAGACTAATAAAACCGGTTCCAAGGACAGAGAAGCATGACTGCTATCTCAAGCTGGCGAAACATCTGGTAGTGAGATAAGGCCATCATAGTACTGCATCATCATCTTAAATTACAAGCAGTTCTGGTAACGCCTTCTGTTTCAAAACAGCGATAACTTATTCAACCTCACAATAATGCAACTTTTTTTATACACAATAATAAATACCCAATAGTATTAAGTATAGAATTTTTAATTATTTTATTAATAAAAAAATCAGGGCCATAGAAGCTCAAATTCCTGTTATGACGGAGCACAAAATTACCCTAGTTCAGGACACTCAAATCTGTTAAGACAGCCCTGTACAAATTCCATACTTTTTTCGAAATTCTCGCTACATTGAAACAAGGAATGAGGATTTAACATATTTTGAAACACAAATGTTTTGTTTGTTAGTTGCCATTTTGTGATATGTGACATGGAAAATAAACCCCTTCATTATTTTTACTGTTCAGAGCGAGAATGAGTTTTCCCTTGGTTCAGTGGCGTTCTGATAGCAGGACAAGGGAGGTATGGATGCATATTTGTCTCTTTTTAAAGGTAGATAAGATGAGGGAATGCCATATCCTGGGAGCCATTAACTCTTTGTATCTTGACTTTGTCCAGCCATTGATGACTATTGGAAGCTAAAAAAATCATACAGTAAAACTTGGATTAACCGTCATCGTCCGGACCAGGGGTGCGGTGGATACCAAATAGATGGATAACAGAAATCTCTTAATGCATACATACATTAACGCGATTTCACTACTGGCTTGGGACGAGAATGAAAATAAAATTCTTTAAAAGTGAATAATACTTACATATTTTGATTTTACAAAACTATCAACATAAACTTCAATTATAGAGTAGCAATGCACAGAAATGACCGTTTAGATTTTCTTAGCGATAACGGATAACAGAAACTGACAGTTAATAGAAGTTTTACTGTGTTATGTCCGGGGTATCATTCACCCACGCAACACCAATATGAACACCACCTGGTGGCTTAAAAGTATAAATTTAAAAATTCAACATCCGTTTCTCTCTCCAATTAGCATTAAAAAGTGTAATTTACACAGTTGCATCATTTCAAAATCCTATGATTATTTTATAATTACCTTGCACTTAATGTGCATACACCTGAAAAAATCATTAATCAAATTTTATGAAAACCAAGTTTTGTTAGAATACGATTTTGTTGAAAACGTCGGAATCTTAAGATTTTAACCAACATAATTCTGGCTTTTATTATGCGTAGAAACTGTTGAATGATAACAAATCAAAGATAAACTACAATTATTTTTTTAGCTAAAGAGAATTTGTTTAACATCATAAATTAGGAAGCAAAACAAATGGCGATAAAAAAATTTCGCATATTAAAATTTCCAGAAAAAATTATCAATAAAAATTTAAGCACACTTATGTTAAGAAAACCAGTGTCATTAGTACATTCTCAATCTCTTTGATTTGACATTCACATCTTTTCAAATTCCGATTTTGTTTGCCATCGACTTGAATATACTAGTATATGGTGTGGAAAAGTATTCCTTCCTGCATACAAATTTTGGTGTAGACCATATGTCAAATTTAACCCTTCTGCCTCGTTGTGTTTCTGAGTTATCGTGTTCATATGCTTACAATTTCAAAAAAAAAAAAAACTCAGGAGGTCTCAAACAAGGTCAAAGTTTTTGACGATTACAACGCTTTTTACTGTCTATCTGCCACGAGAACTCTGCTTGCTAGGTTGTCTCGTTGATGATGGTCGCTATAGAAACAGGTTATGATAGGATGAATCCATTTCGAGTAGGTAGAAGTTCATGCATTATGTACTCTTTTTATATTCGCAAACTGGTGCAGAGAATAAAATAAAACCCTGACTTCCATCGGATTCTTCCTATTCGAAATTAATCTTCCCTAACATAATCAGTTGCTATAGCGACTTCCATCAACAACTTGGCAAACAGACAGCATGTATACTTTATAACCGAGAAAGTAAGAAAGAATGTTGCGTAATTTTGAGTATGTTGTTACAAAGAAAGAAGACAAAATTAGCTATTGTTAGCAAAAGGTTTAAATTACTCATTTAAGAACACAGATGAGAAAGAATGCCTCATGAAAAATGAATGATATTTGACTCAAAAACTTTCTCAGCATGTAGACTAGAAATATATTTAGACTGCCGAGAAAAGATGTGTTTTGAGGTTGGCATTATAATTTTCTATTTACGCCTCATTAAATAATTAATTAGTTTCCTATATAGAAGTAGGATATTATTTTCTAGGCGGGTTTTAAGCTCTTTTACAGAAGAAAAATGGGATCATAACTAATTTTCTAATCCTTGCATACGATTATTTCAAAGTAATCGGCTTGAAACTTTTAAACAGCTAGGCGTCCTGAGATCTTCCAAATGGTTCATTTCTAATTTAATTTAAATGATTAAAGAGTTCCCATGAGGGAAGTCAAAATGTGACGAATTATTACAGAGTCATCAAAAAATGAGCGTGTGCAGAATTTCAAAGTATGACTAAAGATAACGCAGACATGAAAATAAGCTTTAAAAATTATATCAGAAATGGTGTCCATGACATGTGTGCAAAACACATATATGTTATCAAAGGCACAAGACAAGTTAAATAACTGGAAACATTTATTCACAGTCCTATGGACTGCCCTTTGAATCAATGTATCTAACAGTTACAATAAATAAAACAAATAACTTTCAACATGGCTATTTAAGGTGAGCAGCTTCCTTCTTCAGTCATTTCATTGTTTTTGTCAGATTTTATTAACACAAAAAATACTCGAATCTTTGGCTGAAAAGTAGTAAGTATAAAGTGTCATTTAAATAATCAGTTTGCATTCCACACAACACCATTACATATTCACAAAACATGAACATAAGGATATAGGAAAGAAGACACGTTAACACAACAAAAAATAAAACAACTTGTCAAGAGTACAGATATGCATTTGCAAAAACATACACATCTTGAAATTCAAAAGATAAAAAAAGCAAGATAATTAATAACAGTCAACAATTTTCTGGAATGAATAAGAATTAAGAAAGGTCATTAATTCACCCTTCTCAGACGAGGACCAGCTGTTATTAAAAATTAATGATTCAACATTTGGGAAAGCAGACCGAAGGGGAAAAATCCAGCAAAGTTTGTATAATCTACATTTAAAAGAAATTAAGCATCACTAAAATTTTCATATGCCAAGATTAACTGCATTTTTCAAAATTTCTTCAATCAGAAACTAGTAACTAATAGTCAAATAAAAAACATGATAACTGAAACAATGACATCTGAGGCATTTTTTTTAAAGGAAGTCCAAAACAACCTCATATTGCATGATGAATTATTTATACTTTATTTACTCAAAATACGATCTCCTATATATGCATCTAATAATTCGGAGTCAACAGCAGATACATAGTCAAAGTTGTGATTTCTAAAACAAAGATTTATTGAGTGCATATTAGCAAAATAAATATATGCACTCCTTTTTTTATTTTCAGTTAAAACTTTATGCATTTGATCACTTTTCCCCGCAATAAATTCTAGTTACAAAAAGAGATCAAAGACTCATGACGAATTGAAATAGTGGATAAAAAATTTACATTAAAAGATTATAAAAAATTCAAATAATCATTCTTTAGCTAGAATATTTCATTCATAACTTTTTTTTATCACAAAAGGTCTGTTTTGGAAAATATCCGAAATCTCCACTTTCAAATATTTTTTGTATTTTAATTTGAAATTAAACCATTTCAGGGAGAAATTTTAACAAATGAGGAAAAAAAATATTAAGAGAAAAATAATAAATGTATCATTTAAAAGTTTTAGAAAAAAGTTTGCATTAAATATTCAATCAACATAACGAAAATACTTCACATTTTTAAAATATCAAAAACAAATCGATTTTTCTTATAAAATAAATTGCACAGAATAACAATAAAAGAACTTATATAGTTCAACTGGATAAAAAAATCAAACCCTTTCATTAACGTCATGCTATAAGATGGTTTGCTGCAAAGCAGTAAGTAACACAATAAAATAAATGAAGTTTTTAGAACAAAATTAATTTGTCTACTGAAAATTCAAAATGACTTTTAACTTTTAAAAGGCATATTTCATTTTCAGTTTGTATATGTGTTTGCCAATGTGGAATTACATATGGAACAAAATAATGACTTTTGCAAACAATAATGCTTTTCTAGAGCATTTGATTTAAAATCTTTAAGCTGAAGGAAGTTCACTGATGATACTCCTGAATCTGCCAGTACATTTATTTTAATATCAGAATTTCGTGATAAAATGAGTATAAAAAGAAAAAAAAAATCCCTGTTTCTAAATGTGCATTTTATGCACAATGGTAAAAGTAAAATGGCTGCCATTCGTTTGGAATGTAATTGAATATGAAGTGCAAACGATAACACAAACTGGTAAAAAATAAAATTTACATAACTTTCTTAGAGCTCAAAGCATTGTAAAAATTAAAATTTACTAAAAATTACTCTCCCTGCACAATAACTATAAGAATCTAGCTATCTGAATCACTAAAATATACTAACTACAAACGCGATACAAAATATTCTCAACATTATTTGATAATGGAGATGACCGTGCGTCTAAAATTACAGAAGTGATATCCTGTTGCAAATAGTACCGTGCAACTGACTGTGGAATGTTTACAAATGAGGAATATTCAATTGCTGTACAGCAGTAAAATCCAGTTTCGTATGAAGTATTATTTGAATCCAGGAATACAAAAAAGCTTAAAAACAACTGATGTATTACGTATGATGACAGAAATTCAGAAATGATTCCATGATATTAATAACATTAAGAACTAACTGATAGGGAAGATACTCTATAATAATAATAATTTTTTCCTTTTTATTTAGCATAATTCTTACCATGTTTTATTTATGTTTATATATGTATTAATTCTATAATAAATTACAAGCATTATACTGTTAGCACACTCCTTGACTAAAAAAGTCATTTTTTAAATTGTAACTTGTTGAAGCTAATATTAAGCAATTTAGTAAACAAGGGTTATTTACATTTTCCAAACAAGATAATATACTTAGAAAAAATATATTAATTAAATTGCTTTAAAGCTTTCTTAAGCAATCTAGATGACCACAATGAAACTTTATCTCAATGAGCCGATACCAATTGACGAAATACCATTATATATGGAAACATATACATATAAATTAAAAGAATGAAGATACAGTAAACATAGATGAGCAAAGCTATTTTGCTATTACCCAATAATAATACTGTAAAAAAAAGCATGTAAATTATGCAGAATAACTAATTCCTGTCAATGACAAAATATAATAGTTTACATTTCTTTTGTGGATAATGGAACAGTTAATTAAAAAACAGAGATGAAAGTCAGCAAAATGAAGAAATTACAAAGTAAAATACATGTAGAGGAAATTACTAACATATCAGACTATGGATAATTTCATGCCATAGTAAAATTAAAGTATGCTAATTAGGAACCCTAATATGCTTTAAAAATATTAAGCGAATGAGATTGTACAAGACAAAAGTTACACTGAGAATAATACTATAAATTTGAAAGAAATAAATTAATAAAGCAAACACTGATAAAAATCTTAAGAAAATGTAAATGTAATTGATTTTATTAATGCACTTAAGTCGATACAACCATGACTCAAGGATGCCATACTGTTTATACTAAAAAAAAGCAATGCTTGTATCTTATAAAAGCTTTTTTTTTTGCAGGAAAGATTTCTAAATGGCAATTTTATATCTGCAACAACAAATGTTGATGTTCAATTACTCCCCACCCCATCAAAAAAACACTGCAATTATACTTAATGTTCTTTAGAGCAATTTCTCAACATTTAATTAACTCATTTAAATGAATTTTTCATATTCTGTAATTACCCATAGGCTTAATTCTCCAAAGTAAAACGAAATGAAACCACTTATTCACATTTGATAACCACATCCTCTATGAAACTTAAAAATGTTAATATCAGTTAAGCAAGTTCACACAAAGACCAACGAAATTTCAAAGATATTTATTCAAAGATATAAAAGCACTCTTTTGTCCTTTTATTGTTTTATACGACTTCTCTAAATTAATGAAGAAAAATTTGTCCTGATCTCCCTCTCTCCAGTGTTATATTAAAATATAAAGAAAGAACTGAGCTTTTAAGAAGCAATATTCTGATTTATTTAAAAGTTAAGGCTATTTATAATAATGAAATTCTCTTGGATTGGAACAAAATGACATTTAGCAGAATATTATTTAAAATCAAAAGGATAAACTTGTTAATACCTCCTATATTTTACAAAATGTTTTCTCAATAATATAGATACTGAAAAAAAAAAAAAAAAAACTTTTCAAGCAAAAGTTTTTAAAAAATAATTATCACAATACAGTTTATATAGCAAAGATTTATTTTAATAATTTTTTTTCACATCTTACTGCAATGCGGTAATTTTAAATTTCATCCTCTCAGAAAACACCACAATTGTAAATGGAAACTGTTTTGTTAAACTGATAAACCTTCTAATTTACTCCCATCCCAACATAATGCAATGAACTTCTTTTCTCATAAAAAAGAATAGTTTTCCAAATACTTCTCAGAAATATTACATTTTCATTACTGTTATGTATATTAAGGAGTTAAAATACTCTGATGAATTAACATTAATTTAAAAAATGCATCAAATTCTTCATAAATTTGTAATTTAAAATATTTTTCTACTTACAAAACTTAAGTTCGCAAAAAAGGGCGATGGTGTGTACTGATTACTTAAAAGTCAGTAAGCATCATCACCTTTTCTGTTTCAGCAATACAGCATACATAAATATCAAGTATTTTTATATGAGAATTAAAGGTAAAATAAGTTGTTGAACTGTATATCTCTCTTTTAGCCAGCGATATTTTGAATAAAAGTGGGACAAAGAAATGTTACACTAGAGTTAACAACCCTCCTATATAATTTTTTTGTTAGAATTTATACTGAATCTCCTTTAATTTCCACCCACAATGAAGATCTGCAAAATATATTTGTAGAATTCTACACTATTAGCTGGTATTGGATTTAAATATGCAGATTCTTGATGAATCAATTAAAAAAAGGTCATGAAAAATTTGACTATAAATTAAATAAAGTACATCAAAAACCACAAGTTACAACATATCAGTAAATTCTTACAACAATGCCAAATTTACTTTAATGAGTATTCATAGAGACCATTAATATCAATGGATTATATAATACAATGTTAGTTTCAGTAACTCGTTTCAAAAATAATCCGAGAAGCTAAAGCAAATTCTCATAAAAGATGCAAGGCAACTGATTTAACACCCATGCTCTATAGAATTTACAAAGTTTGTAATACATTCACTTCACTTGCACAGGTATGAAAGTGAAAATAAATACACGAAAGAGCCAGCTTAATATATAGATGAAATTAATTTAAATATTCTATTGTCTATTTTCTAAGAAACTGCAGCAGGAATAAATTCTTGCAGTAAATAAATTTTTTAATAAAGCACAATATAACCTGTGGATCAAACATAAACATTGAGCTCATCAAATGGGAGAGGTTGCTCGTTAGATTTTCAAACAGTTTAATCTTTCATTAGTTCAACACTATCATTTTTTTTTGTACACTTGGGATACAGGACTAAGTTTTCCAATAGAAAACTTCACATTTAAAAAGATACACTTGCATAGTTGTTGATAATAGTTTGTATTCTATATAAGAAAAATAAATTTGAGCTTCAAGTTGATTTAAGATTTAATAAATGTTTGCATCCATCGCAGTGCACAAAAACAAATCTGAAAAAATTGCATAATTAACAACAGGAAATTCTATTAACATGTAGAGCAACACATCTCATTCAAAAGAATTAACTTCTTGTGATAATTTGTGGAATTCTACATTATTGCAAAATTAAATTTTCATTTAATTAAACCCATATGTATTTGACACAAATATCACAAGATAGCATATAGAAAAACATTTTGTACTTTTTACAACTGTGTACAAACTATCTCTCATGAACATAAAAAGGAACACATTTTCATCGATCATCAAGGTCGCATATGCAAATATAAGAAGTTCAATAGAAATTCCAACTTCAGAAAATAATAAGAACATATGATAAACAATCAAAACTGACATGCATCATTAATAAATATATAAGAAACACACAATGTACATTTCCACTTATACATTTTATTCAGAGAAGTGGATAAACAAATCTTTTCCCTTTATTATTCAAATAATTCATTTTATATCTAAATTAAACTGGCGTCAGAGCAAACACAGAAAGTTGCCATAAATATGAAATATTATTTTGGGTACTGAACATGAGAGGTTTTTTTTTTGGAATGGGTATTTTATTTATAATGAAATATTTGCAAAAAATGTGATAAGAAATACTATATCTGGATAAAATAAATTGTATGAGTTTTTGTTGAAAAATAAAATAAGTTTTCTGAGGATTGAACCTTGAATTACAATATCCAGCACCATTTTTTTTATGCATAAACTAACCATGCTTTTAACAAATTCAAGAATCAGACTGAAAATTTTCTTAAGTTTTAGAATAAAATATAATCATAAAGGAAACTCCTATGTATAAGAATTACTTCATGCATCTGAAATTTCAGGTGACAAACTAATACCATTATATTCACCACAAGTTTATACATTGCTGAACAATGGAAACAGAATTGAAGCAAATCTTTCAAAAGGCGAGTTTATAATACTAATATTTGAAAACAGAAATATTTTACCTCAATGGTTAGATCAATTCATCAGGTATTCACTATACTTAAAAAGCACATGGAAAATAACATCAGTATACATCATACCCAATACTTTTTTTTTTCTATGAATATAAGTGTGTAATTTCGTACATATTGAATAACAGAACTATACTTATATAATGAGCAATGCAACTTTTTCTTCTAACCATGAATTCTAAGTTTTATAATAAATATAAAACAAACAAAAGATAGTTTTAGAATATTTCACTTTTGTCTTAATAGCCAGCAACTATTTCTTGAATTTCATACAAAATGCAATTACATACACAAAAGTGAATTCATGCTTAGAGAAAATTAAATTTAATGTATATTACTTTAGTTCATTATATGATATAAGCTAAAGTAATATACATAAAAGTTAAATTTATTAGCTTAATATATAGTTATTAATGAGTTTTCAGTACCTGATCTGTATATACTTTTTGACAAATATCTGTATTTTCAAGTAAATACACATCATGATGGTTACCTCATCAAGATAGAAACTTCAATATCATTTGTCTCCAGTTTATTTTTTTTGATCGACTTTATACAAATAAATCTTTTTTTCTTCTCCCGAACAAAGACATATTCAGAAGTTTTGTTGCTCAGAGCAAATATGATACTTGAGTATTACTCAGTACTGTCTCTCTCGTATGCCTAAGTAGTACTGATCCTTATGAAGACAGGCTCCCAATTCAGCTACATCTTGAATTTTAAAACCCATTGCAAATGCTAAGCTAAAAATTCATTCCGAAAAAAAAAATAATTATGAGTTTTGTATATTATATGTCAGCAAAATTTCCTTGTTTCTAGCAGTAATTTTGGCAATAACAGCTTTAAGCATTTTTTAAACTTTAAAATTGGATATTTCTGAAATGAGAAATTTTTGTGTCAGTTTCTTTGACTTATTTTAAATTTTGTTACAACAATCTGTGTTTGCACAATAGAAGAAATTTTATAAACTGGTTTCAGTTCTTTTAGAAGTAGAAACTTGAGTTTTCACAGGATAATAAAATTGTTTCATAATTAAAATTAAAACATAGCCCCTCTACCATATTGCAAAAAGTTTAGATTTATTATAACACACTAAAAGAAGTATCATGTCACAAAAGTCATCATTGTTTTAAAAATTTTGATACAAGATACAGAAAATCTAGAAAGGGGAAGATAACCATAAAAACTAAACCTAATCAAAATGCAAGACTAAGTGCATGGGGGAGAGGGAGAAAGCTTGTTGCATTCCAAGTACTTTTTTTATGATTTAACTTTATGCTCAAAAATAAAATGGTAACATACCATTGCACTTTTAACACTGAAGCTTCAAAACTTGCAGTGATTTTTTTCTTCACTTGAGATTCAACAGAATAACAAAATCATCCAATATTTCTACTGTTCACGTATAAATATAGCTTATGAATATTGATATAGCTTTGCTGATCTTGAATGTTAATGAACACCCTAGAAAAAAACATCACCTACAATATCTTATCACACACCAGATGGCCATCTTTATTTATTTATTTATTTATTTTATTTAAAACCAATTAAAACTAATTTCCAGATACTTTACATAGTTATTTCCTTCAATATTTTTGCATGCTCTGAATCAAATACATCTAATAATTTTCAACAATAGACAGTACTGTAACAAATTTCATAGGTTATTTTTATATCTACTACAAATATATATATATATTTATAAGTATATATTTTAAACATGTTTTAGCATTCATAGACATCTCAGGATCAAAAAGTCATTCAGTCTAAAAGAAGAAAAAGGAGAGCTGTCCATGAAAATTAATTATTTTTATAGGAACTTAACAATTCTGATTATTCCATTAACACAATAATTTACAAGTGGCAAAAATTTTCTTGCTTCTGTACAAACAAAGAACACATAATGGCTGTATTGATGTAAATATGGATATACGAGAAAATTAAGATTTATTTGTTCACACATTTTTAGGGACTTACTGCAATCATGCTTATATGGAAAAGAGTATAAATTAAAAAGTAGATAAACAAAATCATTCTAAGGTATTTCAATTAACACATCCACAAGATGTTTAGTTCAAACTGCAATCTTAACTCAATGTTACTTAGAATCATGATATATTTTTTTAATGTTTACAATTTTCACCTGCTAATATTGTCTTTAAAAGTTTCAACATTAGTCAAAACAAATTACTTCACAAAAAGCATATTCAACCTCAATTTTAATTCATGTACAGAATTAAAGAAGTCTGCACAAAGCTCGCATATTATTTCTAGTCCTGGAATTTTAAAATGGATAAATATCAATGTAATAATGCCAGCTGAAAAATTTAAATTCATGATCCTGCATGATTAGCTGACAGCAACTATCTTCATTGACAATTTCATATTTTATAATCACCTTCATATATTTAATTATAACCTAAATTTATTTCACCAGTACAGACTGAATCAATAAAAATGATGAAAAAAGATCAGTAACAGAGAACTTTATATTTACATAATCATCAATCATTAATGGAAGAAATAATTTCATGGACAGTCTCTCCTTTAGAGTAAAAGGAATGACTTCATTTCAGGAACAATAAGTAATAATACATTTATGTACATGACATTCTTCAATTATTATTGAATGACAATTCAAGATAGCTAATATCTTCCCCATTGAATTAGAGATTTGAATACTGATTATAAATTTTAATGAAATCAACACAATGCAGACAGCTTTGGGTATTGGAGCAAAACATGTTGAGAAATATAAACCAGTCTGAGTTTACAAATAAGTTTCATATATGGAACAATTTTAAATGTATTTTAGAAATACACAAAAATCACCAGAAAGGTCAGAACAGAGAAAAATAAAATTAATGGCAAAATAGCTTATAAGTTGCAATGCATTTCTAGTGCTATTGGTATAAGTAGAAATAAAAATTGATGCTTCTTTTAAATATTTTAGATAATTTTCTTGACATAAAATCAGAATTGGGAATTATAAAAAAGGTGAAAGAATTTCTTCATTTAAAATACTATTTATGGTCAAAAGTACTATTTTGTCAAGAAATTCTCAGTCTTGATACAAGCTTTTAAGTTTAAAACAGTAAATTTTGATCACACCTCTTTCTTATTTTTGGTAAAAGGAATTCATTTGTTTAATATACACCGACTCCTCTCAAACAAAGAAAATTTCACATTATATTAGTGATAGCTATAAAAATATCACTATCACATAAATAGATTTAAAAGAGAACCAACAAATTCCTTTAAAATAATTAAAAGCAAAAGGTGTTAACATTGCCAACAGATACAACAAATTAATTCATCATTACAAATTTTTTTGCAGTCGTTTAGGTGATGTTACTATTACTCGATATTAAAAATTAAAGAATTCTTACAATGAGCTACAGCATTATCTCAAGTTGCTTATAACTTTGGAATCATATTTACCAAAAAGATAATTAAAGTTCTTCATGTGAATTAAACTTTTCATATTCTTCTCTAAAATGTTGTTTTGCAGCACAAAAAGTCTTCACCCATAATATTCATCCAGCTGGAGCATGCGTTAATAAATTATATGAAGGAAAAAATATGCAAGCAGCTTTGATCAACAAATGAGAAAAAACTAACAATGTGTTAGGAAATGTAAAGACTATTATGGCATGGAAGACACATAATGACAACAGAATATTTACTTTTGATCTATTACAAAAAGAAGTTGAGGTATTAATTATATACTAAATAAAAAATGTTATGATTTCATAAAAAAAATATTACATTCTATTTACAAAAATTAAAATACTAAAATAAAATCACTACAGAAGGAAACTTCAATTTTTTTCTTTGATTTAAATAATTTACAATTAAACTAAAATTTCGTTTCAAAGTACTTTCACTTTAAATCCTCAATTTTTAAAAAATTATAATATTATGAACATTCCTGACAGTATAAACATATACAAATCTTAAGTGAAAGGACGTGAATAAATTCACAGTATTTGTAAAATAATAATTTTTTAACCATTTGAATTTGGCCAACCACTTTCATGAAAATTATATCAGTAATAACCTTCACTGATTGAATTAAAAATTAGTCACCAATCATTAATTTGTTTTGGTTCCAAAACTAAAAGATGCATACAATACCATGTCTCAAGAGTAGAGTGGAAAGAATTGGAATACTGATTTATTAATGAATGCACTTCTGTTATTTACAAAATGCAAGTTAAATTTAGTAGAAATAAAAGCAACATGCTTTAATGAATCATACGCAGAAATACATACATAAATATATAAGAGAAATAAATACACAAATAAATAAGTGATTCAAAAATAAATAAGAGTGAAAATTATCAAACATTTCGACATTCATGATTTCAAAAATACATTTTAAGGTTCTTTATTTTTTGATGCAAATATTTATCAGATGAAATATTTCATTTTCTGACAACCAAATCATCACAGATTTTAGTTTGGCAAAACTGTGAAAATTATGAGTATAAAAAATATATAATAGTCTCCCCCCCTTTCAAAAACATCTATACATGAAGATGCAGTAAATAATACTAAATATCATAATTTTATATATAAATTAAAGGTAGTTTTAGAAGAATGCTCATCAGCAACTAGCAATTTAAAATCATGACTTTCCATGCTATCATCACAGATGTGGTATATGCATACTTCTTAAAATATACTTAAAAACGAAAAATATCAAAATTTGTTAAAAGTTTTTCCCTTAATTTTATCTAGCCAACTACATGAAGTACATAATTTTTTTTTTTTAATTAGAGAGGCATTTTCACTTTTCCGCAACCAAACTACGCATTTCTATCAATACAGTGAATGTTCTTGAGTTCTACATTTGAAACCTATCAGCACATCTATTGTTGCAGAAATATTTGTAGAACATATCTGAAAAAAGAAACCTTTCAATTTAAACAGTAAATTTATAATATTACCTACATTGCGGCTAAAAGCATTTTTATATCATTGTGTATGCCAGTGAATGTTTACCTAATACATGACCACAAAGTAAAATCAGAATATTATCTTTTACGAAAAACATTCGTTAGTTCAAAACCATTAACTGAAAGTAGCATTAACTTCTTAAGATAAAGAAAGACTTACAGTGCTTGTTTCTGGTTATAAAGATTTGATGTAAACAGCTTAAAAACTTTAAAAGAACAATCAAAATGATTCTTCTTAGTCACAAAATGTACCTTCTCACTGATGCCATGATTATTCAGAAATACACAAGGAAATTAAAATGTAAAGAAGAGCAGATAAATGCAATGGTGAAGGTAACATTAGCTGAAGTCCAGATGCCTCCAAATCCATATTTATGATGTGAAAAAAAAATTCCACAACAAATGAGTTTTAAATAATTTTTAATGTGTCTGGCAGCACGTAAATGCACATTCATTTTATGATTGTTATATATACAATTGTACAATATTTACATAAATTATCATAACTTTACTTCTGGATCATAACCACATTACTCCGTGAATGTTGGCATCATTAATAAACAGTGAAGGCTAAAGCACACACACAGAAAACGAATATCTTAAATACAATATATACAACAGAAGTTTGATTTCAGCTTTTGCAATAATATTCTAATTTTTCTCAATAAGCAATAAACAGATATAGAATCTATGAATTTATTTTTTATCAATTCCTTGCCAAACAAGAAACTTTTTAAACTTCTGGCATACACTTTAGATAAAAATGCATTATACATTACAACAGCATTTTGCTTTCAGCCTATCTGAAAGACCTCTTAGAACAGCTGCAAAGTTTCGCAGTTGATTTTTTTAAAAATATGAACAGGCTTGAAGCAAAATCTGCTGCCCTCGGAAAATTTTTTGAATTTAACATAAGAAAGAAAACAGATGACAACCTTTATATGATTTATACATACGTTCAATAATTTACACACATACAAGCTATCACTCTTTGCTTCACTTAGCCATTCCAATCTCAAAAATGTAATTAAAAAAAGCCATGTCATGGTTCATACGCTTCTCAGCTTTTCAAGTGCAGGTTCAAACTTTCCCAAAAAGACAGCATGGAATTATATAACACAACTGCATGGAAACTATACCTTGCCAAGTACGATATAAATGATGGCTGATACATCTTTCTAAAAAATGATGTCCGTTATTCAAAATTAAACAACTTCCAGCAACAGTTTTACAGAAAAAGTGAATTACTCACAATGCAAACAATAATGTTACATAAAATAAGGACATATTCTTATATCTTATCCAAATTAAGAATTATTTTTCAGGCAGGTAATACACTCGTCTTATTTAACAATAATAACCATATAGTTAAATTTTGCTAATGACATTTTTGTTCAGTCCGAGAATAACTTTTTAAAATCTCATCATATCTTGGATATGCTTTTTCTTCAACATTTTATTTTAGAGAACAACCACAGACATGAAGAGACTGCTCATAGCATCCATTGATTCCAACAACAAATTTGGAAACAGCTGCAATTAAACTAATGCGGAAATTAAAAGCACATAACCTCATGATTAATCCTTCAGGACATCTGAACTCCTGAGGAGCGTACGAACCGCGCCATGCACAACTAAACGAGGGATCCACTATTAATGAGTAATGAGTGAGCTCGGGTTCGAGTAGGTCTCTGCGGAAGCCTCTTCCTCCTGCCTTTCTTTCTGCGACGACAGTTGTACTGAAGGCTGAGACGACGAAGACGCCGTAGAAGCTTTCCCGAGGGATGCGGCATGAGTGTTCACGTAAATGTTAGTCTCACTAAACACAGGGTCTACATATGAAAACGGATGATGACTACCAGCGAGCTGTACACTCAATGAGCAGTCCAGTGCCTGCGGAACAGCGAATATGGACGTGTCCATAGGAGTGAGTTCGGAAGACACGGAAGTCCTAGAAAAAGAGGAAGACGGGGGCTGATAAGCACGGACGTCTCGCTCGGTGTCCTTTGCCGCCTGCAAAAAGTGAACGTTCTTCGAGTACTCAAAGTTGTGTCCTGAGGTTTCGTCTGCCGGGAGACTGCTGTCAAGCATCTGGCGTGATGACACTGCTGCAGAACTGAAGGCGCCACTTGAGTAGAACAGGTGGTTCTTGTGGAGGCAGCGATTGCCATTGGGCAGGAAGCATGAGCTGCTGCCACCAGGGCTCTCACAGTCCATGGCCGAGCTTCCTGCAGGTGCGCTGAAGACATTTGTCTGCGTGCAACTGCTTTGGTGCTGGTGCATGGGACTGACAAGGGTAGGATCCCCAACACTGAATGCTTTGGCATCTGTGAAAAGAAATCACTTGTAACATGATGAAAGCATACATCTTTGGCCGAGTTCAAAAGAAAACATTGATAATATAATCTTTTTGAATGTTAAACCTTATTGACAGATGTCTAATAATATTCTCTTTGACTTAATTTGATTCCCTTTCTGAAACTTTCTGATTTTATATCAATTGAATAAAATTAAAATAAAGAACGATGAAATGGTTTAGGAAGGTCTAAGTTTAAAAAATAGATATAATTTCCAAAAATCCTATACATGAATATCCAACACAAAAGCAAAATGCAACAGAAATTATCCGACATTAAAGAAAGCAAAATTTCAAAAATCTTAAGTTTTGTCATCAGTTTAATTGCAAATCTACATTTAAGTTTCACAATAAAGTTGAAACATATCTGGCCAATTCACATTTGCATAAATTTTCAGAGCAAATATGAAATAACATATTAATGAATATAGATGAAGATTTGCTGAAATATTTTAAGTAAGTTAATGTTTTAATGACTTCTATATGCATCTGCTATTAGTTAATATCATATAATCAAAACAAATAAGAAAAAAATGAATTAAAATATAATAAAAAAAGTATATAAATCATAAAACGAAGTGATTCTTTTGAAATGTATGAATTGAACTAATTTACATGACTTTTCCTTAACTCGAAAGAGGGATGTTTTTCTGAAGGAATGGAGTAAACACTACTTGATTAATATCATAAAACTGCAGTTTTTAAGAATCTTAATGTTTACATATGTATTCAAATGTTATTCCCAAAGAGACCTATTTCAAAACAAAAGTAAAGACCCATTTTAATACTAAAAGCACAAGGGAAGCTGGGAAGTCTTTTTTCTCTCCAAAATTCTTCTACAGGCACAGCAATAATACCAGTAAGATGAATAAAAATTCTAATTCAAACTGGCAAATAAGTATTTTGGTTAAAAGAAAGTGTTAAGAAACAACTTGGAATAAAATATATGATCACCCTTTATGCACCCCTTTCCCCCAAAAGAATATACTGCTGAATTTAACAGCCAATTTGTTTCAGTAACTATATTGTGATATGCATGTAATTTAAGAATTCCAATTAATATTTAGTCATGTTATATAGATTTAACCAAGTAAATACAAAAATATAAATAAATAACATCAAAAGCAATAGTTAATTATGTGTATAACAAGAGTAAATTTCTACACTTTTAAATAAAAAAATAATGTAAAGCGATTTTAATTAAATACAGTTCCAATTGTGTGTATATCCACTATGCATTTTACTATGTTACTTGAGAATACAAAAGATTTTTTCTGAATAGTTTTGCTTGAGGGTGGTGGAATAATTAAATTTTCTCATGCTTTTCTTGTGGCATTTCAAACTGACAAGATCAAAAACTTTCCATCAAAACTGTGAAAAGAAGTGAACCAATATACAAATATGTCAAATGATAACAATGAGTAAGTAACTCTTGGGAAGAATAGCTTTCTGCTTCGATGACTATCATCTGTTTTATATTTAGTTCTTGAACGATTACTATTGCATAATCTTTGTTCCTATTCTCAAGAATGTTGTAAAAGTCGATTTCACATACAGAACAACAAGAAGTTTTAGCTTTGTATAGGAAAGATAACTGTTGCAGATGGTGTCAGGTTTAGTAATTACAATTACCACGCTCACATTTATTCTCTACTCCTTCCACCATTTCATGAACATGTTCTTATAAAAGATGAATTTTGAATTCAAAGCTTAGTTTTTATCAACAATTTTGAGTTTCAGTTAGCACACATTTTTGCACTTAATGAAGACCATTAAATAAACAAACAAATCTGGCAGGAGAATCTAAAATAATTAGCCAAGGCTCTAAATTCAAATAAACAGATGAGTAAACAAGGGCTGGGAAGCAGCTCCTAGGTAAACAAATATGCTGGAAATGTTGCGACTAGACTATAAATAATAGTTACTTCAATGAAACTACTAATAAAAAGGTGTACCGATTACCTACCAACATGCGTTTTAAGAAAATAGAAGCTGCAACTAATTAAGCAGTGTTTAAGATGTCAATTAAATGTAGTAATTTAGAAATGCTAATATCTTTCAACCATTTTTCATTTCCTGGCATAGCAAAGTAAAGTGAATTTTATACGAACGTATATTTCAACTCTATTGAAATTCCACTGAAAGGCAGCCACTAAGTGTTAAAAATATAAAAACATAAAAAGGAGGGAGGAATTTAATTGTATATTACACATGAATTTTTAATTAGCTTTATATTGAAGTATTTTAATGGTTTCTTTCTTAAAATAAATTCTCCAGGGAAAGGGGCATTATGAAGAGAAAAGTTGTACCCAGGATTCAATAGAATAACTTTTAATTGGAAACTTTAGCAAATTAAACCCATGGAGTTTTAAGCAACAAAAAGCCAACACAGGAGATCACAATCACAGTGACAAACATTTTAAAAGTATACTTTTGAATTTGGTATTCACTTTCATACTAATTTTATATTCTAATGAACTAAGTAACTACTTTCAAACCAAGCACTAATTTTAGAGGATATGTCATGAGAATTTCATTTCCCTTATCCAACAGGGAAAAATTCCTCTCATTTTAATTCAAAAAAGAAGAAAGGGAACGAGCTAACTAAAACTGGAAATGACTGATTATTTCAGCAATAAAACATTTTCTACAATGGCATAACTTGGTGACCATGTCATGACACTGGGGAGGGTTGGAATTAAAATTGCGTAATATTATGTGCATTATATTACCACATAAAGTAATTAATTCACAGTGTATCTTTAGAATTAAATTAATCACTCATATTGCAAGGCACAGTGCTTTCTATAATATATAATTATATTCAGAAATGTTTATCTATGTATTTCATCCGATTTCCATTATGAATAATACATTTCAAAAATATAAAACAATGCACCATTTTTGAACTTCATAAATTCAAATCACAATCATATGCACTTGGGTTATAACCCTATCTTCAAACTTCAACCTCAGGACATTTGAAATATAAAAGATTTCCAACATATGCCATAATTTTTGCCTGATAATGAATACTAGAGCTAACAAACCTCCACTTCCGAACTGAGTGTTTTCCTGGCTACCCAAATGCACGAGATAAAGAAATATCTTCTCAAAATTTTCAAAAACAGGCTCCCTATATAGGAAGCTTAAAAATATATTTTGAAGTTAAATAGCAACTTGTAATTGTATGTTATGAAAATAAAATAAAAATAAACTGCCTTTTTACTATACCTCAAAAGGGGAGAACAGGAACACAACATATTCATAAAATAGTGACAATAACAGAAAATCAAAAATCAGAGGTAGCAAATTTCAACAGATTCCTTGCAGGTGTTCTGAGGAAAAAGACTGCAAAGCAGAAGCATCTTTGGGAAAAACATGCTTTCCTCAACACTTGAAATAATTATATATGTCTTATAAATGACAGTAAAGATGTCAACTGCCAATGAATTGCTGCATGCTCTTCAGTATCCTTTTTGGCTCTTCAACCTGAATACATTCCTTTTTGCTCTTCATCCTGAATATATCAAGTTTGATCTCTCAACCAGTCTATAGTCCTTATTTTAAAGCTTGAAATACTATGATATAATCTTTATGCCATTTTCCTCATGTTGATTAAGAGAAATTTAGATTTAAGTCTTCCATCAATTCTTCAAGACCCATTCAATTCTCTGTTTATGAAACAGGCATTCCATTGCCTTTAATGCATATTCAAGGACAAATTGTCACCTCCACAGATTTGTTGAAAAATAATGGCAGCCGATAGTTTTTAAGGCGATGCTGTACTTCCGTGTGGATTTCATATCAGTCCGATGACATAAATGTTTAATATATATGTACATATGTTTTATTAAGTCCATTTATTTGCAAGTCCTGCAACAGTTTCTTTCCAGGCAAGAAATGCATAAATGCATCTCCAGCCGGATTATTGAAACCAAAATTCCCAAAATGGGTTTGTCAAAATCTCAGGTATATGACGATTTATTTGAAAGGCTAACAGCGATGCAAACCGAAGATGTACCTGTAGGTCCAAAGGTTGAACACGATGCTTGGAAATGCGCCCCATCGTCCTTCTTTTGTCGATCACCAGTCTTCCTCTCCGTGTCCTCCTGTGAATCAGGATCCGGCGCCTCTAGCATTGGTGGACTGAGAACAGTGCTATGCAGAGTGTTTGTACTGCCATCAGCTGTCCTCTTAAAGAAGCTGTGCTGCAGGGCATGGTAAGGGGTGATGCGTGTCTTCGGATCATAATCCAACATACGCAGGATCAGGTCCTTGAACTTCAGGTAGTCAGAGACACTGTGGCCAGGTTCTCCATGTCGGCGTCCACCTGGTCCTCCAGATTCAACTCCCAGGATTTCATGCAACTTACGAGTGCCAGGAGGACGGTACTATAAGGGATAGAAATAATTACTATAAAGTTTTTTTATATCACAGATTCATGAAAAATTAGATATATGATAGATATGAAAATGAATAACTAGTAGATTAAAAATTGGTGATGAATAAATGAAAATTCATTATATTTTTAGGCAATTTTTTTTTTTATTATAATGGGAATTCTCAAAAATTTTTGAATTTTTAATAGTATTTCTGCTAGACTTCTAGTCCTTAACAATGAGAAATTTCTGTTATTTTCAATAACCCCCCTGCCCTATGATTTTATTTAATCTCCTAATTAGATGACACCACCGTTTGGGATATTTTATATTATTTCAATCTAATTAAGTTGGTAAAGGAAACTTGAAACATTTAAGCATGTCCAAGTGATTTTTGTATTTTAAATTAATTATGTTGTTGTGGGTTAAGGGGTTAATACAAAACTTTCATTTTTAACTCTCAACAGGGTTGAAATGGCTTTTCTATTTTTCATGTTCATCAAGTTCTAAAACAGATAATGCATATCTGAGCATTTTCTTTAAACCCATTTGATAAAAAATTTCTCCAGATTCAATTAGACGTCAAAAAGTATAAGTCAGCATATTAAAAGCTAATTTGTCAGAACTAAAAGTTATTAGGTCAATATAACCAAGAGTTAGGAGGGTTAATACGATAAAGGTAAAAGTACATGTTTCTAGTTGCAAAAGAACAAAAATGCTTAATGTAGCAGTAGATGGTATAAAATATACTAGCAAAGAGACCTGCTCTTAAATATAAAAATCGAAATGTCTAATATATTAAAATTTTAAATCTGCTTTTTGTCCAGTATATTTTAATATGTTAAAAAAGTAGCACCAGAAGAGAAATATCATTCATCTTGGAATATAAAAAGAATACATGAAAGTTAATCAAATACACAGGACAAAACAGTTCCAAAAAGAAATACAGTCATTACAGTGAGAATCTCTGTAAATCAAAATTTTTTCAGGAACCTTGGATTTTTATGAGATAAACAGTTTCTGTATATCAAATTAAATTTTTTGCATAAAAAAATTACGTATACCTATTACAGTCAAAATGTGCAAATGGATTCAAAAGAGAAAAATTATTGCACCAATTCTTACTGCAATGAATATTGAAAATTTGTTTTATTAAAAAGCTATAAACACTTGCCAGTGAATGATAGCTTATTTTTAGCTTCTGTTCTATGAATTGCTTTCCTAACTTGGAGCAAGATTTTTTTTATTTTAAATTCACTTCCAGCTTTAGATTTCTTACAGTGAAGATGATCTTCAAGTGTGAAATATAAGTTAAGACCAATAAAAGACGTAGAAAGCAGGATGGAGAAAAAAAAAAGTATGAAAATTCTAGATTATCGATACTAGTATAGTATCAACAATTTTGAAAAATTGCGATTTGGTTATGATAACCTTTGAAAATGTTGGAGGAGATTGAAAATGATTTAAATCTTTAAAATTCGACAAGATTGATGAAGTAGTATCAAAATGGGTTAAAATGATGCAAGACAAGAACATGCCTGTCACTTGACTACTCAATAAAGATAAAGCAACTGAATATGATGCAAATTTGGGAATTTTCAACTTCCAAGCCTGGATGGATAAATTCAAAAAGCAACATGATATTCAAGAGACAGTAATATTGGGTGAAAGTATTTGCGTTTCAAACATGCAATGCTCTCAATAAACAAAACTCATTTCTGAAAACCATTTTAAAAGAATATGAGCCCAACGATGTGTTTAACAATTTCTCCTTATTGGTTACATCTGGTACAAACATGACTGGTAAGCAGAAATTAAAAACCCCTAGCGACAGGAGAAAGTAAAGTTCCATGTTGTTTCAGAAGCATGAAATTCAATTGAAGTTCTCTACGATTTAGAAGACCGTGGATATTTTTGAGATCTGGGTAATGAACTTTGATAATGGATGAGCAACCCCCCCCCCCAAAAAAAAAGTGTTTTTTTTTTTTAGAATAATAGTCTGGCCCTTCCTAGCTCAGTTGAACGAAAATCGATTAATGCTAATCTTGTTTTCCTCCAGCCTAATATAACCACTAAATTACAACCCATAGACCAAGGGGCAGTTTCGGAAGTTCATTACTAAAATCAAATTCTCAAGCACTGTCTTTTGCAATTAAAAATGACGAATCTACAGAAAAATTAGTAAATCTTCGATGGTGTGTAAGTACATTAGTCAAAATATGGAAGAATATCTTAACCACTATAATAAAAAGAACTTCTTTGCTAAATAAAGCTGGTCTTTTTAGAAGAGATTTTGATGAACAAAATGAAGAAAAAACAGAAGATGAAGAGCAAATCAATACCGAAAATACAAAAGAAGCATGGAAACAACACCTTTCATTATGACAAATAAATGATGGTATTGAATTTGAACAATTTTTGCACAGTAATTGTGGTCGATTAACCCCACTGATAAGGATATACTGGAAGACTACTTTGATCAAGGTGATGACAACAAAGATGAATTAATTGAAAAACCATCTAAAAAAATAAATAGTGGAAGCAGTCCAAACTGCCTAACACTGCTTAAGATTTACTCCTAATGTTCCTGAAGAAATCAACCTCTCTGAACAAAATCGAACATTATTTTAAAACATCTTTGGCAAAAGATTATGCTCAAAAAGACATTAGGGGCTATTTTGTTCAAAAATAAATACAAATTTAGTTTTGGTTTTTGTACATGAATGTAAATTTTTAAAATAAATTTCTTTGATAATTTAATTCTTCTTTAACCCTAAAAACTTAACTATGAATAACTGCTTTTAGTAAGAAAATGATGAAAAATTTGCAATATGTATTTCTGGATATTGAAATTTCTATATATCAAACTGTTTTCATGAACTTCCAAATTCAATACATAGAGGTCTGACTGCGTTTAATAAAAGAAAGAAATAAGACTCTAAGCAAAGATCTCTTTAAGTTTTTAACAGAATCACGTTTTTTTCTGAACCAAGAGTTTCTGCTGCGAGGTTAAGAATTTTTAAATAAAGAGAATTCAGATGATTGAATTCATGACTCTGATACATGATTTAGAATGTATATGAAAAGGGGAGATCCATAATTTCAATGAAAAAGCTACGAAACAATATATAATTTACGATTAACTGAATGAAGTGGACACACATTTTAATTTACTCTTTTAAATATATAGATATGAATAATCTATTTTGGGCATTTTTATATAGTCACAAAAAATATGAAAATTCACAAACACATGATAGTATTCTGAGACATGAGGATAAATTTGAGAACTATTATTAATTTCAGATCAGAAGTATGGTTGAAATGGAGAATGGTTTCAATGTTCCCTAAAAAACTTTTAAATATCTTTTGATCATAAAAATCTTTTTATGATGAAAAGTAGTTGGTAATAAACAACAAAATTTGCAATCATAAAAGGAAAAGTTATTGAATCAGACATGATAATTTTTTAACTATAATATATATATATATATATATATATATATATAAATTTACTAGCACAGAAAATGTGCTTATTATTGCAGCAACTCATTTGTGTAGTGAAAATAAAAATTAAATCTACTTTGAAAAATGAAAAGCACAAAATGATAAAAAAAAAAAACACCATAAATGCTTCAATAGAAAGAAAAATTTGAGACAATTGTTTTTATATATTTTCTACACATTTTGGGAATGTTAGATTAGTTAAAATATGTTTTTTCTTTTTTGAGAATATCAGATAAAGAAAGAGGTAAAAGGTTACAACTAAATGGAAGTTCAGAAAAAAATAATCATATTTAAAGAATCAAATTTAAAAACAAAAAAATTTTTAAGTAAAAAAAGAATCTGAAGAAACCCTAGGTTCACCATTAAAGTTGATAGTATCATAAAACTTACCTCAAGTGGTGTGGAAATTACAATAATGCAAGCATAGCCAATTGGTGAGTGTGTGTGTGTGTTGTGGGGGGGGGGGATAGGAACTACATCAACTATTTAATTTTGGCCTTTTTCTACTCCTTTTTTTTGTAGTATTTTAAGCAGGTCATTTTTAAAAAAAGCGAACTGCAAATGTTTGTGGAGAAATGGCCACATAAAAAGCAATCACCGCATATATTTCTTTTAATGAAGTATTAGTGGCCTTTTATTGTTTCAAGTTTTTATTACCTTTCCATGCTTTTTAAACTTTTAAATCATCTAGATTTTATTTTATAATTTGAATAATTATGAGGGGGGGGGGGAAACATGTTTTAAAGAAATATTTTTTGTTTAAATACTCTAAACAGCTATTGTTAAAACCTAGCTGCATTGCAAGATTTATTCTTAAATTTCATCAACAACAACATAGAATAATAAAATATAATAAAACCTCTTTAGTAGATTGTTCAAGGCACTGTGCAAAATAATACAATATCAAATCTTGGGTCAAAATGACATAAATATTTAATTTAAGAGCACAATGTAATGATACAGGTCTATGCTTTAAACATTCATAGTTCATCAGCATTTTAGTATACAGACATGACACAGGCTTGGAAAAAAAAAGCTGAACTTCATAAATAATGAATCATATCAAACATAAATACCGAGAAGTAAAATAAGTATGATTAATTGAACAATAAAATAAATTAATTTATACAAAAAGTGCTTGAGATATCAAAAATATTGTAGAATTATTATATAAAAGAAAATCAAGAATGATAAAATCCGATGCCGAAAAAGCTGAAATCCGCGGAAATGTGTCATGTCCGAGTATATTATTATGCTAATAATGTCAGATAATATTAATAAATTTTAAAATATTTTGACAAATTCCACCTTTTAAATAACTTAACAACACAGATAATTACAGCAACTTCATTTTAATAACCCTTCTTCAGTAACCCTATATATAAAAATTCAAGAAAGAAGAAATGTCTAACACAAAATTCTTTATAATGGATATATTGAAACATTTTAGCCCAATTTATTACTATTTATAAAATTTACAATGACAACCTTCATTGTTCTAGTTTTCTTTTCTTTTTAGGAAGTTTGCAAGAAAATTTTATTTTTATTTTGGGAAAAAAATAATTGGATTGTCATCACAATTGATTTTATATTCTAATTAAATTACTGTGTATGGCATTAATATTCTGAAAAGTTTGCCCTCAGTGCCATCATAACACACAAAGAATTTCAACATTTTGATGATTTTTAATGTATCTTGAAAAGATGGTGGAAAGATTCCTTCATCATTCTCACTGTCTTCCAAAATATCCTTCAACTGTGCACATTTTAAATGCAATAAAATCTGCATCATCACCGCACACACAAGAAAAACGGCAATATAACTATTTTATATTCTAAAACTCATATTTATCATTTCATAGCTTTTATTTAAGCTTGCAAAGTAGAGATTGACGCATTGAAAGTTCAGAATAGGCGGCACACTATTGAATACCTGCAACACTATAATAATTTCTTTTTTAAACACCAAAATGAATAGGCTGTAATAATAGGCGGTAATAAGACAAAAACCATTTACTAAAAAGGTAGATTACAATATATGATACAGTGCAAATAAAAAAAAGAAAGACAAAGTACCTTATCACCATCCTTTAATTTCTTTATCACATAAGAACCATTAACAATTTTTTCAAAGTATTTCCTAGTTTTATGACCTTGTTCCAAGATTTGTTTTGGAGGCATTGCTATGACTTCAATAATTTTGTTCATTTGATCCACCTGTAATGCAAGTAAAAAACAATGGAAATCAAGAAATTAAAACAAATTACTTATATTCATCCATTTAAAATCTAATAATGCAGGAATTTTTACAACACAAATGCACCTGCTTGAAAGAAATACTGAATTTCATAAAATTATGTCAAGTTCTTTTGTGCTTGTTAAATAATGAGATACTCCATATATGATTATAACTATCCCTTTACCAGAAGTAACATTATCAGCTACAATGAAATTTCTCTTACCTATTGGAATGTCAAGTTCATGACAAAAGAAACTAACAACAATAAAAAAACAAGAAGCAGGAAATATAGAGAAGAATATCTTGTATATTTTATGATCTCCAAATGTTGCAGTTTCTGTTAAGTCTGAAGTTCACTTATTTTATATTTTACAATGGAGTAAAATCTTTAATAAATATATAGGTGGCATATACAAAAATCAAGTATTATCTTTTGAACATTTTTCGGAATTAAAATATATACATTATCACAAAACTGTTTAATTTCACAGAAATAAAATGAATCCGGTTCTTATATCAATTTCTTTTAGTTTATAAAAAAGGCTATAACTGAAGCTTTCATTTTTTAAAAAAATATTTATATTGTGAATACTTTGAAATAATATTGTTAATGGCCCTCCCCCCCCCCCTTTTGGGCAATAAGATTTTCATGAACTAGCTACATTTGCAGCGGAAACAACAATCACACACACTTTTGTTTGGTATTTTTAATTTTTAAAGGCCAAGTTATCTAGGTCTTATAGGCAATTTACTAATTTATAAATTTTCGAATTCAAGAAAAAATCAGCGGGAGTGTTCTCCTCAAAATTTTTTTGCACCCGCCCATACATGGGTAGGGAGAAAAAATCCACCAAGTGCCATTCCCTAACACAGATGGGGAAAAAAGCAAATCGGTCATGCTTTTTTTTTTATGCGTGTCGGAAAATGGCGAGGAAACCAAATATGTAATTTGAATGCCTTTTTTTCAACAGATTGAAACGAAAATTAAGCACAGATATAAAATTAATGTTAGCAGACCTCATATCAATTTTTATTTATTTAAATCATACCGTTTAGGGGCTATTGTGTTCAGAAGTAGGCGATTATACACACCGATAGATAGTCAACCCTTTGATGGATTTAGTTCAAAATTTGACACAGACCTACATTCCTGTATTAACTGTGTATCAAATTTTATCCATCTAGCTCGGAGGTTCCCAACCTGCAATATGCGTACCTCTGAGGATTCACGTACTTTCACGAACACATAACTTATAGTAAGAGCATACTCGTCTTGTGTATACGTATAAGAAATATTGCAGAAAGTTTCATGCAAATGCAGACATGAGAATATATCCGTTTTCATTTGAACCTAATTTTGTACAATTTGGCTCCATAAAACAAGCCCAAGGATCGCATTGAAATTATTGTCCATTGGAATAGTTGAATATCACTATGAGTAATTGTTAGCTTTATTCCAAATTAATGTGTAATTATTTCAATGTTGTTTTCATTTGCATAGACGCGGAACTACTACTATTATAAAATGAGGGGAAAAAATGTAAAATCAAAAATAAATCCTACAAGTGTTATTAAGTTAATTCGACCCATCTGATTTTTAAGCTAACCTAAGCCTTAATATTATTAATAAAAAATTTCTTTCAGAGAAAGGATGATTGGAAGGAGGGGGGGGGGGGGGGCATTAGGGATGAGCAAAAATAAAGACAAATCATGGGGTACGCGAGGGAAAAAAAGGCTGGGAACCACTGTTCTATCCATTTAAGTTTTTGACTTATTGTGTTCACATGAACATGGACAGACAGACTTCCTGTGGATGAATCTTGTCCAAAATTTGACAGAAACCTACAAATTATGTGTAAAGACTGTATATCAAATTAATTCCCTCTAGCTCTAACCATTTTTGAGTTATTGTGTTCACAGACATAATTCCAAAATTGTGTTATTCTGACTCAGGGAAGTCTTAAAATGTAGAGATTCGTCAAAATCTCAAGTTCGAATTTTTTGACGATTACAATACCTTCTCTTTGTATACGAAAAAGTAAAAATCAAGTTAATTTCCTCAAGATAGTACTTCAACTGCAGTTATTTTATATGTATGGTGCATTACAGAATAAAACTACAGATTAAAATTTTTAAACTTTTCTTGGGGGGGGAGGATTTTATAAAGATTTCACATGTAATCAAGAAAACATCATTTTAACATAACAGCTATATTACATATAAGTTAATATTTTATAAATTAATACAATGAAAGACAAAAAAATTTAGTTCCTTTGCAGGTGCAAACTAGTTCTAGTTTTTTAAAAACATATTTAAAATTTTTCATATCAGAGGGAAAGAATTTATTAACAAAAACAATCTTTACATGATATATAACTGTATTTTGTGTAGACAAAACGAAAACTGAGAAAAATTCATAATAAATATTTAAAAAAAAATTTGTTCTTCAGCAGAAATTAAGCATCAATATGACAATAATTTAAAAAGTTTTGGAAATGTCCCGACACTGTCAAAGGATAATCAATTTCGAAAACTTGGAAGATGTTGAAAGATGAATAATTTTAAAATGTAAACCAGGGACATCTCCATTGATTACAAAAAAGAATGTATTCGCACAAAGTTTACTAACATTTCATAAGTCACTATTTCTGTTATGCATGAAAATACATTTTTAAAGCATCAATGCAGACTTAGCAATTAAAGTATATTTGACTGAGCATGGATCCAATTTTTTGAGAAACAGGCACAGAAATTGCATAATTAGACTATTAAAACAACATCTTTCCTCATTATTGCTTCTCAACAGTCGCTTAAAAGAAAAAAGATTCTCTCATGATGTTATGAAAAGAGTTTAAATGACTAACTGGTTTAATATAAAAATATGTATGCACATTTTTTAATCAAGAATGCAATATTATGAACATTGCCACATACCTCGTTATCTCCATTGAAAAGAGGCTGACCTGTATGCATTTCAACTAAAATGCATCCCAAGCTCCAGATATCAATGGCCATGTCATATGGAATGCCTAGAAGTACTTCAGGTGATCGATAAAACCTGCTCTGAATGTACTGATAAATCTACACACACACATGAAAAAAGACAGAACATTAATGCAATGCACAACATTTAAAATAAACAAATTAGGTAATTTAAAACCTTATCTGCTCAAAAGCTCTTTTTTTTTACCCCCCCCCCAAAAAAAAAAGTTGTTACCACGAATGAGCATATATGAATAAATAAATATGAAAATAAATAAAGGAAATTCATAATTAGTAAATAATACATTTCTTTTATCATTTTGCAATGTTTTAGAGCACAAAGATATGATAATTTTTGGCTACACCGTAATAAATTCATACATGGAGACACACATCATATACAGACCTCAAAAAAGATAGCTCATTTATTAATGCATGCAAAAAGTTCTGTTTCAAACACTATAGTTATATGAAAGATAATAATTTCTATTAAATTTTTATTATTTAAAGCAATTTTAATGCAAAAATGTCTACAAAGAAAACATGTATATTTGAGAATAACTCAAAAAACAAAATCTCAGAAGTGCGACCAAATTTTTAAATATAAATATTGAATATTTTTTAAATCGATATTTTTACATATCTCCATTTAAAATGCCTTCATTAATACATTTTGAAAAATGAAATAAAATTTCTGTTATATTTTCAGAAAATACAATATAGCAAATGTTTAAAACTTCTGTATCAAACAAGACTTTCAAAGAGAAGGAAGCAATATTTTAAAGGCTTTCTTTAAAAATCATCACCTGAAACCTTAATAAGTGTTATTAAACATATGAAGCAACACTTATTAAGGTTTCAGAAATTTAAAGTTGCATATGTTATATGCAATCAAGAAATACATATGTTAAAGCAACCCATAATAAGTAATATTATGAATATATCTCTACTAATAATAAAGGAGAAAGTGTGTGCGTCTGTGTTTCCATGTTCCTACAGGGCAAACCACTGGATCTAGAGCTGCGGAATTTGGCACAAACATACTTTGGTGGGTGGGAATGGGCACCTCGGAGCGCCTTTTTTTGAAATTTTAATTAGAATTTTAATTAATTAAAAATTAAGCAAAATTTTGGCGTTTTTCCTTAATAACTTCCGAAAATATTACAAAAAAATTATTTTTACACCATCTGAAAGTGCAAAACATTACATTTCCAATGATGTCAATTAAGTTGCTGTACAATATTTTTTCAAATTTTAATAAATTAAAAATTTTTTGCATAATTTACAACAATTATTTTCATTGTTGCAATGCAACTCAAACCGTTTTCGTTGTTTAAACAAATATTTAATTGCAGATTTCTCTTTCATATTTTATTTCATCAAAATTTTGCGAAATCTGTAAGCCAATCTCTCTGAGATATTGTTTAGCTTACATTAAGAAATTATATCCAGTAAACTGAATGGTTATGGTTGCTATGTTTTCATTCTTTTCTCAGCATGTTTTAATCCTGCTAACATGTCCTGGCCATAAAATGTGCCGAGTCATTTTAATGTTGAAATCAAATGCATATTTTACAAGAGGAATAAGAAAATGAAAATAGTGCTGACAACATGGAATTAGAGGTTATATGAATGGTCAGTTATTTGACTCCTTTAGAAAAATTTATGTAGACAATGAAGAGAAGAAGTCGAAGGTTACTAATAGAACATGGGTTAAATATCTACCCACAATCTGAAGTTCAAAATTACGTTTTTAAGAGAATCATGAATATAAAATGACACAAGATTCAATTGAAATCATATTCCCAGCGAACAAGCTGGTGGCCGAAGGCGGCTAGTTTATACATAAAAATACCCTCTGGGAATTTACTGTTGTAGCTCTTAGATTTTCTGTTCACTAATTTAAAATTAATTACATATCATTATGTTTCATAAGCCAAAGAATTTTATTAATTCAAAGTCATTACTTACTATACAAATACAAAAAAAAAAAAAAATACTGGGATGAGAAAAAAGCTTCACGACTCCTTAGATTTATAACAGAATTTAGTCATTCACATGATAAATTTTGTATATACTTTTGATGTGATGCACGAACATTCTCACTCTCTTGCTTTAGGCAATACAGGAATCGTATTCCAATTATACCATACAATTTTGAGGGCTACATTATTATAGATTGATTTAAATAAATTATGCTTTTATTGCATCTAAATAGCAGTTAAAAATAGCCATATTGTTATAGTTGGGAAAGAAGTATAAGGAGAGAATTTGGAAAACTGTTTTATTTCGAATTATAAGTTCTATTAACTAAAATGGAAACTTTCTGTGTCAGCGAGCTCACAATCTAGAAATGACGACACTTATATCCAATTGAGTTTTAGTTATTTATTTTGGAATATATCTCTCCTGCAACTACAAAGACAGACAATAGAAATTGATATGATCTGAACCCCCCCCCCCCTCCTCTTCTTGAATATTCAGAAGAAAAAAAAAATCAATTTTGAGAAATCCCTACAATTGCTATTCATGGAGATTCAAAGTTATTCTTCCTGGATTCAAGGATCATAGTTTAATCTCGAGGTGGAAATAAGAACATAAGTGGATGACTTTTTCATTATATCAGAAAAGATCCAAGTTCAAATCAGCACTTAATGTGAATAAAGCAGCACTTTTAAAATTACCTACAAAAAGAAAAAAAAAAACATAACACATGCAAGTAGGGAGTCTCTAACATTAAGTTTATATTATATATATATCACTGTAGTGCAGAGACATTTCTGAAGATAATTAGCAGTCATTCCAAAAATATATATAAAATATTTTTATTGCAATCTTCATATAGTTTTGAAAATCGATGAAAGAGAAAAATGATTAAATTTATATTTCTTGATGACAGTTTAGGTGGTTCTAGCTCGTGAACATCATGGGAATGCTGTGTGCAACGTTGCATGTTCACCAGTGTACATCAAATCATAGAAAGAAGATGAAAAATTAGCGAACAGGACTTTTAATAATTTCGAGACAGGAAATGCCCAGAAATATTAATGCAAATGATGAGAAATTGCTGATTTAATATTTTGAAGAGGCCCATGAAGCTGAGAAAATAAAAACAATTATACTTTGAAAGTACAGATAAAAAGGATTTATTATATATTAAAAAGTAGCATATATTTTGTGACATAGATTAATGAAGTCTTACAACTGGTTAACAGGTAAAAGAAGCAAATGAATTCAGAAAAGAAAAACCTGCAATTTTGAGATGATACTCAAACTTTAAATATTTTTGCAAAAAAGTTTATGGAATGCTCTTAACATATCTTCATGATAGAGAGTTTCACCTTCAAGATCCATTTAAACACAGAATACAAACAAACTGTGCTATTTGAAATTGGATTCTTTGATTGTAGGACCTTTCTCTATTATGAAAAACTTTGCTTCATACAAGTTCTTGGATGAGAAATTTCACAGAAAGGAAAGAACAAGATATATTACATTAATTTCCACTTCATATACAGCAGTCGGCATACATTTTAACCCCTTAACACTTTTTTTAGGGGGGAGGGAAACAAACCCAGTTTACTGTACATAACTAAAACAACATGTTAAGTTATGAATTGCAAAACATTTTTTAAAAAAATTTGTGCAAAACAGACGTTAAAAAATTGCAGAAATACATACTCTCTGCCCCAGTTGACAAGAGCTTCCAAAGTCGACTACTTTGATTGCACTTCGTTTTGGATTACAGAGAAGAATATTTTCTGGCTTTAAATCACAATGAATAATTTTGAGATCTGGGTGAGAAAGGAACAAGAGTGCTGTGCACATTTGCTGAGCAAATTTTCTGGTCAGATTTAGAGAAACACCACGGAATTTAGTGTTCCTCAAGAGGTCGTACAAGTTGTGTGAAAGAAGTTCAAAAACTAAACACAAATGATTTTTCCACATAAAATGTCTCTTTAGTTGCACTGAAAAGCAATAAAATGCAGACAGTTAGAATTACATACAGCAAAGCAAAAAACAGTTTAAATAGAAAATATTTTATTTTAAATTCAAACTCAAGTGTTATCGGAATTGCTTTATGATCACTTTTTACTTCAAGATGTGGAAATATGGGTGGGGGGAAAGCAAAGTAGATAACATTTAACTTAAAGATGTGAAACTATAGGGGAAAGGACAATCAAAGCAAAACAATGCACCAATCTATATTTATTATATCATAATTGCAGTTACTTAGTAGTTAACTACAGCCATAGAGAGAAATTGAAATTGACTTGAGAAATAAGTAGATCCTAATTCCTTCATCTGCCTGACTGGCTTTTTTTTCTTCAATATCTAGTTTGTAAAATAAATCCTCTTTATTTACTTGGAAAATGTTTATGTTTTTAAAGGATTTTGTAAATCATTAATTTCTTTTCTTAGATTAAACTGATAACATAAGGATTCTGAAATTAGTCAGCCAAAAACCTTAGAACTGAATAAATTCTGTTCTATTGCTTATTACTAGTTTTTTTAAATATAATTTTAGCCTAATATTATGTGGAGAGTTTGAATTTCGAAACAGTAAAGCACAACATTTATATTATCAAATCTATACATTTGAAAATACTTCAACGTTCAATTATAAAACAAAAGATTACTTTAATAGTACATCATAATTAGACTTGTAAAACTGACTCTTCACAAGAAGACATAACAGAGTACAAAGTAACAATGTTATAAACTAATAAAGATTTATATAACAACTAGGAATAAATCTTATTTCACACAAAATAGCTTATTAATATTAAAAAAAATTATGGTCAAAGACACTTGTTAATTCACAATTTTTTCAAAGATGCGTGTTCTTTCATCATAATTACTATTATTAGAACATCAACTAAAAAGATAATAACTTAACAGTTAATTAAAATAATTCATTCTGGTCAAAATTTACTAACATACATATTTAACAAGCGCTTTGAATTCTAATTTATATTAAATTTAGTGTATCTTAATCTTAGTCAGCATTAAGGATATTTGTAATTACAATATTCACATAAAAAAAATCCTCACCACAATAAATTTTCATGAACTAATAATTACTCACCAATTTTTTCCTTTCCCATTTGATAATAGGGATCAGTAACTTCCTCATTGTTCATTAATTCTAATAATTTCACTTCTATTTGAGCTTGATTAAGAAATGGCTTCTTATTTTTAATAATTTTAATAGCTACATGACACTGTTCTTCAGGATCATAAGCTTTCACAACCTGTATAAAAAGTTATAAAAAATCAAACAAATTTAAAGAGTTAATTTAACCTTACTAATAACAAGAATTTTGTTAAATAAAACCATCATTCAACTATCTACATTAGAATTTCAAAGTAACTTTAGAAGAAAATAAAATAAAAAACACTCGAAGAAATTGCTTGTATATCTCTCAAACAACTCAGGCTTTCATAGTTAATAATCACCAATTCCAATAAAATTACTCTAGCCCTCAGAAGTAATGTAAATGGATCAGTAAAAAGACATACAAACTAAAAAGTTTCATCAAAAATAATATTTAAACATAAAAATGATTCATTAAAAAGCTCATCTCTAATTCACAAATGAAAAACACCATTAGATGCAAAAGAGTTTAGCTTAGTTTAGTATTATCCCATTTTAAAGCCACATGAGTGCTATTTTGGGAAGGAACTAGTAATTATGAACCATGGTCAGATGACAAGGATGACACTTGAGCCTGCATACCCCCTCGCTCCAAATGTCTGCCCCATACCAGCGGGTATATGCAAAAGAAAGAAAAACACATAGAATTATAATTTCAGAAGTAATGGTTTTTACCTCATTGAAGAAACTCCATTCTTTTCAAAACTATCCAGTTTTGTGCTTTGCTTCAATCACTTTCTTAACCAAAACGTTCAGAATTAAATTAGAGTATATTAATTCCAATATTCAAAACTTTTAGGTATGAAATTTGCAGTAGATCTTGAAAAGAAAAATTTCTGAGTACTTCCCAAAAGCATAATTTTATCGAAAGTTGAGCGAGACAAATTAAATTTTATTTTTACTTGATGAGATTTTCTCTTAAAATGAAATGATGGCTGTTTATAACCATCCCATTCAAAAACAGATATGTATTGATAAATACACTATTTTAATAAAGAATTATCAACACAGCTTAGTACAAGATTTCCCAATTCACTACATACAATTCTATCAATGCACATTCTTTTGAAGTACTGTATTTTTTTAAACAGTTCTATTCTATCTGAAGAAAGAACTGATACCGAGAATTTCCTCAGAAAATGAAAATCGCTACAGAATAATATCGGCAATCATTACAGTTTTCAATTTTTCTGATAACAGCCTACTGAAAAATCTATAGAAACCATGAAGGAAAAAAAAATCAGTAGCAGCTAGAAAGTCTGTCTCCAAATAAAGAAACACTGCAATATGTAAACAATGTTCCATCAATTAAAAGAAACTGAGGATTTAGCAGAAATATGTTATATGTTTTGGGTGAATTACCAAATTATATCATCAGATAATAGCTAATACATGAAGAAAGAAAAGTTTTATTTATAATAAAATAATAAATCAAACCTTATAAAATTAGATACTGTATGAATTAATAGTGATAAGAAGCTGACATGACTGAAACTACAACATGCATTATAAGATATTAGGTAAAGTATCCATATGACAGCAAGAATTTTGAAAAATGTTCCACAATTTCAAAAATAACTTTTACATCAGCATGATGGATTAATAATCTCAAGCTTATTTGTAATAAAAATTACACATTTTTTATACATTGTAGCATAAATTGAAGAAATTAGAAACAAGTGAGTAATGGAACATTAAAAAAGGTTTTGCACAAGTTTCTGGGAGAGGGCAGATGGACAAACGGATAGAGGCCCCTAGGTTTAATATATTTTGTTAAGATGCATTACGATGACAGTACTTTCTTTTTTTTTTATCTCTCTTTATTAACACAATAGGTCCAGGCATGTTTTCCTAATCTCTGATGTAAAGCAGATCATTTTTGCAATTTGCACACAGAGTTTCATTTCACATAAACTGCTATAAGATTTAAACTATTGCTTATTTTGGGATAAAACTTTCGGTTCCTTACCTTATATTGAATCTTTGATTGCAATTAGAGCATAATCTAAGATATATTTTTATAAGCAATTACAATATTAAAGGGCTCAAATTAAAATTTTGGGAAAACTATTCACTTATAATAAATTTAGTCATATCTTTTTCACAATATAATTATATATATATATACACATTTTGTAAGATATATCTTGACAAATGAACTGAACACTGAAGAAATGTAAGAAACAATTAAATTTACGGCTATTTTTTTATGGCCTTAGTCTCCAATCCGACCATAATTTTACAAATCATCAGGTACTCACATAATACAACATCTAACAACAGACGATGCATAATTTTTACTTCACAGAATACCGTTTTTTAAACATTTCCCACTTTCCACCGCAAAGTTGCAAAAACTGTGTTTTCTCAGTTCCTGCTCTCTAGTGATAGTATGTGAAGCACGTGTTTGTTTCCTGTAAACTATGTACTATCATATAAATTATAATATGGCAGATCCACTCCTTACACATCTATTAATTTTATGTCAATACTTACAGTTGGTGACAAACGATATAAAGTTCAGGGAAAAGAACCAACAATTCTTACTCCATTATGTACATAAAGGAGAAAATATTGTTATGGTTTGGACGAGTTCGTGGATTGAATGGACTTCAATCAAGACTGCACAAACAGAAATTTATTTACAGCTGTATTTACAAATATTTATAGCTGACAAAGCAGAGCAATCCAGTCTTGAAAAGACTACAACAGTTCAAACTAGCTCAAACATACACAGCACAGGAAAACTCAAAACGATGCGCCACAAATTGGCTTAGACACTCGGCTAAATTCAGCCACCTTGTCACACTCACTCATTGAAAGCACAAGATGAACTGAAATGAACGCGATTGCAGCAAGGCTTAACATACTCTCGGGAGACTGCTGAATTTTCTAAAAAAGAGTGGAAATTTCATGACGCCAAGTCGCTGAAAACCTCACCAAGTCGTTAAATTTACAGAATTTGTAACAATATTAAAACTAATGATCTATTTCAGTTCATGGATTAACTTTTTAAAGACTTGTCTCAAGACATAAATTTTATAAAATACTATATACAATTTATATATCTTAATATTAATAAAACCAATAATTTTTATTTAAATTACAGACAAACAGAAGGAAAAAAATTGGAAAAGAAGAGTTATATCAAATTTAATAACCTTTTGCTTTGATTCTAACAGTTCATCAATAAATAAATAATTTACTGGGAGAACTGGGAATTCAAGCACATACCTGACCAAAAGATCCTTTCCCAATGAGACAATCTATTGAATAACGTTCTATAAGTTCTCCATTCCTAATAATATAGTCATGATTCTCATCATCATAACCATCATTGTAAACCTTTTTCTCTTTTTTGTTTGTAGAATCTTCTCTCTGAGACTGTTGAGCACGACGTTTCTTTTTTGCATAGTAAACCTAAATGAGAGAAAAGAGTTAGCAAGAACAGAAAACACACACACACAAAGGAAAAAAGAAAATCCTACATCTGCCATTGTTTAAGTGGAACATTGAATTTATTTTAAAAACGAGACTGGTTTTTGCTGTCTTTTTTTTGTGAAGTATTTCTGTTTCTTCCCATATTCAAATAAAATAACTAGTTTAGCTGAAAACAAAAAGGTTCACAAAATTATCTATTACAGGGTGGCCATCATTTTTGCTGTTTCAGTTTCCCTGACTTTTCCCTGACATTTCCAGGTTTTATAAAAAATTTCCCTGACTTTTTTCGGAGGTAGCCCATCAACCATAGAAAAAAATCATCTGCACATTGGACATACTAAGTATTCATTCAAGTCAGTATGGTTTGAATAAAAAAGCAAAATGTTTGAAAAAAAGAACATTTATTTAAAACTTTTAAACAATAAATCACAATAACTAATACATCTTTACAATGAACAATTCTACTGTACCGAATTTTCCAGGTTTTTCTGTTTAAAAATATAAACTTAAAAAATCTTTAGGACGATCAAAATCTCAATAAAAATATACGTTTCAAAATAAAACATAAAAAGGCAGAGAAAAAAATGTAAGGAAACGATTTTTTACTGATGTTTATAAATTAAAACACAGAAGCATAATATTCTGTCACACGAATGGAATCGAACAGTTTGCAAAAGAAAAAAAGCAACTTTTTATTCCAAAAAACTTCCTTCAATACGGCTCAAAATGGAGAGTATATAAAGCGAAATAAATAAAACATCAAAGACAAAAAAGAGAGAAAAAATAAAATTCGCGAAAATGGGGAAAAAACCTGAATTTACCATTTAAAATTAAATAAATAAAAATCTAATTTGAATTTTAAAAAAATTAGTGTGGCATCAGCTCACCTCTTGTGCTAATCCATCACTTTGCTAAATTTTATCTCGTATGTCAAAGATCTGGGCGTGCGTAAAGAACGGGGAAAAAAACATCTGAACATGCATACATAATACTAAAAAAATTGTTCTTTTATATGTATGGGTAACGGCTGTCCCCATACTATGAAGATCCCATAATTTATCAAAATGATCAGTAATCTTAATGTTTCCCAACACTCAGAGAAAAAAAAACATACACAAATAAACAAACAAAAAAATGCCGAAAGAAAATATTAGAACTAATTTGAAATACTTCATAATTCAATGAAAAAATCTCCAGAAATGGAAAAACAAACTAATTATGGTATAACTCCTATTTGATATTAAATCATCATAAAAGCAGGCAGTAATGTGGATGCTAACTCGTAGACAGATAAAGAGAAATTTACGATCTCGTAAGCTATCTGAATCTCTTGGACATATAGTCACATACCGGTTCTTCTTCCACATCTGAGTGTGACTATACTATAGATTTTCATCTCAAGAAGAATCATCTAATTTAACTACCAAAAGGAACGCGATTCTGTTTTTATAGTCCAGTCATCGAAGGTCCAAAATGGGGGTGAAAAAACAAGAACTCATATAGTTTTGAAAATTAGTACACATGTTCGTGAAGGGCTTATTATGAACATACTAAAAGTCGCCGTTCCTGGAGGATGAATTCGCGGTGCCATCTTGGTTTTCATCCCCCCCCTTTTTAGTTTTTCCTGAATATCTCGAAAAATATTCAGTTTTTCAAATTACAATTGATTAAACAAATTAAAGAGCATAAAATTCCCTCCAAACTAAACTTTTATTTTTCTTCCAGCTTTAATAGTTTCCCAGATAATGGGTCTCAAAAGTTACCGCCATTTTTGATTTCATCTCCCTTTTTTAATTTCTCTTGAATATCTCAAAATCTATTCAATTTTCAAATTACATGTAATCAGCAAATTAAAGAGCGTAAAATTCCCTACAAACACATGCTTTTATTTTTGTTTTAGCTTTAATAGTTTCCGAGATAATGTATTTAAACATTTGCCGCCATCTTGGATTTTATTCCCCCCTCTTTTTAGTTTTTTTTTTAATATCTCGAAAACTACTTAATTTTCAAATTACATTAAATACAACAAATTAATGATCGTAAAATTCCCAACCAATGCATACTTTTATTTATTTTCTAGCTTTAATAGCTTCAGTGATATTTAAGAAAAACTAAAAATGGGGGATAAAATCCAAGATGGTTGCAAATTTTGAAATGCATTATCTTGGAAACTATTAAAGATGAAACAAAAATAAAAGCATGCGTTGGTAGGGAATTTTGCGCTCTTTAATTTGCTGACTACATGTTATTTAGAAATTAAATAGATTTCTAGATATTCAAGAGAAACTAAAAAAGGGGGATGAAATCCAAGATGGCGACAACTTTTGAGACCCATTATCTGCGAAACTATTAAAGCTGACAAAAAAATAAAAGTTTACATTTGAAAGGAATTTAACGCTTTTTAATTTGTTGAATCAATTAAGATTTGAACATTGAATACTTTTCGAGTTATTCAGAAAAACTAAAAAAGGGGGAATGAAATCCAAGATGGCTGCAACCTTTGAGACCCATTATCTGGAAAACAATTACAGCTGGAAGAAAAATATAAGAATGTATTTGTAGGGAATTTTACGCTCTTTAATTTGTTAAATCAATTGTAATTTGAAAACTCAATAGTTTTCGAGATATTCTGGAAAAACTAAAAAAGGGGGATGAAATCCAAGATGGCGCCGTAAGCTTACCCCCCAGGATCGGGGACTCTTAGAATGTTTATCAGAAGCCCCTAAAGAACAGGTATACCAATTTTCAAAACTATATGATTTAATGTTTTTTTTTTTCAAACCCTTCGTTGACTGGACCAATAGCCGAAATTTCGGTCCCTCGGAAATTTAAATGTAAACACAGGTGTTTACATGAACACGAATGGCATTCATTTTTGACTGTCAGTAAATGACTGATTTTCATTGGTTGCCAACGGTGTTTCATTCTATTTATAAAAAACGATCAGCGAATTGTCGCCTGCAATAAGAATTATCAAATTTAAAAAATTCCAGGTTTAGAATCAATTTCCCTGACTTTTCCCTGTTTTTTCCCGGTCTCCCGAAATTCCCTGACTATTCCCGGTTTTCCAGGTTTCCCGGTTGGGTGGCCACCCTGTATTAGCAGTTTGAAACTAAGAATGAGCATTTGATGCAAGCTCTGAAGAAAGCAAAAGAGGATTATGTATTAAAAATTAAATTACGGTTAAAATAAAAGAAGCAATTGTAAAATTTTAAGATTGCTTAAATACGAAATGCTGTGTTCAGGTATAAATACCAGATTAGAGCATAGCACATAATCTTAACTCCACAAGAAACAATGGGCCCATAAATATTAGCATTTTACACCTACAATAGATTTAATATCTTATGCGAAATGTACTGAGATTGGAATTTCAGTAAAATTATTTTTCAATAAGAAAGTTTTTTTGGAATACTTGTAGTGAAATCACACTCAGTTTAAGTTAATATTATCATAAAATGAACTGTGCGCACTTATTGAGCATCAGCCCCAATTATGCTTTTGTACTAAATTCAACAATTAAAATATTTCCAATACCGTAAAAGTGTGATTGTAGCAATTATTTCATCGAACAGAATTAAAAGAGATGCCATATGTTCACAAATCATTGTTTTTATACTTATAACTGTATTACAATTAATGTGTGCAAGTTAACTTTTAAAAACATTATACATCAGCTGTCCCAACGTTATACAGATAGAGACTGGCATAGGCATTTTCAAATCTTGAAATTCTCTAATTCTTAATTGCAACAAACTAGCTTCCATTGAGATATTGCTCAATGTGACATTTTACCCAAATTATCATTAAATGGCTGCACTGAAGATGCCTACAGAAAATCCCTTGCAAAATCTTTTCTTGTCTAATGATTTACACAGTATTGAAAGAAGGTTTATTGCAGGATGCTTTTTCAAAACTAAGAAGTGAAATACAAAACAAGAGAAACTGTACTTAAGAACAAATTCTTAAAAATCACAATATAGGTTACATGATGTCTGTCTTTTAATGAAAAAGTTAATTTTGTTAAATATGACAAGTAATAACATTTTTATCTCTTATAAGTATTTTTGAGATGGAAAATGTTTTAAGCCCTTGACAGAGATTTACGAATATTTTGTGACGAAAAAAAATTTATGAAGCACTCCAACACAATATTAATCCACTGATATGTATATTAAAAAAATGATGAATGTAAAAAAAAAGTCACAGAGTTTTGATAGCAGCAGTAACAGGAGATAGGTTAGTTAGTAACTTGATGTAATAATAATAATACTTAAGGAGAACATGCACAGAACCAAAACTAAAAAGTGACAATAAAAAATTAAAATATATTTACTAATTTAAGAGTTAGATCATTGAACAAAAATCTTATAGCCATTACCAATAAAAAATTTCAAACACACTATAATGTTTATTAAATTAATAAACTCCTATTGGGTTATTCCATGTCAAATCAATACAATTTTGAATCATTTTAGGATGGACCTTCTCAGATTTTGATAAAACTTGGTATATCAAGAATCTTAGCCTAATTATGAATGAGAATGTTAAAAAAAAAAAAAAAAAAAAAGTTTCTTGCATCTTATTGATGAGTTATTAATTACTAATTATTGAAATTTTCATTAAAAAATGCTCTACTTTGAGACAGTTAAACCTCAATATCTCAAGAACCCAAAAATATATAAGCTTGAATTTCCTCTCATATTAAAACTCATTTAATGAGCTTTAGTTTGATGCATAACACAACACAATTTTTAAATTTAAATTTCTCAAAATGCGACAATTTTAAAATGCTGAAAAAAATTCACAAAATTAGTTTGTACTGTGCTCTTACATCTCCCCAAGTTTCATTTTGGAATCATCATGGAATCCAATGATACACGGAGAATAACACATCCCTTTAAAGGAGCTTTAATACAAGATAAAATGCAAGCTTATATCTTTTTTCGTTCTTGAGATATTGAGGTTTAACTGTCTCAAAGTAGAGCATTTTTTTAATGAAAATTTCAATAATTAATAACTCATCAATGAAATGCACGATTTTTTTTTTTACATTTTCATTCATAGCTATGTTAAGACTCTTGATTTACCAAGTTTCATCAAAATCCGAGAGGGTCCGTCCTAAACCGTGTGTGGACTTGACATGGAACGGACCCTATTTAGCCCATTGCAATTAGGTAAAATAAGGGAAAACATTTATATAGTTTTGAAACTTTGGTCAAATACTTCTTTGACTCAAGGATATCAGAGCCGAAAAGTTTCTACATCTCAAGGGGGAGCTTCCCTGGGAGAAAAAAGTGAAGTGGAGTGTTTGGTCAGTTTTTCCAAGATTTCTTCAACCCTACACATTCAATGTTACAAAAGGTAGAGATTACAGTTGTAGAGCATAAAATTATGCATTGAATGAGTATGAACACTATATATTTTGATGCAGTAGTACAATTACAAACTCTTATCAAAGTTGCAGTGATTTTTCAATTTTCAAAAGAAAAATCATTATTCTTACAAAAGACGACGCATGCAATCAAACATTCTATCTAAATAAAGTTTGTATATATAAGTATTCATTTTTGTAAGCACATACATATGTCAGTGCACCAATACCAGAGCGCTAGTCTGGTGTGGAAGTTAGGAGAGAGCGTACAACTAGTCTATTGCAATGAGACCGAAAAACAACAATTAAGAGAAAAATTTATAAAGTTTTGAATCTTTGGTCAAATACTCTTCTGACAACAAGGAAACTGAAACCATAAAGTTTCCATCCCCGAGGGAACTTCTCCCCAACTTCCCCCTCGAACTTGCAAAACCATCAAAGCACAAAATGATTGTACCCAGCTTATAAGACAATAAGTAACATTGCTTATTTTTTTAACTGCAATAAATTATTTTCATAAATATTCTAATTATATGTAGCCTCATGCTGGCCATGTTTTATAATATCTTTGATACAGTTCCAGAGTGACCAGTTGGTAACACTGACAACCTTTACTTCTTTCTTGATGGTGGCAATCTTATTCATCGTGTACTATGGCCAAAGCAACAGACTTTTGGTGATGTTTACACCACATATATGTCTTGTATCAAGAGACATTACGGTGATGAAGTAACAGTTGTTTTTGAAAGATATACCGAAAGCAGTGTTAACACAAAGGTTATTGAATGCCAAAAGGTGCATGAAGCGTACCTCAAGAGAAATAATTTTTAATGAAAGCACAGTTCTCCTTGACTCTCAAGAAACAATTTCTAAGCCAATCTTGCAAATAAGGAGCATTTCATTTCTCAAACTCAAAAGCCACTTGGAGAACATAGGCATACACACATTTGTAGCAACAGATGATGCTGATGTACATATTGTGAAGACCGCTATATATATAAGAGAAGATTAAGAAACAAGTTGCTGTAATTAGCCAAGATGTTGATCTTCTTGTTTTACTTACTGCTCTTACTCCAGACTCTATGGATATTCTCATGCTTGAAGAGGGTAAGGGTAAAGTCAAAGATAGGTTCTATAGCTCTAAAGATCTGCAGAATTCTAATCTTGTGATTGAATGCAAAAAATGCATTCTCTTCCTTCATACGGTTAGTGGTTGTGACACAACTTCAGAGTTCTATGGAAAGGGAAAACTACAAGCAGTGCAATTGTTCAACCACAGTAAATACCTGCAAGATATCCCCAAGATGTTTGATAAAACCCTAAATTATATTGAGATTGACAGAGCAGGAGAGGTTCATTATCACATTGTACAGCAACATAAAGAAAGAGGAAAGTAGCTTGAATAAGATGAGGTATGACTGTTTCAATAAACTAGTAGATCAAGCAAGTTCTGCTATTCTTCTCTCTGTTACCTCCAACCACAGAAGCTGCACATCAACAATGCAGTCACCAAGAGCAAACATGGCAAAGAGAGTGTTTGAACCCATCCAGCTGGGGATGGAAGTACTGAATAAATCGTTAACGCCCATATACACTACTAAAGGACCGGCACCAGCTAAAATAATGTCTCTAATTACTTGTGGATGTAATAAAGGCTGTGGGAAAAAATGCAAATGTGTCAGAGCTAGCTTGCATTGTACTACTTTGTGCAAGAACTGTCAAGGCCAAAGCTGCATTAATACCAAAGCAATATACATCGTCAAAGAAGAAAATGATATATAAGTAAGCAGGAGCAATTACATTAGTATATATTATCTATGCAGAAATAATTTTAATCACAGTTGTATTGCTAAATGAAATAATTTGTATTGAAATGTTATAGTAAATATTTTTCCCACTTTCGATACTCTTTAATTCTTGATTTATGACTAACTTTCAAATTTTCAGTTTAAAGAAAGTTATGTGTTATTTGATGTTAGAAAAGCCTGGTTTCAATCTGTGTTACAAGTTTTCTCTTCTAAAATGAAATTCAGACAGAAAAAAAAAAAATCACCGACTCATCCACGAAGACTTTTAAGAACATCAGCGATTTTGATAGTTCATTAAAAAATTTAATTGGCAATTGAAAATTAATGATAGAAAAAAATTAAATATTTTTTACTGCTTTTTTTTACAGGAAAATTATGCCAGATAAAGCTTAAATCTATCCTCATAATTTATAGAGAACTTAATTACTCATGTTTACAAAGAATCATAATTATTGCTTGTTTTATAAGCAAGATTACGACTTTTTATGGTTTATCTTTTTCGAAGTTTTGAGGGGAAGCTACCTCCTCGGGGATAGAAACTTTGGGGTTCCCGTTTCCTTGATGCCAGAAGAGTACTTGATCAAAGTTTCAAAATTTTATAAATTTTTCTCCACTTTGTCGTTTTTCGGTCTAATTGCAATGGACTAGTTAAACGCTCTCTCCTAACTTCCACACCACACTAGCACTCTGATATTGGTGCACTGACATATGTATGAGCTTACGAAAGTGAATACTTATAGATTACAAACTTTATTCAGATAGAATCTTTGATTGATGTGTCATCTTTTGTAAGAATAATGAATTTCTTTTGAAAATTGAAAAATCATTGCAACTTTGATAAGAGTTTGTAATTGTACTACTGCAACAAAATGCACTGAAGAGCCAAAACATTATGACCACCTACTCAATAATGCGTTGCGCCTCCTTTGGCCTTCAAAACAGATACAACTCGCCTGGGCATAGATGCCACAAAGTTTTTGGTATATGACTGGAGACAGCAGTATAAGCAGTGGTCACGCAAAGTTTCGAGATATTCGGACATGGTGGTGTTTGAGCTCCGAGCTGCCGCTCCATGACATCCCAAATGTGTTCCATAGGCTTACTATCCAGGGAGTTAGGTGGCCAGGATATTAAGTGGAATTCATCAGTATGCTCCTCGAACCACTCCAACACAATCCAAGCCTTGTGACATGGGGCATTGTCCTGCTAGAAGATTCCATTTCCAGTTGGGAAGACAAACGCCATGTAAAGGTGCAACTGATCCGCGATGATGTTCAGATAGTTTGCAGCTTTCATGGTCTGTTCTACCACAACTACGGGTCCCAGAGCCGCCTATGAGAATGTCCCCCAAAGCATAATACCACCAGCTTGTGTAAAACCTGCTGTACAAGAGGGGAGCAACTGTTCGCCTGGCAGACGGTGTACCCTGACACGACCATCGACATGAATGAGAAATCGGGATTCATCCGACCAGGCAACTCTGTTCCACTCATCCATGGTCCAGTCTCGATGTTCCCGGGACCATTGTAGGCTTAGTCAACGCTGTAGATGACGCTTGGTCAACAGAGGGACACGAGTGGGACGTCTGCTGCACAGTACCATATCCAACAGTGTCCACTGAACTGTGTGTTCCGAAACACTTGCGCTTGGACCTGCAGTGTATTGGACTGTCAGCTGAACCACTGTCTGGTGCCGATTTTGCTTTACCAAGCAGGACAGTCTCCAACGACCTTTTTCTTTGATGACACGTGGACGACCAACACCTTGGCGTCTACAGCTGGTGTCACTGTCATTTATCCACTTTGCATGAATACTAACAACGGCAGATCGTGAACAACCTACCAGTCGTGCAGTTTCGTTACTCGTCCGAGTAACGAAACTTCAGATACTCGTTCCGAGTCTTCGGGCCATTACGATCTGCCCTCTATCAAATTCACTTAGATCAGCAGTCTTCCCCATCACTCGCAAAAGTAAGTGCAAGAATGATTACTTACCTTCTCCAGCAGCAGTTAAATACCATTCTCACTTAACCACGTGCCCTCCACGTCATCCAGACGAGTTCATTGAAAAATGTGGGATGTCATAATATTTTGGCTCGTCAGTGTATAAAGTGTTGGAAGCAGCAATTTATGCTCTACAACTGTCATCTATACCATTTTTAACATTGAATATGTAGGGTTGAAGAAATCTAGGAAAAACTGACCAAGCACTCAACTTCACTTTTTTTCCCCTAGGAGGAGAAGCCCCCTCCCCCTCCCTGAGAGGTGGAAACTTTTTGGTTCTTGATATCCTTGAGGTCAAAAAAGTATTTGACCAAAGTTTCAAAAACCAGAAGTCAATGCAGGTTTTTTTTTTAGGGGCCCATTTTTGTGAAAAAATAAATAAATAAAATAAAAAATAAATAAAAAATTGTGAGGAAAATTAACTATTTTTGTGAATTTTTTTTATCATGTATAAAACCTTCAATTTTAGAAGTCATACTTCCATATTTTACGTTTAATATCAAGTGTTTCAACCAAATATATGCAGTAATTTGATATAATACTGAAGAAAAAAAAAATACTCGTATATATATTTTGTGCAATGCCTCATTCAAAAACTTTTAAAAAAGAAGTCAGATTAAAAAAAATAATAGTGGGTTATTGTTAAAAGTATGTTGAAACATTGGAACTTTCTGTTAACATAACACTTAATTATGCAGAAATGCATCATCACTTTTAAAATCGATTTGATATAGAACAGTTACCTAATGCCGGGCAAATTTTCAAGAATGTTTGTTTGGCCGTGGAAAATTTTTAAAAAGGGATCATTTTTATAAAATGAAACTTTGTAAAAGGGCCGATTTTATGCATTTGAATTTTGTGAAGAGACAGTTTTTGTGAATTTGAGTCTTGTGAAGGGGCCGTTTTTATGACGTTGAATTTTGTGAAGGGACCACAAAACGGCCACAATTTCCGCCTGGATCAACCATGAAAACTATATAAATCCCTCCCCCCATTTGCCATTTCTCGGTCTAATTGCAATGGACTAATTACAAGAGCAACCCATTAACCCTTCGAGGACAGTCGCACACTTAACACTACGAGAAGCTAGTATGCATGTGCGACAGTCATCCTCAACCAGCGGGAGTGGCCTCCCCTAAACTTTCTCGTATACTTCCCCAAAAAGGTGCTGTTTCCAATCCATGAATAAATTAGAAGACCACATACCAAATTTCAATTATCTAATGTAAGTTACTAAAAGATTTGCACACATCTAAGCAGCCTTTTAGCTTGCAAGCAATATCTCCGATCTGATTGTTACAAATTTACTACCGATAGTTGTAGTTGAAAATATCATGCACACTGGCAGAGTGCTTAAGAAATTAAAAAAGCATGAAGAACAGAACTGATGAATCAATTGACACTAATTTTGGTTTGTTACTTTATAACTTTTTTAACAACTACTTTCATTCTGTCAGAGTAAAAATAATGCAAAATCCACTCAGAAAAAAATGCATTACGAAATATACAAAATAAAACTAACTGCAATCAAATATGCAACGCTTGAAAATGTTTCGGCGTGAAAGAAAAATTAAAAGAAAACACTCCATAATTAATTCACTTTTATTCGAGAAGAATTTGGCAGTGAGCCAAGATAGACCGTATTACGGAACAGCAGTAACCAGTACGCATGCGCGTGGAGATAACGGATTCTCTTCAAAAGTAAATTATACGGACCGACAGAGTCAACCTTTTGACGGATTTGGCCCAAAATTTTATACGGACCTACATTCATGACGATAAAACTGTGTATAAAATTTTATCCACCTGGCTTTTTAAGTTATAGCGTTCACATGACCTTGAACATATAGACAGACAGACTTCCTGTTGACGGATTTTGTCCAAAATTTGATAGAAACCTACAAATTATGTTTAAAGACCACAAACCAAATTTCATCCCAGTAGCTCTAATAGTTTTCGAGTTACCATGTTCACAGACAAACACAATTCCAAAATTGTGCTTTTCGGACTCAAGGAGGTCTAAAACGTGGAGATTTGTCAAAATCTCGAGTTCGAATTTTTTGACGATTACAATACTTTCTCTTTCTATACTTCGTATACGAGAAAGTAAAAAGTTAATACACCATGATCACTGAAAATTTTCTTGTTGATTGCAAAAAACACCTATGTTCTCAAGGAAGGCATGTATAAAATGCTTAACTAGAACAACTATAAAATGACGGGGGAAAAAAACTAACCACTTAAGTGTTTTGCCTGTGTGCCCGTATGTGAATTGAATTATCGTATTTTTGAACTAATAAACAAAAATTAAATCATTCATAAACGTTTTAATTGTAAACAAAAATCACAAAACATTCATAAAGATCTCAAATGTTTCATGATATTTTAATTGAATCAAAATGACAACAAACTTTCCAAAAAGCAGATGTCATTCAACTAGACAGTAGAGAAAACAAAGCTAATAAGTGGTTAAACTCAATCTTTTAGTGATGAATCAACACAAACACACATAGAATTTTAATATTAATTCCATTTACAACATACTGCAGTCTAAAATTCAGTGGGATGCAAGTAAGAAATAAGTTTTTTTTTCCTTCCCTTGTAAATATATTGGATTACATTTGAAATTATGTGAACTCATAATCTTATGTGGACTCTACACTATTATTAACTTATGGAAAGGGGAATGAAAATCACAAGCTCCCTATGCAATAATGCCACACAAACCCAAAACCATAAAAAGGCTTAATATCAGTCAAAAACCTTTTGCATCATCCAAAACTTGCTGTACTTGGATTGATAGTCTCAAAAATAGAGGATTACAAAATTTCATTTATTGATTTTAGATAAATAGATTACATAATATTTTTGATAATAAACAAACAAACATTAATTTGGGTTTTCTGAAAGACAAGAAACTGACAAACCTCATTAATATGTTTATATGTTTTGATGAGATCAACACTAAGTTTTCTGAGAGGTGCATGGCTTGGGTCTCGGTATTTTCCTGGGATTCGAGCTTCTAAAACGGCCAAATCTGCATCTGGATCCTGAGCAGCAGGGCCCATGCCAGCAAGCTGATCCTGGGTCACAAGTTGTCCATACATGGCTGACTTCTGGTTCGACCCTACTGAAAACAATAAGAAAAAATAATATAATCATAAGTAAGCACGCCATAAGTATCAGATAAATTTAATCACTTGCAAACATTTTGAAACAATGAAGTATCATTAATGAGCATGATTTCTGAAACTCAGCCCAGTAACAGGTATGAAAGGACTTCCAAGTTTGAAGCTGATTTTATTTTTAAGCCATTAATTTTTTTAAATATCTTAAAAAATATAACCACCATTTATTGGAGCCCAGTTTTAGAGACAGTTTACTTAAGACAAGTTTGTTATGTTACTCTTTTCTCTGTAAGGACTCTGAAAAATTATTTAATCTATCAAACCATCGTCTCACACTTTTTAGTGCATAATTTCACAAAACCCTCTCTCTCCAAAAAGAACTTTTTTATAGCACATTATATGCATTTAAACAGGTGTAAAATAAATTATGTGGTATATCTGCATAAAAAATGTTCTTTAAATACACAAATACTTGAAATTCTAATAAAAATATTTGAAAGAAAAATAATTGCAACTACCAATCTTACTGCGAATCACATAAAATATAAGTATACAGTGTGTCTGGACAAAAAGTACTCTAAAGTTTTTTTTTAATATCAATACAGTTCAATATATGCACCTTTTGCAATGCAACAAAAATGATGCAATAGAGTTCTAAATAGTAATAGAGTTCTTACCAAATGTTTTGTAACATATCAGGAGTTATTCCACAAATTGCTTGAATGATATGCATCTTTGAGTAACACATGGTTTCAATTTTTTTTATACACAACAAATTTAATGAATCCCCAGGCAAAAAAATTCTAATTGATTCAAATCAAGAGACCGAGGAGACCAAGCAACTGGACCCCCTCTTCCAATTTGGAACAGGAAACCTGATGGAGTTTGTGGAACAGTCAAGTTTTCAAGTATACCATGATAAATGTGCCCCATAACTGTGTGCCGCTTGATTTTTGATTTATTGCCGATTTCTGACTATTGAACACATCTTAACTGTCTATACCCCAAAACTTTTGGAGTAAATTAAATTACAATTCACGTAGGAACAGTTTATTACATTATAACGAGTAGTTCAGTAATTGTAAGCAATTACTTTTGGACACTTTTAGCCCAGACACCCTGTATTTTATCTATACAAAAGGATGTTCCTCAACCAAAATTACATTACAAATTCGGATTGAAATATAAAAGTACAACTGCTCTCCCAAATGTTCCATTGCCAATACAATTACCTTACAGTAGTAACCAAAATTGTGGAAAACTTTTGAGGAAGGCAATTTTGAGATTTGACGACTCATAATTACATGCATTTTTCACATACCATAAAATTATATATCAATAGAAAGACAATTTTATCAAGAATATAATGCAAAAAAGAATATTTATCTTTATAAATAAAATGCTTATGTGGACGCAAAATCGGGCTGAATTTCATAATCATCGTTTGGCAACGGTTGCAAGTTTCGATTGTTTACTTTCGGATCGGCGATTTTAGTTTGATTTGATCGGAAGCAACGAAATTTGGTTGACCTGATCTATTTGTAACATTTACTTGCAACTCAACATGGGTAGATATTTTAAATGTGCTGGAAGGGCAACAACGCCCAGAAGATAGACCAGATATACTTGTATGTGTTTTTAAAATGAAATTGACTGAACTTTTAGATGTATATTTAGTCTGTGAGTGCAGAGCTACCAGATCCCACTACCGATCCAACACTTTTTCAAATCATAACTAGATGTATGATTTATGGTCCACGTGGAACTTTAAATGCTAACTCGCTGTGTACGAGAGAAGGTGTGTGTACCAAGCAATATCCAAAAGAGTTTAGAGAAAAAACAGAAGAGAATGTAAATGGATATCCCACGTATCAAAGAAAGTGTAGAGAATCTGTAAGAGTCGGGAGGCATGATTTGGATAACCGATGGGTTGTACCTTATAACCCTTGGCTTTCAAAAAAATCCAATGCTCCCATTAATGTAGAAGTATGCGCTTCTATAAAAAGTGTAAAATATCTATATAAACATGTGTATAAAGGGCATGATGCATCAATAAGATTTGAGAATGAAAACACCCTAGATCATGATGAGATTTTATCCTTTCTAGATGGGAGGTATGTTAGCGCACCAGCAGCTATGTGGCGCTTGAATGAATTCAATTTATCGGAACAATCTCACACTGTTGTGCGATTAGCTGTTCATTTGCCAAATCAACAGGCTTTTGTTTATCAAGATGGACAAGAAGAGGAGGCTGTTGCAAGGACTGCTACAAGACAACACTTACTGCATGGTTTGAGCTGAACAAGAATGATCAAGATTCTCATAATTATTTATATACAGATATTCCTCATTATTATACTTTTAATAAAAGTGCAATGAAATGGCAAAAGCGGCAATGAGGAGGTGAACAGGTTATTGGAAGAATGCCTGTGGTTAACATCCAAGATTCTGAAAGGTATTATTTATGCTTATTGCTTTTAAGAAAATTGGGGGCTGTAAGTTTTGATGATTTAAAAACTGTTGATGGAATTGTGTGCAATACTTTTCAGCAGGCATGTAAAATGCAAGGATTACTTGAGGGAGATCAACACTGGTACAACACATTAAATGAAGCAATACAAACTCGAGCACCATTTCAGTTACGATTATTGTTTGCTACAATTTGTGGTTTTGGGGAAGTCAATGATATTCCAGAACTGTGGTTTCGATACAAAGATGCTCTTGGCGAAGATTTTGTTCGGCAGTATTCTGAAGATAGTGAACCTCAATATGCACTTGCAGAAATTGAAGAGTTTCTTTAGTATTATAATTTAAATCTTTAAAAAATGAAATTACCTACTATTCATCTGCCAAATGCCCTTTCAAATTTTTTAAGTAATTAATTATTTTTTTAAAATGTATTTTTTCATTCTTCTTACACTTATTATTTTCTTAGTTGGATTCAGTTGCCTATTGAATTTGCTTTCCTGACGTTTTCATTATATAAAAAAACGTCCTTTTTTAGGGCCAAAAAATTTTATTCTGTCTTGATAAAGGTGAAAGCAACCTCAATCTGTTTATTAATAATATTAAATCTAATTTGTTTTTAGAATTAATTTTTATATTAATTATATTTGTTTTAATTTTGCAATTCTTATTTATTAGTTTTTTTATGAACTTTCATAATTTTCTTTGTAAGTTTTATTTGAAGAAAAATATCTTTTTCGAAACTAACAAATTTTATTCTGTGCCGATTTAAGTTAAAACATCAGAAGCAAATAAATCTGATTCATATATATATATATATAATAATATATAAAGTATATATATATAAAATAATATATAAACTATTGTATATATATATACATATTTACAGTAACTGTGCTAGGACACACAGTGTCTTCATTGTAGTGAGTGAAGCGAGCAGGGTTTGGCGATCTTTAGTGAGCAGGGAGCAAAGCCCCCTAGTTAATCCATAACCTGTTAAAAAGTTATAGCTAAATAACCAGAAAAATGCAGCCCAACTTGCTTAAACTGATGTGAAGCTGCTTTCTCTCATTTGAGCATGAACACGAGTGTTTAAATAGTTGATATCAGACCATTTTGTTTTGATTTATTTCTGCTATTGATATCATGCTATGAAGCTGAAAGGACAATTATTACTGTGTTATGAAGTTGCTGTTAAGTTGGCAGTTATTTTTTGTATTCGTTTGTTTAGTGAGCTTATAAAAGAATTTTTTTAAAGGCACAAAAAGGGAATTCGTGTCATCCAGAATCTAATATAAAATAATACTTATTAGGTAAACAAAGGTATCCTTTCTAAATTTTTTAAAGTGGTATGAAGAGACTTGTCAATTACAAAAACAGTCTGGTAGCTGTAGGATTTTGATTTAAGCTCCTTAATTTCATGAAATATCCATTTTTATACTTCAAATAAAGAAAGAAAAGACCAAACTAGGTTAAAACTCATGTTTAAAATCCAGAGAAACAATTGAACAATGAGATTTTGGGCAATACCATTATAATCTTCCTTTTTGGTAGTGACAGCAAAAAATACAAAAGAAGAATCATGGAAAGGTTTTATTCTGACTGCATGACATCTACAAAGAAACCTCAATGTTATTGATGAAGGGTTGCACAAAATCAAAAGTCATGGGCAGAATTTGAAAGATTAATGGGAATATAAATACCTGAATTTAACACAAATGATATGCACCAGTCCAAACTGAAGCCTTCTACCAAAGTAAAGAAGTATTTATACTCATTACTTTGGATAATGGATATATTACATATATTTTACTATGTAGATTAATATTCATGTCATATTACAAGTGCTATGAAAAGAAATTTCAAGATAATCACATTTGATTGCTGAAATGGCCCAAGAAGATCTTATTTTATTTGAAAATCTACGGTGTTGATTAAAACAACTTAGTTATAAGATACAACCCAGTAATAAAAGAGCATTATTTAAAATATAATTCAATTTTGACATTATAACAGCCGCTTTAAAAAGAAAATATTTTCAAAACATGGAAAGGTATTGATATTCTGTAATGTGTACAAACTGACAGTGAGAAATTCATTAATATCAGTTTTTCTATTTTACTCTTCATTATAATTATGTTCTAAAACGCTTTTAACAATTTTTTTCTTTGTATTCTTAAGTGACAAAACAGTTTTAGGCTATTACTTCTATAAACAGTAATGCTATTAGCCTTCATATCTCAGAAACACATTTTTCAGATGGTTTTCACAATTATAATAAAAAAAATTGCTACTGGAAAGTGATGCATTCCTTGGGATTCTACTGTTGTTTTGGTACATCTTGATGAAGCGAGTGGACTGGATTCTAGATTTCAATCCAAATTTGTACAGCTATTTAGAATTACATACCTATTTATAATTCTAAATTTTCTAGTAAAAATTTCAAAATCAATTACTATCAAGAAGTGGTGACTGGAATTCGGATTTAAAATTACTAATTATAGTGAAATAAATGTAAGGATAATAGAGGTTCTATGATATAAAATTAATAAGTGGCCACAAACGACAGCTATAATTGTCCAGTTTTCCCATAGAAAAGTCTGTGCAAGGACTAGACAATGTTTTAATGGCAATTTTATGTTGAATGTACATGCAACAATCTTCAAACAGTTCAATTAAGCTGAATCCAATGTGGTAACTAGTCAAAGAAACACTTCTCTATCCTATAAAAATTTGACATGTATGTATCTATGTCCGGCTATCTTCTCACGTACCGCTCAATGCAGAAGTGCGCCGAAAGTACCAAAAGATGGGAAATAATCCAAGCAATTCATTTTGACCATTTAAATTCCAAAATTACAATTAGTTAAAAAAATAATTAAAAACGTCAAACTGAATGAAATATTCCTATTTTTAATCAACTGATGTTCTTGCATCTGGTTTGTATAAAAGGTTTGATTTTTTTCTTTTTTAGCAGACTTCCAAGTTCTGATTTATAAACATCGGGGGGAAAATCGTTTCCCTGCATTTCCTTCTTTTTATTGTCGTATGGTGTTTCATTTTGCAACGTTACTATTCTACAGTAATATAAAGACTAGATTTGAAAATATATTTATGTTTGTTAGACAAAATATTTATTCATTTTGATCCGTATATTTTTTTCCTCCATTATTATTCAAATACGGACAAGAAGATAGTATATGTTTCTGGAGTTTAATTTATCAGTTTGGTGTACTATTAATCGTTTATCGTTTCTGTTTTTTATTTCGTTTTATTTTTTCTTTAGCAAAACAAAATATTACCCTAAACTGTTTTAATTTATAAACATTGGAATTCTATCGTTTTCATTAAAAAAATACTATTTTAAGGTAGCGAAAAGCCTAGAATTGAAAGTTGCAATCCAACAAGAGAAGATTCAAAACAGATTTACGTTTCGGAAGCTTAGTGAAAATATTTGTAGGGAAAAAAACAGAGGCGGGGATATGAAAAAATGTGGATCCCGAATAACGCTGGGTTATTAGCTATAAAGTAATTAAAAGGCTAGATTTAAAAGTTTTAATTTAACAATATAGTATTCAAATTGTAGGCCTTATACCCGTTTGTGTAGACTGGTCGATGTGGGTCTAAAAAACAAAACAAATATAGTATTCAAAGGAGATTTACGTTTTTTGGGGAAAGTTAGTGACAATATTTGTAGTAAAAATAAACCGGGGGCGGGCATATGAAAATAAAGTAATAAAACGACTAGATTTGAAAGAATATTAACGCTTGTTGGGGAAAGTAAGTGACAATATTTGATGGGGGGAGAAAAAAGAAAAAAAAAAAAAAAAAAAAAAAACTGGAGGCGGGCATATGAAAAAAATATGGATCTCAAGGCCTCACGTGACCAACTTCTCTCCATCAGGGAATGACGCATTACTCGAGAGTAGTTAATTTAGAATTATCAGATAAATCTGATATATAAATACAGAGTGTATTATATTATATATATACACACACACACGCTCTAATTTGAATATATATTAATTAAAAAAATTCTAAGATAGAGGATACAAAATTCATCACAATCGATTTCAATTTTACTTTTGCCATCATAAGTCTAATTCTACAGCTCTTAATCAAAGGATTGATAAAACATAAAACCTGTAATAAAAAAACTACGGAGGATATAATAATGCATTTATGTTGTATTTCGCCATGACTGCATTAAATAACAGTAATAAAAATGGTTGGCGGGATATTTGGCGTCGTACAAGCTGACTCCAAATATTCATGAAAATTTTCTCGTATTATTTCTGAAAAAATAGAAACCAACCAACTAGTCTTCAATACTACACTACTACACCATACCCTTTTAAATTTCAAATAATTTGAAGTCGAAATATTTCGTTCGTGTTCATTTGGGCCAAAGAAGGAGCCAACAAAAGCGAGTCACCCGATCCTAATCATCGTGTTTCGCAGCGACCAATCAATCATTCTTGTATCGATCGTCTCTCCAAGACGGCGGGAACAAAAAGATCGGAGAAGTATATGCCGGTTTCGTTGCTAAGCGACGCTTCCACTCGGTGTTAGGAAGGATGTTATTTTGCCTCCGTTGGGCATGGAATTTTTATGCCGAGGATTCTCTGTTTATTGTTCAGCAACTATACAATTGAGTTTGTAAGTCCATTAACGATTGCCACCGCAAGAAATGTCAAGTTTTTCGTAAAAATGGTGTTATACCATAAACAAAATTAATATATATATTTATTTAACATAATGATTTATATACCCAGTAAAGATGATATCTGGCAACATTAAAGCGATTAGAAGAAACAAACACACAAAAAAGCACATTTGTCCCAAATAAAATCATGCTCACTGCCTTATATAAATATTAGTTTAAATAAACTGATAAAAATAAATGAACAGGTTATATTCCTTTTATTATATCTTAGAAAAATAATTACAATAAGAATAATTATACATTCATCGTAGTCCTCCGATTTTATCCGTTATTGACGGCATAAACTAAAGAAAATAGTCTAAAGGAAATTTTAGCCATAAATATCATTCATGTTGAGTTTTCATTTTAAAAGGATTTATTTATATAATTACAGTTAAGTATTTTTGTTTTCCGCGACATGATAAAAATATTAGAAATTTGCGAATGGTCTTAACATTAATCCCCCCCCCTCAGCCGGAAAAACTTCGTGATATATATATATATATCGTAATATTTTTTTTTTACCAATGTTTCAATTAAGAACAATTTGAATATCGGCTAAAATACTATAAATGAGAAATTTGCAAGAGGAAGCATCAAAAATTCTTTCAATAACCATTAATTATTATCCTACAAAAGCAAAACACTTATATCTTTGTATTGCTGATAGTTAGTAGATGCACACTTTACTATCATTTTTTTTTCTCCGATAAACCATTTTAAAATTTATTGTAAAACGAACAAATAATGATAGAAACAAGTTTACATTTCACAAAACCCAGGTCCTTAGCTCCCGCAAAATTCTTAAATTTCCATTATTCATTAGGATAAATACAGTGTCTACTTTAACAACAATTCGCGGGATCAAGGCTAAATTTTCAAATGTCTACATCAGAGAAAAAAATCAGAATTAACTTACAATACAAGTACAATTTTATAGATCTATTTAATTGTGCAAATACTGAAGGAACAAAATCATTTGGTATGTTTTTTAAACAGTACCAAATGATTATAATCCGGCTTTAATTTAAATCGAGCTATTAAAACAAATTTCAACAATAAAATAAGTTTCGACGAATTTATTGTTGAAAATTCGAATTTTAATTTTTCCGACTCATGTGACCTTCGTGTTCATCGATTGAATTAATAAATTGGTTTATACAAGTTTAATCCTCTGGATAACGATGCATTTAAAAAAAATTATAAATACGAAAATCAGCTTGCCATGATCAATTTACTGATGCAAGGAGTAGTAAGTAACAGTGGAGGCGATTTGGGATAAGGGAAGGCTCTCTCACTCTTTGCGGAAAAAATATTATTTAGTTGCTTAAAAACGTATATATATATATATATATATATATATATATATATATAAAGTAGTGTCTGGAAAAGCTAGCTAATTTTCCAACTAAATCTTTAAATTTTGTTGTCTACCCCCCCATACTCCATGGTACTTTTAGGTGTCCCCCCCCTGCTTTTGCTACCCAATCGCCGCCACTGGTAAGTAAAAATAGTAGACATTGTCTAAATTCGAATGACAAGCGAGATTCGCCATATTGTATTTAGCCAAATCAAGTGCTTGACGAATATCAGCCATCAAATGTATACAAAATAAATAAAACGAAATGATAAGACAAGAGCGATAAAAACCATGCCATTAAAATTTCATTCTTATTTTAGAATATCTGTCTTCCGCTTCGAGACGTTGTTTAAGGGTTGTATCAAAATATCAATACCTCATTTTCAAAATCGGTGCTTAAATATGTGGGTGTAGTTTCACTGGTCCAAAACATACGACGAACGAAAATATTTATTTACATATTATGGAAGCACATAACTTATTTAAATTGGCCCATTTTTATGACCATACCTACAGGCAAAACAACACTTAGAATTTTCTCAACTTACCATTTGAATATTAATTTACTTGAATATGCATTAAACAAAACAATCTTCTTTTCTTTGTAAATAATTTTGCAACGCAGTACTGGCAGCTCCAAGCCTGTTTAATAGGTAGAATTTTGAATTTTTGTAGTTAATTTGTTCTGTAGATTTTAATACGAAATCACTTTTAGAAGAAATTTGAAAACCTGCGAAAACAATTTTTAGAAGAATTTTTACCTTGTTTCAAACACATCACTTTTAATTCAAAATTATAATCGAAACTATCTAGTTGGTCAGACAAATAAAACCTGCAGAACAGATGAACTCTCCAAAAATTTAAAATTCACTAATCCCAAGTTCTTTTATTAAATAATTTTTATTTTACAACTGAGATGAATTACAAAGAATAAAAAACGTAGAGGAGAGCAAAGATCAGTCTTACAAATGTCTCTTAAATAACATTCGTAATTTTACTTATTTGTTAATTACGATAAACAATCCCATCTTGATAAGTTTTGATAAAAGCTTTATTTTTTTAGAGCGAAAGTTGAGTTTTGATTTATCAGTGAAGTTTCATATTTATATTTTATCCAAAGAATACATAAAACAGAGACAAATTGGTTATTGAGAGTTCTCTACAGCAGTGGTGCGCAAATCGTGGGTCACGACCCCTTTGGTGCTCGAGAGACAATTTTTATGGGTCACTAAATTCAAAGAAATCTATATATAACGCTAACGTACGTGGTACAGAAAAGAGGTTAGTTTCTCTTTTGCGATCGGTTTGTTTACAAAACAAAACCGGTAGCCGTGTTAGGCATAACTTCATACTACTCAAGAACGAATATAGTTGCATTGTATAATGCAACTATATTCGTTCTGGTGCAAAACAACTTTTTCACGAAAAAGAAAATGAGTTTGCGACGTCGAGTTCACAATATTTCTTACAATATAACGAAACTGTGGTTAAAATTATTTAAAAGAGATCAGTTAGAAGTGAATCAGATAGGCTTATGCGAGCAAAAGGACGTTCAGATCAATGTCAAAATAGTTTGTCAGCGTATTAAATTCACAAATTGAGGTGAACACCATGCAGCTTACTATTGTGAACATCGTATATTGGGTACTATTCCGTTATACGCACACCACTTGGCACTATTTTTGTCTTGGCGAAATTTCTTGGAGCGCTGAATCGTCAGCTTAGCCCAATTTCTTTTTTGACGATAGTTGCGCGCTGTATTTTTGGCGAGCTGAAGCACCAGAAGCAAAAATGCGCCAATTTGGCCGAAAATGCATGGAGTGCATATGACGGAGCGCATTGTTATTTATATTTTTGAAAAAAAATTCAAATATGCACCATTAGATTCAAGTAACTAATGAAAATTCTAATTCTATCATAAAAAAAAAAACATTTTAAATTTGTTATTCAATATTTTTGAAAAAATTAATAGCAAAGTTTGAAATTTAAAAAAATAATAAAGCAATAAATAAATTTGATCTCTGCTTAAAATAATTTTCGAAAATACATTTCAAAAAACAGAAAAAAAAAGAGAGATTCCGATTAATTTGCAAATAAAATAGCAGCGATAACTGCATTTAAGTAGAATGCTTCGAACTTGCTGGTATAGGCGTGCAGCCATCCAGCAGAATATAAACACAAGCAAAATAATCGTCTGCAAAAAACGAGGAAGGATCGAAGTGACCAAGCCTCGTTCGTTCCATCTCGGTGTCTGAGAAGCAGAGCCCCGGCCCCGTTGCACTAGCTGCACGTTATTTTTAGACGCGATCAATAGTGAGGGGGGAGCTCTCTCTGTGTACGTCTGGACCATAGAGGAATGGTGGTCTCTATGGTCTGGACGGGGTGGATGCGGCCCGAAATCGTCTGCGTCTGCCAACAAACGTCCCGATGTTCTTTTCGCTCGGCGTGTGTGTGTGTCTCGCACGCACCAGTTTTTATTTCGTTTTAGCAAGGAAAATACATGGATATACGATGCAAAATGTTTAAAAGTTTGATCTTTCAGCATGCTGATATTTATATTTTAAATGTCTTATTTTGCATTATTTTTGTTCAGTTTCTGCAACACTGAAAACTAGGTTAACTATACAATAAACTTAATAATTGATTTATCACTGTGCAGTTAATAATTATTGCTACCAAAACAAGCATAACAGAGCTGACATCTGGATGAGTTTTGAAACGCAAGGATAAAATAATAATAATAAAAAGAGAAAACCCACGTGACCTCATAAAATATATGCTCGAGAATATTTAGAAAGCCCGGAATTTAGATTGCAATACTTGAGGTTTATTATCGCAAAAAAATACTAAAATTTTCAATATATGAACTCATTATAAAATTAAAATCGTATTTAACATAATAAATCTAATGATTCATTTACAACTGACCTCTTTTCATAAACAGAGAGCGGGATAAGCGCAAGAAAACAGTTTACCTGGAAAAGTAGGCAAAATTGTTTCGATATCAGTATCTACAATAATACAAAGCTGTAACTTCCCTTAATCAGCCATTTGCTTTGACTTCATGAAGTAACAGTCATGCATATTTGAATACTTTAAAAAATAAATTTTGAATTTAACCCTTTGCACTCGGATGGCTGATCTCAAGCATCATTCTAGATCATGCATCATTTTGACGTTTCTTAATTTTGATAGTTAAAAAAACTACCGTTGTCAGAGGTTACAGATTAATTTTTCGGCAAGCAATATCAATTCATATAATTATATTTTTTTTGCTTCTCGAAGCAACAAAATGAGCCCTTATATTCAGCGAATATAAGGGCTCATTTTGACATGAGCCCTTATATTGCCCTTATGAGCCTTATAATGCATTTAATTAATTTTCTGACTGCAAAGAGTTAGTAAATTAATTCATAAAATGATTTATGTTGATACATTTTTGAAAGGAACTAGGAAAAGTTTTTAATTATAATTGTAGTCGCTCTCGTAACGTTAACCATAACTGACTGTGACGGACATGAGAGGCAGCGCTCTCTGAAGCTTTGAACTGGCAGTCGGGCCAAACGATGGAACACGATGCGTCCAAAGAACAATTCTCTTTTTATGTTTGTTCCATTTCGAAATTATTTGTGCAGCGTGTAACGTAACACTAAATAAATAATTGTTACACTAATTTGAACTGTTTACTAAACCCATAAACGCCCCCCTCCCCACGACATACTTTAAAAATTCAAGCTAAAAATTATTTTTTTTTAAAAAAATTATTTACTCATTTGTACGACTGCAGTTCATGAAAAAATAGTGCGCTGTAGAGTTAAAATCAATAATACAATTTCAATGAAATTCTATTTTGTTTTAAGCTTAAGCAAATCTTATGGTCATTTTATTCCAGACGGATACGTTCATTTGAACAACTTTTTAAATGCTTTTCTTGCACAGGTGTAATAGTAATGTTTAATCTTGCAGAACGCTTTCACGAATGAAAATAACTTTCGCGAACAATTAAAGTAATAGAAACACGATATTAACTAAACGACATTTAGGCCATACTTGCGTATATTCAAAGAAATATCTGCATTTTGTCCCATATCGATATCTAATTAACTCCATATTTTTATTTTTTACTTTCTGAAAGAAAAATTTCATAATTCATGCAAAACTATGCGATTCGTAAACTGGCAATTGATGAATACAAAAAGTAAAACCTAACTAAAATACCAGAAATTTAAAATTAACGGTATACATGGAAAGTTAGGCATCATAATTGTAAATTCAACAACGATTCTCAAGTTCCGAAGAGATGCAGCGAGCAGAGTCGGAGGCACTTGTAGCAAAAGAAGGCTTCACATCTTAGTACGATCGACGGTAAAAATGTATAGTGGATAATCACTTCGAAGGAAACAAAAAAATAACAGTTTCTATCTGTACTTGTTCTTCCGTAATAAAATAAGTTCAGGAATTTTTTGAACACAGCAGTATTACACAACGCAACCGATTATTTCTGATATAATTATTCATAGCACGCAATATTAAATTGCGTAAAGAGACGAATTTGTAGTGACTTGGAAAAACTGCTGTTATACTTTGAGTTGATAATTACTGCTTAAATAAATATTCTAATATACAAAAGAAAGACAAACAAGCGCATACATATTTACAACATTTTTACAGTCGCTGGATAATAATGTTTGAGGAATCAATTTGAAGTATAACCTTTCAAGGAGTGCAGTTATTTTGCAATTGACAGTAGGGACGAAATTTCTGTTTAAAAAAAGCGACGTCATTTTTCACATGATCACTCCATGTTATTAAACCCTGGATGCATTTATAAAATATATTAAATCCATAAAAATGTGGTAACTAAACGTTAGAAGTGAGTCTTTCCCTTTTCTCATTTCGAATAACGTGTAAATAATTTCGCTATTCATACAATGTGTCTAAAACTGTTTCTGTGAACTCATGAGCGGTTTTGAATGCAAATCATTCTTCATGACATACCTTAAAAATCTTTTCACACATGACCCATTTTCAGGTTAAAAGAAACAGTCTGAAAAATTGTTTTACCACCCCAACCCTACATAACAAAACAATAAAGCATTAACCAATCTATATATATATATAAAAGTGAAAATATTTATAAATGAAAGTGAAAACTCAGAAATAGTTTGTACCTATAGAAATCCAAACAACTGAATGAATTATCCTCAAATTTCGCTCACAAATATTATTAATCGCAAGAAAATTTTTTGTGAGGGTTTCGTGACAATTAATTAAATACTTAACTTCTAAAAATGTTTTCATATGTACAAAGGATTATTTTATGTTGTCATTCCTACTGAATGAAAATATTATAGATTAAGTCAATTCATTTCCCTCCGTATTGCCGAGTGTGAAATGCGGACACACTCGATTCACGCATAGGAATCAGTTATTGGGGGAACCCGCCTCTCTTTGTAGAGAATGCCAACGACAAACGACTGTTTTCGATACTCTTATTAAATGTCCGCAATTTAATCATCAACGCATCCGTTGCTTCCACTCTTCCTGTATCACTCTAAAAGACATCCTTCCCAAAGATCCTCATCCACAACTTTAGTTTTTTTTTAAAAAAAAACGATTGGTTTTTACTATTTGATCGGAATTTTTTATGTTTTAAGGTCATATTTTCCCGGTAGCAAGTTTTTTGAAGACTTTACAAATTGACACGTCATACCGTATGACAGACTTCTTTTAACTGAACTCGTAAACTAAGACTTTATTCTACACCATATGTTTGGCGCAGCATAATCAATAATGGTTTTTGCGCCAGTAAACTCTATCAAACCGAATTTAACTAAACGTGTATTGTTTAGTTAAATTTTGTATAATTTCTTAAAAGTTTATAATTCCTTAAAAGTTATTAATAAGTTACTGGAAAAAAATTAGCTTTCGGTGGCTTTTTAAAAAAATCGCTTGACACCAGTCTGTAATTTTTCCGAGAAGCTACCAGATATAAAAATTGTATGGTGCAACTAGGTAATTCATGAAATACCTAGTTATACTATGAAATAACAGATTCCATGCTTTAGCTGTTATATACATATAATAAGAATCGGGATGAATATAAACATATATTTTTTATTGTTAGCGTATCACTAAGCTAATTTAGACACGAAAATACTTCCATCCCGCGTGACGCAAGTTATATTAGCTAGTGTTTAAAAAAGTTTCACGGCCTCAGTGCAGGTTAACACTATCTCATTTGGGATTCCAGTTTTAAGAATCTCTGCTTTATTAAAAGATACGGCCTTGTTCCTCAATTATGCAATTAAAAAATAGAAAGAAACTTAACTTTGACAATGATTTGTAAAATTTTAACAATTCTTTAGGCTGGTAAAAACAAGCATTAAATCTTTAGAATTTAATTTTTTCATACGATGGTTTAACAAAATAATAATTAAAAAAATCAAAACATTTTCAGAACTCTTACGAAAGAGGGGCGTATATTATTATTATTATAGTCTGGCGTAGGAATGAATCGGCGATAAAGCGTGGGCAATGCTGTTGATTTAGAGATTGGCCAGCGGAGCAGGGAAAAGGCAACTGTCTGGCCAGCACGAGATAACAGCGTATAAATCCACCTCAGAGTCATACAGATGTTATATACGATTATGGTCAGATTTATTTACAACAAACACATGTCTCCTCCGCCTTTTTCTTAAGCGCATTCTATTTAATAGAAAGGGAGGGCGAAGTATTTGAACCAAGCAAGGAATCAATGTTGTGTGTGCGTGCGTGAAGCTTTTCAGTTTTCTTCATCCCTCTTTCTCTCCCCCCCCTCCCTGCCTCCAGATGCAATCAAGGCGGTTGCCATAACAACTGCATCTGTTGTTTATTTTGTCCGCAGACTATGCGATATTTACCTGAAAAGAACGAGACGGAGTTTGATATATAAAGCTTATGATTTTTATGAGCCTAACAGAAAGGGGGTGCACACACATTAAAAAATTTGGTGTTGAAGGCGAAAATAAAGCTGGGTAAGAAACACCTTATACTATAAAGCATGTTAGCAAATAATTCCAGCATGCTAGTTTTCCAATGCTTAAATTATGTGCAAATTTTAAGCATAAATCAAAACAGTACCAAAGGCAAAAAGTGTTTTGAATGCACCAAGAATATTTTTTAAAAACACAACTTAGAATTAAAAATTTTGTAATAATAGCAATGTCTCAACAAGTTTGGCCAGGTAATGCTGAGTAAACCAAATAACGATTAATCTTTAAGAGTTCTTTCTGAACGATGATATCTAACACATTAAAGCTTTTGTTATGTCAGTTTTCCTGTCGCTCAATACCAGTTTTTTTTTTTTTTTTTTTTTGCAAAACTTAAAATAACTCAATAAACTGTTATCTTTACAAACAAAGCGAATGTGAGATTATAATGCAGAAAAGAGATGAGTTTTAAAAATGCCTGCTAATAATATGAGTCTGACAATAAAAGGAAACTATTTTTGAATATGAAAGTTTTTGCATTTAACAAATGATGATAGCAGAGGCTTTTCAAGATTTTAAATAGCTCGACTAAATATGCTTACAATGAACACGCATCAATATGCACAGCATATTTATAACTAGAAGATCCATTAAATCATTTTAGTTACTAGTTAATAATATAAGAAGTATTAATGAGAAACTAAATTTTCACCAGAAGAAAAAACGCCATCATTATCTATACTTATAAAAGGAAGTGGTTTGTGTGAGAGAGACGAATCTGTCATACTTACAGTCATGAAATTTGGAAAACAGGAAATCGTGATGGTGACTCAATGCGCCACACGATAGCAGAATTTTAAAATTTAATGCAGAACTTTTTTTATTTATTATTTTGTGATGTTTGGAGTGATTTTCGTACGTATTTGCCCGTAGCAATGCAGACAAATATTATCGTAGGAGGAGGATGAAGGAAGAAAAAAACTTTTGCACCATATCCATATAGAACAAATAATTGCACTTTAATTATATTTGTTTTGAAAGATTAACGTGATTTACTCAATTTTGAAAAAATGTTTGAGAAAATTACTTAATTTTGAGAACTGAAACATTTCTTCCTATTTTAAAGCAAGAACGGTTGAAATACATTTTTTCATTGATTTTTAATTAGTTTTTTTCCTGATGAGTTTAACGATTTTTTTCCGAAGATTCACGGAAACGGAAGGAAATGCGTCTTCAAGATCACGAAATGATGTCCCCCCTGGCAGTATAGCATAGTGGAAGGGGGGGGGGGAGAGAACTGCTGAAGGGTGTGTTGTACGTACATGGAGTCTGCCATGGATTTACATTTTAGAGGGAAATGCAAGAAATGAAGTGTGCATTATTAGGCTTTTCATTGAGCATAGTACAGCATAATGACACAACGTTCCGATATTTTTAGTTATAGAACATATTTTATTCATGCTGTGCACAACTTCCTGTGCACATTCACTAAATATCGACAAACTGAAAAAAAATGCGTCTTCAAGGAGCTATTGACATAACGTGGCTTCAAAGTTTAAATTGATAAACCTAAAAATTTCATCTATTTTTTTTTCTAGTTGATTCCAGATATATATATGAACATCATAGAAATTATGTTTGACTTTATCTTTTGAGGCATATTGGTGCGTCTGAAATAATTTAAAATGCCACTGAGATTTCTTTCTCAACATTTTACTTGGTTTACAGAAGTCAATTTTACAAATCTTAAAAATTAATTTTGTTTCCAAAAATTCCAATTTTATTTCGTACAGTAACTTCAATTTGAAATCATTTCGTTGGATGGCTTTAGTTCAAAATAACTAATGGCACCTATTAACCATTTTAAACATCGTGCGAAAATTTGATTTCATAATTTTAACTGAATTATTACTCTATTTTAGGGGGCGAACCACCCCAAGAATAAAAAAAATAAATTATTATTACGCAATTTCAATTCTTAAAGTATCATTTGCAGCTAACTAATTTCATTGCCTCTTTTTTAAAATTAACTTCAATTTTTATCCGAGCACGATATCACTATTGCGATAAAAGAGCAGACAATTTTTGTTTGTGTGTGTGTGTTTTGATTTCGTTTTCAAAATTTTATTTTCTGTTATTATGGGTCTCCTTTTTCTTTTCATTTCGTTGACACTCATCACGTCACGTGCAACGCCGAAGCAGCACTGCTAGTTTAAAAATAACGGAAGCATTGCCAAAGCACGGCATGAATAACGTAAAAGCTCTGCATGTGCGAGGGCCCGATACTAAAAATAAGTTTTTTCACTCTAAAATATTAATTTTTTAAAATTATCATTTAAGATATATATCTGGGAGAAAGAAGAAGAAAACGGTCTTAATTAAGTCTTAAGATATGACAGGAATAGATTTTGTCACGACAGTAAAGAAATACAAATAGCTATAATCCTAATTCCGACTACCTGTTACCATGTTAAGTGCCCAGTCATTAGAGTAGAAAACCAATGATCCCCGTTCGGGCTCTATCTTTGAAACAGCAGATTTCTAACAACAATCTACATAGAAGAACAAACTAACTGGATTAAAATATTGCAACATTGCAATAAGGCATATTGCAAAATTTTGTTATCATGAATGTGTATTGGACACGCAATATATATACGCAATGACCAACCGATCGAAAAAATTATTTTATCCCCAAAGAAAAATTAAAAAATAACTGATAAGTTTTCCCACTGCAAAAGGCAGAAAAAGAAATTATATTCAAGCTTTTCTCGGAAGTGAACGAACCTAGTCGCTTCCACACGAATAATAAAATGGCGGTAAAATAATGTAAACTACGACTCTCTGAAAGATGTTACATATAAGAAAAGTCAATATATTTTCATTTTTAGTATAATAAAAAAAGGGAGAAAAAATGAATAGTTCTAACTAGTTACATTTGGAGCGTTTTTAAATGATTACGAACACTAATATTCATATATCAGAAAAGAACGATTAAAAAAAAAAAAGAGCCACAAGAAAACATAATTTTAAAAATATTATCTGTATTCCCCCTATGTATTGCTTTAAATTCTATACCGTCGTTTATATTCCTCGTATCACTTGCACCAACGACGTTAATTGCCGTTATTCGAAACCCTCACCTCCATTACCAACAAGAACAATAAAAAAGCAACAGCACTCTTAAAGAGATTCTTTTCGATAAAGAAACCAGAAAGTTCATTAGTGGTTTCACACAAGAAGCTAAATAAAATAAAGCAAATAACTGATAAACTTTTACAAATAAAGGACATTAAAAAAACAAAGCAAGAAATTCTTTGCTTACATTATATGGCCGGTCCTTTACCGAATTCACCACAGTTTGTTTATTAGTTCCGGAAGGAACTTCATGTAGTTCGCGGGATACGTTAAGTCAACAATAACGACCAAACTTTTTTTTTTAAAAACTTATTCCAACGTGACACCTATTTTACATTTTCTGGTGTCAGGTGCAGAAAAAAAAAAGTTTATGTTCTTTTCATACTTTTCTTTACACACCAGAGGCGCTTTGCTCCGTTCCTGTTATTCGAAAATCATATGCGCGGTTCCGTTCGATTCACGCAAGGTGCACCACCCCAGGTTGTGTTGCACCTTCCTCTTCTCCCCTTCACTCCACTCTATACTCCTTCGACGCCTTTTATTTTCTTTTCATAGTAAGTTGTCTTTCATTGGAGTAAGTTGTAAAATAGGGTTGGCGGTTCGCTAATAAGATACACAAGAGAGGTTGTAATTTAGGGGTTCTGAAAAAAAGGGTTATGAGTCATAGGCAAGGTAAAAAAGGATAAGGAATCCTATAAATCTTTAGCATTCGTCGATTTGTGCTATAGGCACTGAAGTTAGCTTGCAATTCTGTTGAATGAACAGAAATCTCAAGTCTGACAAATGCAACAAATCTCTATCTCAATAAAATTCTAAATGAAAATTCAGACTTTCCTTAAATGTAATTTATCTATATAAATAAAAGTGAAATTTGTAAATAGTTTGTACGCTATTAGATAGATTTTCTTAAAATTTTGCACAAGGAAGGTTTTGCTGAAGGCTTCGTGATTGCCATGTTTTTTTTTTTAAATAAATAAAACAATGTTTCCATGCATAGAAAATATTTTAGTGTTGCCATTCCAACTGAATGATAACACGAATATTTTAAATTAATAATAATTTTTATTTATTTGATTCCAAGTCGCCACTCGCAACGTTTTTAAATTTTACGTTAAAAACGTTAATAAAAATCTTATAACGTTCTTTACATTTTTTTAACTTATTGAAGAATTAGCTTTTAGTGGTTTTTAAAAATCGCTAAGTGTAAGTAATATTCTCATAAGAAAATTTTGTGAATTATATATATTTTTAAAAAGCGTTTATTTCTGTTAGCATTGACATTTCCGCTGACCGGCCAAACTATAATTAGACATGAAAACATTCTCATCCCGAACAACCATACATCAACAAGTGTTAAATATTATTTATGACTAATCCTAGAAAACATTTAGTTTCAAGCTTTTAACTTTGAATTTAGAGAAAATTTAACATTCAAATTAAGCAACGGATAAGAAAACAGAAGTACGAGAACAATCCTGAGAAGTAACTTTATTACAAAGTCTTCCAATGCAACTAATAAGAATTGCGAAAATTATTGCTGCTCCTTGATATTAAATTTAATTATACGATGATATTGATAATTTGAAAAACTTTATTGGCAGATTATCCCATTATTATTTAAAAAATTCATAAAATAGCATATACTCAAAACATTAAAATTCAATAAAAAATAATCCAAATTGGCTGGTATACAAAATTTATAAATGCTACTCCAGACTTACTTAAATTGCAAACTCTCCTTTCTTTAAATTTTTTCCCCTTGAACATCAGTGAACATGCCAGCCAATTTTGAAGTTACAGAACTATCTGGTTTCAATTACAGTACAATTTTCAAAGCGGGCACCCATGCTTAGCGGTCACACCACTTAACGGTAACTTTTGTTTAGGACGGAATTTTTGGATATAATGTTAAAATAAACCCTAAGAACAGCCACTCGAACCTCTCCCGAGTGACAGCGGTGGCCCGTTCAATTTCAATAAAATCCATTCCTCTTGACTCCCCGACTTTGCATCTTTCATTAAGAGAACAGGGAACAAAAAGTACATATACTAAAAAACACCGGCAATCAAATAGAAATTAACCATTCCTTCCCCAACGTGGAGAGAAAAGTGAGCTTCGCCATCTTATAAGGGTGGAAGAGTCCCGCGGCCATGGTTACTAAACACAGAGAAAGAAGCCACTTTCGCCACAAGAATAGCCTTTTGATCTCTGAACGATGTCGAAGCGTGTTTTTCTGAATCTAGACCGGAGCGGCGTATACAAATGTTGCGGCAGTATGATAACAGAAAATCGGCAAGAAAGTTAGCCGACTCTTTAAGATGCGGAAGAACGAAATAAATAATATCCTCATCTAAACAGACTTCGGGAAAAACTGATGATACAACTGCCTATTCCTTTACAACTACCGACGAAAAAAAAAAAATTATCTTCGAAAAAACTGAAAGATTCAAGAAACAAACTGATTTAAAAAAAAAAAAAATTTAAATCTTCTAACGAAAGAACGAACTGTTTTCTTTAGATAAGTTTTGAAATTCAGCGGATCAGAAATATGAATTATGGCTTGTTTTAGTAAGCATTTTGTTTTCCAACCAGGGGGAGTGGTTTCCACTAAACTTTCTCGTATACTCCTAACACATGTAGAGAAAAAAATAAGCTAGAACCCCTAACGCAAGAAGAAAAAAAATAAGCGAAACATCATACCACGATTTCCGAAGGTCATTCAACACGGAAGTGGAATTAGAAGCTGGTATGATTACCAATAGTGATGGGTGTAACATAAAGAAAACGGAAATTTGCAATTTGAAACGCCCTTTTTTTAACCGATTGACACAAATCTACAATTAAGGTAAGAAGACCACATACCAAATTTCATTTATCTAAGTCATTTTGTTAAGAAGTTATTGCGATTAAAAATATGCGATTACGCAGACCGACAGACAATCGACCCCTTGACGGATTTGGCCCAAAATTTGATACGGACCTACCTTCATGATGATAAAATTGTGTACCAAATTTTATCCATCTAGCTATTCAAGTTTTTGAGTTATAGTGTTCCCATCAATGCGGACAGACAGACTTCCCGTAGACGGATTTTGTCCAAAATTTGATAGAAACCTACAAATGATGTGTCAAGATCACATATCAAATTTCATCCCCGTATCTCTAATAGTTTTCGAGTTATCGTGGTCACAGACAGACACAATTCCAAAATTGTGCTTTTCGGACTCGCGGAGGTCTAAAACGTGGAGATTCGTCAAAATCTCGAATTCGAATTTTTTGAAGATTACAATACTTTCTCTTTGTATACTTGGTATACGAGAAAGCAAAAATGAAAACCCTTTAGAGAGGCGTATTTTGAATGGAACGGAGGGTGGCAATTGTAAATAAGTTGAACTGTATGTCAAATCTTCCAACTAAGATTTATTCGAATCTTGAGTTGGCGTTTATTTTCATTCTCAGTCAGGAAATTCACTCGTTACCGGTAAATGTAAAAGTCCTGGGCGTGCCACAAACATAGATTAACTTCTGAAGTGGTAGTAAAATAATGAGACACGAATGAATTACGATATATTTTATATATTCATTATAGGTTAGTTTTGTGAGGTGAAGAATAATAATAAAATAAAAAAAGGAAAGGAATATACTTGTCTTATAAACGTCCCACAGTTCTGAAAAAGATCTACTACTGCAAATACCGCATGGCCCTAAGAGAGTTCACAACTTCCAGAAAGTTGTATGATAACATGAATATTTTCACACTTCTGTTCCGTTTAAATGTTTACATTTTCTGGAGCTTTGGAAATTTCGGTAAAAAGATACAATCCACAGGTATCTCATAATAGAATCTCATTAACCATAAATTAAAAATTCTTTCCCATTACGTAGGTCGCTCCACTCGAGTCCATTGCTATCAATTACAATGTTTGAAACGACCAATCGGAGATCTAATAGCCGGGATTTATAAATTATACGTAAAAATTTAAACATATATAAACCTATTAGTTATGTTATCGATGTACGAACATATTTTAATCTTAAATAACTAAAAATTGGGGGCATAAAATGACATCGAACGTGAAACCCTGGATCTCTTTTTACAACCATTACTCACACATATTTCAATAATTTAGAAGGGGTTTCTTAAACTTTTTCTATTCGCGTTCCCTTTGCTTTGTGGACGAAAAAAGCTTTCGCTACCCCCGAATTGGAAAATACATAAGAGAATGAAGGATTAATCAATGATAACTAAAAAAATTACTTTGAATAAAACCTAACAATAATAATATAAAAGGGAAACGGCGAAACATACAAATTTAAAAAATAAAGGCACAATTTATTAAAATAAAAAAAACAGCATGGCTTTTCCTACTACGCGAAACAAGCGCACTTCGCCTAACAGTGGTATAGAATTTCGAATACAACTTGCATGCACACAAGCAATTATTGATTTACCTCCAACTTTCAATCCACACCCACATCGCAAGCGATTAATAATGAATAATACATAAACAGATCAATAAAAAGACAAAGTAATTATTTTCTAAAAATACACTGCGCTGAAAAAAACTTAAACAATCGAGTGATTTTTTAAAAACCTAATCCTTTGATCGCTGAAACGTTATGTGTTTCAGTCAGCTTCAGCTCTCACTTCACAGAAAAGAGATAATGTGTGTCATTTTCCATGTTTTTGGCTGATAAAATGTGCGTGAGACACAGAAAATGCGTGCAATGCAAATTTGTGGAGGAGGGAAGGGCAATTTACAGTGACGTTGTACGTGCGGAGTTTTAATCATTCATGAATGGGAAGTATTTTAAAATCCAAGCACATTTTTGGAATGACCGATTAAGATATAACAATTATTTCAGACAACAAAACAATCCTTAGAATACAGTGCTTCGGTTATGTTATTGAGCTCATAATTTACAAAGAATAATTTTAATGTGGGAAAAAAAGGAACATTCGATATGAAAGGAACAAGTTCTTAGAGACGGGAATTATTTAGTTAAAAAACATAATTATGCATTTCACTTTTCTGGGAAATACAGTAGATTCCAAACTATCCAGCATAATGTGGTGGAAGGGCAGGCCGGATAAGTTGATGTTCTATAAATGCTCACTTCCTACGCCACCCATACCATTAAAAACACCTTTTTTTACACCTATTTTTTTACCTCTTGGTACAAGCCAGACCTTTATAAATGTTTACTAGGTACTGTACTGTACGCTTCAAAAATTTATTACAAAAGAGGAAGTCCAGGAATACTGCAGATATTTTAAAATGCCTAACTTAATTGCAGGAAGCATTAAATTATGTACATTGTACAGTAGGAATACATAGCTTTTAAAATAAATATTAACGTGCAACAACACAAAATTAAAGTAAAACGTAAACTTAAGTTTCTCACAAATTAAACTTATTTTATTGTTCACTGATAAATGATTTCACTAATGTGAAAAGGTAACCCTAAGATGAAAGTCAAAACAGATAGGCTGTAAAAACAGGGCGGGCATTAGGAGGTGCAGGGCCCGATTGGAAACGACCTTGTTCAACCAATTTATTTTTATATAAGAATCTAATGATTTAGAGTTAAGACAAAACCAGCTAGAGTGGTCACATCTCGGTCCTCTCGTATACTAATACTACACGGAACGTTTTGTGTTTCGCATTATTAAGACGAAAACCGAGCATGTAACTTTGGACGTCTTCCTTTCTTCCGATTGGATCCAAAATTTCATTAACTCGCTTGTTGCGTTTTTAAGTTATAGTGCTCACATATCCATGAACAGACACACTGACAGTCATAATTCCAATACCCCCTCTTCCGAATTTGGGATGTCTAAAACGTGGAGATTCATCGACATCTCGAGGTCGAATTTTTTGGCGATTACAATACTTTCTCTTTGTTTACGAGAAAACAAAAAAAAATCTTAAATTATTAGACTCAATTTAGCGCCTTCTGGTATTGACGCCAAGGGCACGCGCCCTGTCTGCCCCAATCTCGTTACGCCGCTAAACTGAACCGAGAGTAGATACTATTCTAGCGCGGGGTCCAATTAGTTAAAGGCCCGTCCCTGTGCAACAGAATTGTTGTTGATTGTAGCAGATGTCCACTAGCAAAGTCCGAGCAAATTAAATTATTCTTCATTTTATTCTGGAGACTTCTTTTTTTTTAATTACACCGTATAGTCGAGACTCTAATGTAATGTATTTCTCTTTACTGAGAAATATTATGGAAAATTTAATAACTGCCAGCGCGTTATTTTCAAAACCGGATGATAAACAATCGATCCATTCTAACATTCATTTTGATGAAGAAATGTGTATAAGTCATAAAATTTCTCGGTTAACAGAAACCGTGCAATTTTGATAAAGAAACAGAAAAATAGTACGAAAAATTAAAATACTCAATAACAATTATTTCAAATGTTCAAATGCATTATTTTACACGCCACTTTTAAAAAACATTTATTTGCCTATCATCATATGAAAATGTTTAAATGTAATGACCGATTTTTGACTTCTAGCAGTCATTTTTTTTAATGATCTTGTAGATCTTATTGTAGTCGATTATTCTTTAAAGTCTTTTGAATTGTTGATTGTGCACGTGTGAAAGTAATAACACATAAAAATTCTTTCTTCTTCTAAATTCTTTTTATGAACCTACAGATCGTGTCGGACTTATTGTAGTCAATTTAGGTTCCAGGTGTTCTAAAATGCTGATGCTATATATGTGTAATACAAGTAATTAGGCACATAAAGGATAAAGGCAAAAACGGAAGTTTACGAGCGTTTACAGAGTGTGTACATATTATTTAATTACTAGCAAACATTACATCAGTTTCCCTCAATCAATATAATTAAATTTTAAAGCATAATAAAGTTTTCAACTGCTAACAGTACTACATTAAAATTCGATAAAATTGAAAAGAATGACACCAGATTGAAAAAAAAATATAAAGTAACGGATTTCGGCGTATCGTTTTATTCACAGAATTTTCTTCACTGTGATAGCATTATTCTCATAACAATTACTTAATTCAGCTTATTGAGCCGTGGAATCCTTAGCGCAATATACTATGAAGTTGTAAACAATTTTTAATAACACGTTTTTATTAGTATATTAAAAAGTACATTCTTTTATTTTAATTATTTCTAATTTTCAGTCTTTAATTTATAATTCACTGTTTGAAATATTATTAAAATCTTGAAATCTCTTTATTTTTCTCAACTTCAACACCCGGTACAACTCAAGGAATCTAAATTAAATTAATTGATTAATTTATAATTAACTGGTGAAAATATTAAAATAGTGTATTGTCCTTGTGAATACACAAATATAATTTCAAAACTCTAGTACATCAAGAAGCGAGTGAAAAATCGACTGCAAAATTCCATCTTTACAAACACGAAACAATTTAAATAAAGGGCATAAAAACCATAAGTGACAGAAGGAAATTCCAGGTTACTGTTTCCAAGAGGATTTTTTGTGAGCACTTAAATTGGGTATGAAGTGAATTACCATGCTATTCACATGCACCTGATAATTACAAAAAAAAACTATAAAGCGAAATCAATGATTGATGAACATCGAATCAAAATTCGTCTTGGCAATTTTGTGGGTTATTATGCATAATAACCGGATCTTTGAGTGGTTATTCAATATTTCCAAACTCCAATTTTATATTTCGTTCTTGAGACATATACCTGAATATAACAGCACACATTTGTGAAGGGAGATTTTAACAACTTTCATGTTGTCTTTTTTACTACACTCTTTTCTTCTGAAGTCCACTTTCCAGCGTCGGCTTCGCAAGCACTCCGATGCGCTACGAGTTTGAAACCGTGTGTGTACAGATCTTTATTTCCAACACATTTTAAAAGAGGTTGCCTACTTTCCCCCCAAAACAACATGTTGCCATATGACAGAAACTAAATGTATGCCTTAAAATCCAATGTGACTGGTGGGTACGGCAATATCCTGTTTCTCGTTACTTATACAGTCTTGATGGAATTATGCGTAAGAAAATTCAGCACATTTCAAATCGGGCGGAAAAAAAGAAGCGGTAGTATTTTTTAACAGCTGTACAAACACTAGTTTTATAAATTACTATAGCTGCTTAAATATCCGAAATAATAATAATAATAAAAAATAGAATTACATATTCAAAAATTTACGTAGAAATTATCTATAGTTAAAAATACAGACATATGTCAAAATCACAAATCGTAGTTCGTAATATTAGACCCTTCAACTCAACACAAATAAAACATTCGGAGCAATCTCTCTAAAATATCTTCAGATTCGAGCCCGCATGTATTTGTCTGTAGAGTAGCCATTTCAAAAACAAGTCTGCATTGCGAGCAACCCTTGTAAAAATATCTTAAATCATTTTACTTGAAATAAGTCGGAACTTGTTTCTTCTCAACGTACTCCTCGAATGAAATACTACAAAAATCGTCCTCGAGTAATTAAAAATGTTACTTTTGGTTAATTTTTCACAAAATTTCTAAATGCAACTGTTCCACTATATTTTTGCTAAGTTTTTATTTTTAAACTAAAGCAAGGCTTTAATAACTTGCGAACCTTCAGAAAAAGAAGATCACGCATCCCGTCTTTCATTCAAAAAGTTTTGCCTCGGCCGCAAATAGATAAAAAATAGAGAATTAACCAATGATAAATGGAAAGATATCATTGGTTAATAAAATAGCTAATTGACAAATTTCAATGAAATGTTGCACGTCATAACGATTTTTTTAAACATTAATGTTATAGAATCGGGGTACATCGGTAGGAATCGAATAAAAAAAGGCGCTGTGAAAATGTTGGGTCGCGATCCACAGTATAAGAAACCATGGATTAAAAGGGGAAACTGCGTACAGCGCGCTTAAGCAAAAATCATCATCATCTTATCACAATAACTGCAGTTATGAAAATAATCGGTCAATAATATCACCCCTTCCTTCTATAGCACGCTTTCTATTCCATCCATAGGATGGGAAGAGGGGTAGGGGGTGCAGGTGAGTGACGCGGTAGACAGGTGAATCGATAGGAATTGGCGGGAAGCGCCGACATGGGTCATTTCCCATCCACGGCCTTCAGACAGCCCGCTTCCGTTCGCACTCCCCGCGACATTCTGTTGTTGGGCCCTTTTTGCAACTGCGCAGGGTATGAGGGTTTAAAATCCGGAGAGCTAGATCTTTTCCTCTACCAATCGTAGCAATCTTGCACGCATCTGATGATGATTTCGAATTAGTCGTCGTTAATATACAACGGGCATTCGATTCAATAACCATTTCATCATGATGATTTGAATGCAAGTAATCTATCTATTCGAAATGAAATAGATATCCTTAACAACTCAATTCCTTACCAGTAATATAATAGCGGAATCCTCCAACTAATTGATTCATAAATATAGATATTTTTCTATTATTTCAAGTCCACATTTTAAAAATATTAAAGAAAAAAAAAAAAACCGAGAGTTTCTCCCCTTGACTTCGACGCGCACTACCACACAATGATGTCACTTAATATGTGGTAAAAACAATGTTGTCTAGGTTTCTAAATTTCCGATACCAGAAATTTTACAAAAATATCCAAAAATTACCTTCTCCACAGTCGGATGTTTTCCGACAACAAATATGGAATAATTTATCCGAAGAAACGATTTTTATGCCAGCGTAACCCTTTGTAATTATAACCCTTATTTTTGGTGCGGCGCTTTCTCATATCCTATGTCCCACCTCACATATCTTATTCTTTAATTTTTATAGTTAAACTAGAAGAGTACCGGCGTTGCACCGTCTTTTTGCCAAAATCTTATCGGACCAATGTTATTTGTATAACACAAAGTTTATTAATATTACTTTATTAAGGACATATTTCTCAAATTCTAATGAAATGATTCATAGATTTAATAGCATAAAAACTTTTCATTTGAGTACATAGCATGCTGCATTTCCTTTCTTACATTCAAGTCCGTCTTTGGAAACTATATTATTTTATGAACAATGACTTCATGCTAATTGGTACACATTTTGTTAAATGGCTGCATATGATTCACCTCCACACAAACCAGCAGGGAGCGAGTTAGAGATCATTTTCTCATTATAGTATTTTCAATTGAACAATGTGGGAGTCAATGTTCAACTAAAATTTCTACAAATAAGTCTAAATCAACCAATAAAACATGTTTTATCGTTTTCCCCTACCCTATTCCACTCTGTAGGATAGGGTTAGCGTTTATATACCCCTAAAGTATTTTTAGTCAACGAATGAGGAACATATATACTAAGTTTCACCCCAACCGCCCATCATATCCAATGCCATGTCAATCGGCCCATGCCTGTGCCCCACACTACCTGTGAAGGGTTGGGTTAGAGTTTATTTACCCTCTAAATTACTTTTAGTCGGCAAATGAGGAAGGAACATGTGTATCAAGTTTCATCAAAATAGTCTCAGCCGTTCGAAAGTGATTATATATATAACCTCCCCAGCCGTTCGTGTTGAGTTTTATTTATATATTGTCGATACAAATGAAAACTATCGAATACGCTATAGAATTTTATAGCACATTCAAATAGTTTGCATTTGTATCGACGATATAGATGTCTAAAATTTATTTATTTTTGTACATATTGTTTTATTTCTACAATGTGACAAAAGAAACTTCCAGATTTCTTGCAAATCGTTCTCATCGTAATGATTGTACTTTAAGGAGGTTACTGTGATCCTAGAAAAATAAAGTGCTAGTATTATTTGCGCCGATTTTAGGTAATCATTTACAATTTCTAACAAAAATCTATTTAGTATTACACAATTACAAGAGCATACAACATAAAACATGTAAATAAAAATAAAGAGATTTTTAAAAAATGCGAATTTTGGCGTGATTTCTTCAAAAATCAATGTTATGGTTTATGACCCTTGGCGATAGTTGAATGAAGCTGAAACTTCGTTAATCCCTACTCATTGAAGGTCTATCAAAATTACTAAAAGGACGCAAAACCACTGCCAAATGATTTCAAGGAGAAATGTAAAATATACCTACCTACACGGTCTCACAATTCGTCCAATATAATATTTTAAAATGTGGATAACGACATAAAACTTCGTTTTGAGAAAATGCTAAAAATATACTTAAAATGTCCATATGACAACTCATAAAATCAATAATATATGCTATATAGAGTAAACGAATACAGATATCGAAAGAATCTTTTTTTCTAGATGATTGCAAACAATTTAATAATAAAAGATTAAAACAAAAAAATTAACCATTCTGATCGATTTTTTAAATTTTCAACGTCTATCGCACCCTTAAAGCTATTTAAACCAATTTCCCTGTTCATAACTATGATTACTATGATATAAATCCACCCCTCGCCAAAATACTTCCTGTGAGAAATTTGTACACTTGCTTCCTTTACTGCTTTCGTTCGCGATTAATTTTCAGCCAAAAATCTGACTGACTCTCACTACACATACTGGAGAATAAACAGAATAGATGGAACACGAATTAATGATGATGTATAAAAAGACAGTTTGTATGGTAAGTTTAATCGAAAATTTTTTTATTATTTTTGATTAGTAAAATTAAAAAATTCAACAGGCGAACCTGCGGTTAAATTGATTAGTGTGAACCCCGTGCGGAGGTATAAGCAGAATTTGACTAATTCAAGCATTTTTAATTCGAACTCGTCAGTAATTCGAATTTTTCTCTGGTCCTTCAATTTTCTATTGACTCAATGTTAAAATACCGTCTGTAATTCAAATTTATTTTGGTTAATTCGAAGTTAAAACTAAAAATAAAAAATTGTTTTTATTTCTGAAATTTTTTCGTTCGGTTAATACTTCCGTATTTTGTGTTCTTACTAATCATAATTAAATAATTTTTTAAGTCTTTAATTCACTCGAGGACTCTAGTCTTAAATAATATATTTATTCAACCAAAAAAATCAAAAAAGAAAAAAAAATTCAGTTTTTCAAATAACTTTAAAAAAATTTTCCGATGTCAACTCTTCCGTTTATTTTGAACTTTTGGGCCCGGTGCACATCAACCGATTTGTGTCGCTGAGCAGTAAAATATAACAACAGTAACCCACGTGCCCCCTTTGTGTCTCCACAGGGGGAATGGGGTCTCCTATTGTAATATTTTACTGCTCAACGACACAAATCGGCTGGTGTGCACCGGGCCTTACCGTTTAGATGTATTGCTGTAAAATATTTATTCAAGCTGTTAGTTATTAAAAAATCTTTACAGACATATTTATTTAAAAAATTGTCTCTTTCTCTTGTCATATTCATTTTTAGCCCCAGTTTTTCTTAATCTGAATTTTTCGAATATTTGGATAATTCGAATTTTTTATTGTGGCCCCGTCAGTTTCCAATTAGTCCCATTATGACAAATAATAAAAATATTCTATCGTGCTATCCACATTTGTTCATCAGATACCCACAATACATGCTCCAAATATTTGATCCCTACTGTCAGCGGTTCCTTCAATTCTTTGGTTCAACTGAAAAAGACCTTAAATGCCAAAAGACAAGAACTAAAAGCCCCATTCCCCAAGTTTTAACATTTCGACTGTTTTTGTCTACATGCTCAATATGTTTTTAAACCAGGTATTTTTATCGCAGAAAAACCTTAGTTGCTAAGCAGACGAGGAACAAAGTAAACGTCTGAATGGTTGTATTTTTAGGTGCTTCAGGTTTAAAAAAAGCTTTCATTCACACGTCTCGGCAAGAGGTTAATGTGTTACTTGGAATTCGCACAGCAAACGAATGTAATCAGAGGTACAAGAATGTATGTTTACTGGAGGTGAAATTTTTCACAAAAAACTATATTGCTATTTAAAATATGATCGCATTTTGCAAGTTAAGCATTAGACCCAAACACACGTTTGTAACGCCTTGAAGATAAAGGTGTTTTTCACCTGTTTTAAAAGGAGAATTTTTGGAGAATATTGCACGTTTCTGTTTACAAAACCAATTTTTATAAGGAGAGGTGATATTCAATTCATTCAGTTTCAAATGATTTTTTTAGAAAAAGCCGTCTTTTATAAGATAAGAGTTAATTAAGCTATTAGTTAATACGAATGAAATTTTCAACCTAATCGTACAGGGGAGAAACTGTTTGTATAGCTTTAATTACAGATCCGAAATTTTGGATAATCCAAACACTTTTTTTTTTTTTTTTTAATTTTCTGAAATTTTTTTATAAAAAAAATGACGAAAAAATCGCAATTACAAATCAGAAAAAAAAAGCTAATGTTTATCCCTAACTTGAGAGAAACATTTGAATTGGTATTTAAAAATGAATGCAGCACCTTAATTAGAAGAAACAAAATCGGTTATCTTCTTTTGACGTAAGGAACTAAACCTGCTCGACGATGTGAATCGCAGCTAGCTCCTTCCGCACTCTTTCACAGAGTACCACCCATAGCCAGTACTCAACGGCAACGGTTCCCAATCTTTCAATCGCGTACCGCTTGATTAGTCATTTTATATTTGAATACCCCCTACTTTGATATCCCCCCAGTGACGGATTTTGACAATATGAGGACACTGGCGCAAAATTGTTTTGAGCCTGTGCTTCCAACCCAATATCGTAAATTCGATGTGGGCTTGGCACTGCAATGTGTATAGAATAGATTTTGAGGCCCACAGGGTCTTGAGGCACGAGGCGAGCGCTTCTAGCGCCTGTGCGGAAAACCGCCACAGATTCCCCCTACCTTCCCTCAGTATAAAAAAAGCTTTTATTAATAACACTTAAGCTTAAGAGTCAAACGGCTCTAATGAATTGGATAATTTTGTAGGATTGATTTGCGACTTTCATTCAATTTTTTTAAAATAGTTCGTCAAAATAAATGAAAACAGTATTGAAATAATTTCGCATTAACTTATAACGAGAGCTGACAATTATTCAGTTACTAAACATTGATCTACTTCGTTCTTTTTCTTATTTCGTGAATAGGCTTTCAAACGCGTATAATTTTCACTTTCATTTTTCGCACGAACTTGAGAAAAAGAAATTTTCGAATATTCTTATGTTTTGTATTTTCCGCCAATACCAAGATCACTTTCGCGTACCCCGGTAACAACAGGTTGGAAACCCCTGCTTTACGACATATCAAGAGCATTTTATCCAATTTTCCTGATAATCCGAATTTCCCAGAATTCGAACAGAGGTGAGCCCTAATTAGTTCGGATTCTTGATATTCTACTGTATTCGGCGAAAGCCACTGCCATAAATAAGCCATTTGGTCGATGAATGTTGATCACTTCCAAGCCGAGATGGTGATGTAGACGTATACTTCAATAATCTGTAACCAAATTTTTTAAGCTGCTGGTCATAGGAACTTGGATAACATGAGCTTTATTTGGATTCTTCCACATTAATAATAAAAAAAGGAAGGGGAATTCGAAGATTCAACTTAAATTTCATAAATGATTGCTTGATATAAATTAAGATATTTTGTAATGTTTAAATCGCAGTTTTTATTTTTCTAGGTACAGACAGACTATGGCACCACCGTAGCTACGGTTCGCGATTCAGCCTGGATGCCGATTCGAGAGCAGCTGTTCCTAACCTTTATTTCCTCACGTAACCCTCGATTAGTCTTTTTACTTTTGAGTACCCGCTACTACCCTATTCGCCAACCCCCCCCCCCCCCTCTATTCGATTTCTTTTAAAATAACAGTTTTAAGGAAGGAATGGAAAGAGCATTGATCGATACCCTTCGTTCACTGCTACCCAGTAGGCTTCGAACCTGTGTTATTTTCACTTTTCGCTCGAACTCGGGAAAACAAAATTCAACAACTTTTATTTATTTTTTTCATTTTAATTAACTTCATTTCAATTTTCATTTGCGTTTTATGTCTTCTGCCATTACCAACATTACTTTTGCAACATTTATTTTTTTAAATAGTCCGTCGCGTACCACAGGTTCGAAACCTTTGTTCTAGACAACCCGACATCTCTCTCCAACATCCGAAACAGGGACTGCTATGATAGTAGATATATCATCGAGATAAGCGGCCGCATACATAGCTTTCACTTTTGAGTATTTAAAGGCTCAAGAATGAGATTTCACAGCCCTTGCTCCACTTTTCTGGGGAGCAGTTGGCTTTCGGCTCATTTTTATGGACGGCAACATTCATTCATAAAGGCTTCACCTGATCAATGAATATCTTGAAAGTACGAATATTTGGTGTATGTACTACACAGTTTGTTCGTCAACCCAAAACCGTATTGAACATGACTGGGAAGCTCTTGAACCAATGCTTGTAACATACTATCCTTTTCCGAAAACCATACAGGAGGTGAAAATTGTACTGCGGCAGGAGTGGGACCTACTGGGACGCATCAGTTGTCTCGTTTCCAATAGGACGTTGCATCACGAGAGATGTTTGACTGCGAGAAGGGGCTATACCACATATAAGAATCATTTTATATTTTCGATCTTTCAACATGCAATTTTCCTTAACGAATGATAATCATGAGTGCTTCTATGATTCTTGCATAGTATTTATTTTACACAACTTTAAGTACCCATAATAAATTTTATTAAAATGTGTCCATTAGTTGTTAAGAAATTTGTCAAAGTATGTGAATTCTTTTAATTTTGAATATTAGTGTATGTATCTTACATGTATAAAAACGCCCAAAAGCAACTTTTTAAAAAAATTACGGGGCTGAAAAAAAAAACCCCACTCTGAGACCCCAATAGATATATTTAGTTGTCACGCGATTTTTTTTCCTCCAGGATTTTCCGGTAATGAGCGCACAGGAAAAACCCAAGTGCATGGAAAAACCACAATGAAGGGTTTCCCTCTTTGTACCTCCCATACACATCAATCAAGTTGGAAAAGTGTAAGAGGGCACTCCCTATTTCGGCAGGTTAAACGGTGTAGAAATTTATGTATAAGCTACGAAATTGATCAAAATATAATTATGGGCAAAATCAACAAAAGCACGAATAGCAATAAATGGGTAAATAGTTTTGATGATAAATTGTAATAATCTTATTTAATGACACTAATAGATGCGTGATAAAATGATTTCTAATATTAAAAATGCAACGTATGTAGTATGCGTATCTTTTATAGTCTATACTTATAAAAAAAGAAGTGTTTGCATGCGGTATCCAGACGAGTGTATCGCAATTACAACCATGAAATTTAGCTAACAGCTAATCTTAATGGTAATTCGATACTCGAATTTTAAAATATAGAAAATTTGTCTTTTAGTATTTTGAGTGATTTTTCGAACGTATCTGCCTGCGGTACCATTTCCGACGATCGTATTGGGGATTTAAAAGAGAGAGAGAAAACCTGTGCACCATTAGACAGAACAAAAATTGTTGTTCTAATGATTTTTAAAATAGTCAGTTTCTCCGAAAAACTTTAAGAATTAAAAAAAACAACCCTGCAACCGTTATTCTAATTTCGTCAACTTTTTCAAATTTTTTGAGGTAATAACTGGAACATATTTTTCTAATTTAAAACTAAAACGGTCGAAATGCTTTATTGATTTTTAATCGCTTGTTTTCCTGACGAGTCCACCGAATTTCTTTGCAGATGCGCGGTACGTATTCCTTCTTCGTTACACTATTATTGGCTTAATGTATCATGTCTTCCCAATATTGACTTAGCTAGAAGCTAAATGAAAATCAAAAAACTGTAAATCACTGTAAACTGTTTGCGACACAAAGAGCATGCATATGTAGGAAAATGAATTATTTTGATTTTGTTTATTATATTTGTTTTATAATATTGAAGTTTAGTTATATTAACATCCCGTTTTGAAGCAACACGAAGGCTATTTTGGGAAGGACCTCATAATCTTGAATTGTGGTGAAATAACGAGAGCTGCACCAAATCCGTTATCCCCCCCCCCTTTAATATTCCTCGCCACACCAGCGAGAGGACGTTTCACCCAGAACGTCAGATTTAACATACACCAGTCCTGCATACACGGTGAATCCATGCTGGAATCTGGTTTCGAACCTGGAATCCTCCGGTCCAGAGGCTGAGACTTTACTACCAGGCCGCGGCGGCCCTTATAATATTGAATAAACAATAGCACGCTTTACTTTATTGGGAAAGAGACGTCCAATTTCTGCTCAACTACAATCTATCCAGATGAGGAGGGAAGAAAAAAAAAAAAAAAAGGGGGAATTTTTTTTTTCAGTCACACTACCAGAAAAAACAGATTTTGTTTCCATATAATCAGCAGAAAATATATTAGTTTCGAACCAATAACTTAAATGCGAGTTATGGAACGACTAAGAAAATCCATAACAGTGGCTTAGTTATGTTATGCATTAATTAAATTTAATTATTATAGGAAACAATCTTTTTCATTGTCTGCTAATCTAGCTGTCAGTCTGAAAGCTATGAAAAGCACATTTAAAAAAATTAGAAAGATATCTCCACAATAAATATACCGTACGAAAGATAAACCCATCACATATGAAAATACCAAGTCTACTGTAATGCGAAGACCTGTAGTATAACGACAATACTATAAAATCAATAATAACTCCTGACAACAAAAAGTGTTTTATTTTTTAGCACTAAACTGAGTTTATTGAACTGACGGCTTGATAAAATCGAGCATTTTCTCTAACCGTGTCAAGGTCAGTGCATCAAGATCAAGGTGAAGGACAAAGGTTTGGTAAATTCCGCTTCAATGAATTGGAATTCAAGGATTAAATTATGCGAAAATCCATTGGTTAATTTAAACATGCGTGTCATTGAACTATTCAGTTTAAAATCCATTATAAGCTCATTTTCAAACTTTAATTTACCAAGCTGTTCGCTGCAAACGTTTTGTTGTTTTACCTAAAGATAGAACACAAACAGCTGTTTCGTATCTGCATATATTTCACTGCTTATGTTAATCAAGAAAATGTTACTCGAAAGGATAGATCAAACATTGGTGCCTTCAACTGAAATGAAATAATTTTTTAAAATTATTTTTATTTGAAAAATAATTTTTACTGTTATTGTATATATATATATTATAATTATATTATAATTGTTATTGTTTTGCTGGGTTTTTTCTGATCTAGACGGCACCCGTTAGTCAGAAATTCGATAATGGATGAGACAATTAGATAAATGTCACTAATGTTCCACAATATGATTTGCTACGAACTAGCATTACGAAACGATCCAAGAATTGACTGAAAATGGATTTTGAACTTTGAATCTGAGCTATCTTTTTTTTTTTCCCCCTTCTTTCCTGTCCCAGTACTTAAGATTGGAGGTTGAAAGCGGGGGAAGGGGGGTCAAGGTCAGTTAAACCAATAAAATAACTTTTATATCAACCACATAGTAAAAAAAATGTTTCATGTTGAAAGCTAAAAGTAATTTAAAATTTTTTATACCACTCACATTTAAGAACAGTGTCCTGCTAACAGCATGTAATTCGTATAAACAATTTAAAGAAATTCTTTACACCGTAACCTCAATAATTGTCAAGTAAGCCCGATGTGATTTAAATATATATCGTAGATTCTCCACTAAATGGCGATAAAGCAATTTGACGTGCCTTTTTAGATACTCAAATTTCGCGCTGGAACGTAAATTAAAATTTCAATTCTTCACATAACTTTAGATAAAAATCTGCAAAAAAATTGAAGTTTAATAAAAGGTAGTGTAAAATTTATTCTCTAGAATACAAACTTCCGTGGTTATTTTTTTAAGATTTGAAGGCAAAGACATTACAAAACAATACATCTTTTTCTACTTATTAAGCAACAGAAGATAATTATGAATTAATATTTCACTTCCAAGTTTTTTGTTATATAACTGTATTCGCAATGCCACTTTTTTCTCCAGCAATAGCAATGACCGGAGTTGAAGAACTCAGAGTTCAAGCACACCGTTACCCACAGCACATAGGCATACATCTTTCAGTGAATTCGCTACATCTTTACCCCAACACTCATTCCCTTCAAACAAAAATATAGTTTTATTACGCAGAAACCATGTTTTAAAAAAATTTGTACGAGTTATTGGATAATATTCATTACTACATCAAGAAAAATTAGATTCACTAAAACTTGAAGAAAAAAATAATTATCGTTAATTAATTTCAATGGTTCACTTCACATAAACGTTCTTAAAGGATTCGTACATCGAACGAGGCGCATTCGCTTTATTAATTAAACTAATTTCCAAAGGCTTAAATTCCAATCAGTTGCACCTTTATACTGAGGAGGAAGCTGTGCTTGTGTAGTTTGTATTGGTAAGCTAACAAGAAATAAGAAAAAGAATTTTTCAGATCCATAACTGCAATGCTCATTACAACCTTTAAGTTACTTAAGGGGAAAACTTAAAAGGAAAAAGTCTCAAAATGAATAATATTTGTCTGAGAACATGTCACAAACCACATTTAGTCGGTGAAAAAATCGTGAAAATAACTTATGCAGGGTGTGACGTCGAGAACGACAAAAAGTATTTGTTTCACAGCATGATTACATCTCTGGTATACAACATAAAGCATAAAAATATGTTTATAATAAGCAGAAGTAAAATATTAAGAACAAAAACATTTATTTGGCAACATGAATACAACTTAGCCTGTGGTGCAGAGCTCAATGCCGGACAAGGACAAATGACTATAGGAGTTGTTCGAAGCTCTGGCCGCGAACGACACAACGACGGAGAAACGCTTGTCGGACGCCCTCAAAGATGCCACGTGTTGGTGATGTCAACCGCAGCGACTAAGATCCATACTACGAGATACTCCTGTATCTTTACAGACGTCTCATAAACGAGCGATTTAATGCGCCTTCAGAAGATGTCCAAGGGATTAAGGTCCGGGGAGCGTGGAGGCCGAAGAACAGGTCCGGCGCGCTCAATCCACCTGTCGGGAGCATGGAGGTAGTTAAGCACCGCGATGGGAAAAATGTGCTGTCGTACCACCAAGCATATTCTACAGCACTCCGACCGGCACACCTGGCATAATAATTTCTGCGATTTTCACCGACTAAAGGTGCTTTGATACCATTTTCTGCGACAATTTCTGTTCCTCTTGATGCCTACTATCGTCCGTCTGAGTTTTTTGCCACTTCAAAGGAACACTTTATATAATCTGAAAGTAAAACGATCATGCATGAAGGAAGGTTGCTGTGTTACAGTATTGAACGTAATCTTCCAGGAAATGTGGTGACAAACTACTGTCTTAGATCAGGGACACGTGAACTTTTTCTAGGAGGGAGCCTATATAATTTACTATAAAACTTAGTTAAAATAAAAAGAAATATTATTTAAAAAAATCTTGAACTCTAATGCGATAAATGAAGCTGACTGCATTTCTAAAAGATAAGTTTTGTTATAAATGTAATAACATTTATAATGGCTATACAATTTCTATATTTTTATTTTAAAATCTGCTACGGGCCGGGGTTCGACTGTCCACTGTCTTAGACCGCTCGGCCACTCCACATACACTTGAGCCGATTCTTATGTTTATAGGGACTAAGATGACACAAAAGTGTGGTTCAACCATATGGTGGTGGATGGGTCCAAGGTCGGATTTATTCGTTTCTACGCCCTAGGCCAAAGCGCTTAATTCTGCGCCCTTTACCCTGGTGCAATCACCGCAACTATAGAGATAGGCAAGGCAAATGTGGTACCAGTTTATTTAATGTGTATGGACGTGCTTAAAAAACAGTGTTTTGTAGGGCCTTTCCAAAATAATACTGAAATCTGTAAATGTTGCATTTTAATTTCTTTTATATTTGCGCCCTAGGCCATGGCCTAGGTTGGCCCTATGGGAAACCTGGTCATGGATGGGTCGGATACACATAGATGATCGAATGTCGACAAGTGAATGAAGCCAACAGCAAGGAATTGTCTAAGTAGTTTCTGGAGTTTGTGAGTATGCGGTTTACCCATCAAAATTTAATTATTATTCGATCGAAGATCGTTGTCCAATATTTATTATAGTCCTAATTTTCTAAATTTCAAACCAACTTACGAGCGGGCCTATTAATATATTTCCAAATCCCTTTGAAATAAAAAAACAGTTGATGACAATGGACACAACATATCTACTTAATTGAAAGGGTTATTCTACTGCCTGTTTACAAACATAACCGAAGCGAATCCACAAGACACGAAAAGCCAGGGGATCGTTGGAACCTTCCACCAAGCCTCTTCCAAACAGCTGATCGTCTGACACACTCTCCCCCCCCCCTCCTCCGTCATTCCTAGCGACCGCCCGCGAAGACACCGGAAAATGCCTGCTCACACGAGCAAAGAAGTAGGTAAGGCCATATATTTAGTTGGTGGTAGAAAAAAAGTATAAAAAATATCTATTTTTAAATTCGCGTAGGCACACGGATCGATATCTTCAGTTGCCAGATGAGATATCGAAAAATAATCCTCGATATTTTCTTCACCTCACAATGAAAACACTACAGGGTATGGACGAATTTCTGAGAGGCGGTTTCTCGCCAGTTATATATATCTACGAAACTTGGAATGTGAAAATCACAATTTCAACCGCAGTTCGATTTTGTGTGTGTGTGGATCAGAGTGAAAAAAGGGGGCTTTAAAAACATTGATATGGACAAAGCACATAAGCTTCAATGATAAACTGCTCGTTCCATACTAGCCACTTGTTTATTGATCGAATAAAAAAATATACAGAGAATGTGACATATAAATTAAAAATTTTATATGTAAAAAATCCTGACAACTTATGAAAAATGCACTATTCATAAAAAAGTAAAGAACGCTTTTGGGAGTAAAAATTATCAGTGGGTATAAATTATACGAGTATAATGAATAAATATAAATTTAGCAAAAATAAAGATCTTTCGTTTTAATTCAGCTAAATATTCAATCAAACAATTTGAAATATAACACAGAATTTATAACGGAAAGAATAAGGGCTGGATGTTATTTCCACAGTTTATCAAGGCAATTTTAAAACTAACTTTCAACAGAACTTTTTAAATTACCATTTTTAATTTCACCAAACTCAGATCCAGAATTACATTTAACACAATCGTAATAAGATTATTACTGTTACTAATTTTTCCCCTCTTTTTCTTATTCAGGTAAGAATACGCACATAAAATGTTATTTTCTTATAGAAACGGAGATGCATAGAATCGTTCTAGAAAAAAAGTTATCTTGTTGCTACGATATTAATGATTTTATAAGTAACTTTTCAATTGAAGTAAAATCACCCTTTTCTATCATCAGATTTAAATTTGCTTGTTCCAAAAAGTTCCGATATTTCCAGTGATTTTTGTAGTGTCACAGAAATATACAATTTTGAAATAAATGGAGTCACATGGTTCATGTCATAAAAGTTTGCAAAAAGCTTAGAAGCTTTCAGAGAATAGGTCAATTTTGGTATGACCTCTTACATGATTTATTTAAATATTCATGAATGTGTCAAATAAATTTCAGTTTACAAATAATTAAGTAAATAAATAAATAATTCGTCTCTTCGCAAGCAACACAACTTATCTCAAGTTTTTGAAATTTCAAAGAGAAAGAAAATACTCAATTTTTCGCAACCAAAAACGAGTATTTCTGAATTTGTTTAACATTTTGTAGGAACATGCGCTCTTATGTTTATACCAGATGCTAAAAAAAAATCCAGATACATTTTTTTTATTGGTTGCGAAAAATTGAGATAGGTGGTGTTGCTTGTTAAGCGACGATTTACAACAAATTGATTGAAGTCCGGTAAGACCATATTATGCAAGTTTAAAAATCTAAAATTAAACAGGCCATAATATACAGTTCAAACAGATTATTTGAATTTTTCTGTCAGACGACACAAATACTAAAACAAACAAGTCATTCAAGAACAACGAAAAGTTATTTTTAAATATATTTCATAATGATGTTAAGAAATAAGCAATTCTAGAATTTAGCACTCGCATATTTGAACTGTTAAGTTCGAATCATTTACAGATCCCTTGTGTAGCTAAATTCGGTCCAGCTTAGCAACCAGGAGTTTGATTAAAAATAAAAATGATATTAAGCTGGAGCAAACTGCAGGCTATCATGAGCCAATACGAAATTCAATTAATGCGAACTTGGATTATGAAGTTGGTTACCATAATTTGCAAGCTGATAGCTAACTGAGCCCAGGGGCATCGAAAAAAATTACCATACTGATTTTAATTTAATTTTGAACCAATAAAATTTAATTATTATAATTTTAAATATTTAAAAAGTAAAAATAGCAGGGATTGTAAGTAGACAGTCATCGGTTTTATAATGTTATTTTAACATGCATATCAGTTTAAAAAATAATCACATAGAAGACAATCAATGAGAAAATCCTACACTATGCATGTTATAGAAAAGTTACTTACGTAATCAATGATATCGGCAGCTGCACGTTGATACCTAATACCATAATGGTACAATAGATTTAGTTCTTTAATCACACAATATAGCGCTATATTAAAGCATATTATATGCTGTATTACAATTTGCAAAGAGTAGGGTGAATATTTTAAATGCAATGATACTGTTTATATTGCGAGTGTTCTAAGTGCATATGACTTTAAGAAATATTTTGATGCAGCTGTTCATTCTCAATAATATATATCCCATAAATGGTAAATATAAAACTGTTGATCATTTTCTTAATAGTAGAAAATTTTATAGATTCGTTTACTTCGTTATTATTTATATTGATTATAAGCTTATTTTTGAAAATGAAGTAAAAAGAAAATATTAAATACATTATACGTATAAAAAAAGAAAGTTCTTGTGTTTAGTTTGCAACAATGTAACTAAATTTTCAAATTTCAGGAAAATGGAGAAAATAGTAAAATTCCTACCGTAACTCAAAAAACCATCGAAATTCTATTAGTTTAAGAGTATTTAATGAATATTCTTGAATACCGTTTGAGCCAACATTGTATTTGTTTTTATTAGATTCTGCATTTAAGTACACTGACAAATTAAGACTTCTACTGAGCATGCTCATTGCAATTGTAAGCTTATGTACTTCGTTATAAACACATCTTCAAGATCGCCGCAATATAGAAAAATGAAATAATTATTTATCCCCTTCAATACCGATATAAAATTTACATTGGTTTGAATGTATTGTCCCGTCAGTCTCAAAAGGGCTACAAAAGGCGAATTATTTTCAGATTGTTCGGAATTTAAAACTGCGAGAAGAATAAGGATGGAAAAAAAATATATATTCGACTATGGAACATCCACGGATACACAATTTAATGCAATTTTTGGCATAAATATCGATACGCTTTTAGCAGAAATATGTAAAAGAAAATCTGCAAATGATCAAATACCCTCCAAGTTAGGATTTATAATAAATTTAGAAAACTGCGACACGAAATAATTAGAACTAAAGCAACAAGTTTATTTAAAGAACATTCGGTTAGTTTAAAAAATGGCTCGGTTGAAGAATGTTTACACCTTAAACACAAATTTAATTGGTGATCCAGAAAAGCTGTCAAAAACTGAAAGTACTTTAAAAATAACAATTCAACTGATACTAATAATACAAATGATAACGTTCACTCCCGTCTGATAATTTTAAAATTGCACCGTAATGTTACATCTCCGATCAAGTTGTGTCCATCCAAACTATCGTACAGAAATCGGTTTCTGTAAGATGTTTCTTTTGACAATAAACACATATGCACGAAACCAGCATTTGTCCAACACTAAAGTGTTGCCGGATTAAAAAGTAAACTTGTACATAAACACATTTGGTTCAAGCAATTTTCAAAAAGCAAAAACGTTCCTGTCATTTTTAAAAAATATTAATGTAGCACATTAAAACGTCTATATAAAGCAATTAGAAACGCGATTAGCGAAAGCAGCCTTGAGGATAGCAAGCAACGGTGCTATTTAATTTTGCAAGGAATTACCGGGAGACTTCATTGCATGTTTCAACATATTATTTATTAACATAAACTGAAGCGCCAAATTAAATTCATTACAAATAAAAGCGGGTCTTCCTTTTCCCTCTGAACATCTCCTTGCCAAGCACTCAGATAAGTCGCTAGTGAAAATGTTATAGATATACACTTGTTGTCCACTCAGTTTTGTAAAAATAATCACTTTAAATCATTTTATTTTTTTATTTATTCATTTATTTGTTGTTTAAAATGATATTTTTCTTCTATTTTTATCAGCTTTACGGATATTCATTTACAACAAAAACATTTGCTTGTTTTTAGAAATTTTAAAAACGAGTTGCTGCCATAAAAAAAATGTAATTAAATAGACATTATTTATAACCTACCGCTTTTCTTAATATGGCGTGCTTAAAAAAAATCAATTTAGGTTTAAGTTGTAATTCCAAGGTGTTAATATAATGCATTCTTAGCTTTTCAACATTTCCATAAAACAAAAAAATTATTTCTTACATCAGCTCCAATCAACAAAGAACATGGTTAGTGTCCTTAGAAATGTGAGGTGCCAGATACTTCCGCGCTGTACCACACATTCGAACGTACAGGAGTGATGGGAGGAACATTGCTGCCTACCGCCCACGCACTTCATAGGGGATATTTCAGATCGAGGAGCGTAAAGTGCACCCCATTGAGAAGAATCTTCTGACACGTCGAACATGATCGGAGGATGTAGCACTAAATAAATGCTCTCCGCTCCCCAAACACATACGAAGAGTAGCATTTTAAAAAGAACTGTGAGTTAATTTGTGCAGAAATTCGAATATTTTTCTACACTATGCATACATTTTTTTTTTTTACGATTTTACAATTTTTGCTGTTAAATTTATGAATGGAAAAATGATCAGAATTTTTGCATTCATAAATTTAAAGTTGTCCGAGCAATAAATATGAACAAATTACCGATCTTTCGCGATTCATAAGTTTATTTTTTGGAAGTCATCTGTGAAATTAAGTACGAATAATAATCCCAAAGGTACACCAAATCTGAAAGGACAAAATATATTAATTCACAACATAAAATGTATTAGCAATCCTTTACTCACCCTCCCAGATATAAGATGTGCCAATACGACTAATTTATCTACGGGTGAAGTTTTCATCACCTTTCAAATCAACTTCAGTTCTTTAAAGTTCGGAAGAAATTACAGTTTAAAACTATATACTCTATTCTTTATTATTATTTTATCTTTTTCCCTATACATTATCCAACAGTAAATTATTACGACTTAGCAATTTGATATTGTACTTCCAAGTTTTTGTTAGATAACTGTATTTACAATGCCAATTTTTTCCAGTAATAACTATACCCGACTCTAGAACTCCGTTAACCGCGACGCAGTTTTAGAAATCCAGCTGTAAAAAAATTATTTTAACCTGTCAAATTTTGTCATCAGTAGCCAGCATTTACATAACACCACAGCATATCCCCGAACTCGGCACCTAAACGGCACCCTGTCGGTTGGATGAGTGTGTGTGAAACTTTATTACATTAGGATATAAATACACTTGAAAGGGAACATAATTATATATGAACAAAGAAGAATAAAATAAAAACACATTGAGGATTACAATCCGAGTATTATAATAGAAATTTACAAGGGGAGTTATCAAATTTGAGTGCAGTGAAAGGGTTGAATGTTTCATTTAGTTACATTTTTTTTTTTTCATGCAGTTGCAGCTCCATGATTCGTGGCTGATAGTGGTGTCCGATGAGACGAAAAAGAAGAATAATGTAGTACCACCGGTTATATTGATGAAAATTGTATCAACCGTCCTAAAAATCGTGGGACTGTTTTGTGTGTGTGTGTGTGTGTGTTCTGTCTTGTTATTTATACTGAGGGATCGCTGGAATTGTTACTCAAGGGTTGGCAGTGATGTGAAGGGTGAATTTTTCGAATGAATTACGGAAGAATCGGTGGTGGCTGGTTACTGTTTTTAAGCTAGTGTGCTCTGCTGCACAACTGGGAATTCTTCGAACTTCTGGTTCTAGGAGGTGAATCTTTGGAAGTATCTATTTCTAGGCAGGAGTATGTGACGGTGTTGTATTTTGACTTTTAATTAGGTCTTCGTTAGTCGCCAGGAATGTGATTAAATTATCTATATTTCGCATTTACAGCCATCAAGTGTTAAATGCGAGTTACCATATTCACTTTCCAAAATTTGAAACACAAGTAGCATGGGCAAATTGAAATACTGCAGACACGGTCAAAGGCCCTAGTCTCAATCTGAAGGTCCAGGTCTCGTAAATAAAACCCAGACTGACAATGCCACGCCACTCAAAATCAAACACAGACAAGTCTCGGAGTCTGTTCAACACGGAAGAAAAGGGAAAGAGAGAAAACATATATAAATATATATTCTGGCAAAGGTAAACACACTCCTATTTTTCAACCAGGAAAAATCAGACAAGACAATGGAGCTAAAGGATTGAAAGTATAACTTAACTCCCACAACAGCAGACAGACGGCCCCCTCTAGGAAAGAATAAAAAAAAGAAAAGGAAGGGGGAGCGCGCGTCTCGCCGGGTTAAGGCACTGACTGAAGAGAAATCGTCTGGCGTGGAAGAGTTGGACTACTGTTACCTCGGTCGGTGTGAGTGACCCAGGCAGGGGGATCGATACGCGCGGCAGCAGCAGCAGCGAAGTAAAAAGCCGCCATTTGTGATGCACCCCCTCCCTGCTCCACCCCCTCGCGAGGAAATGACGTCGACGCCTTCGCTCGCCGAAAGGGCAAAGGTAAAAGCAGAGGAGGAGAATGACTGCTGCAGCTCTCCTTCCTTCCCAGACGGCGTCTAGGCCTTGAACTGGATTTACAAATGGGTCCCGGACTCGGTCGCGATCGAGACCCACAATTGAGATAGGGAAGTGGGTGATTAGATTGCGTTATGTTGTCGCGCTGGAACTACACAAAGCGACTGCAACATCGCAGCACTGAATGCGGTATTTTCTGCGGCGTTACTTTAATAATTTCGTTCATTACATGATTTTTATAAACAATTTCCAAATGAATAATTAAACAATGATAACGATAATAATAATTATTACTGACGAAACTGTCAGGAATTCCAAATATCTCGAACTACGATGAGGAAGTAGATGCATAAGGTGATTACATTCTGTTGTTAGCGGTATGTTGGGAGCCGCAACAGTGGACGAGTTGCTTGTACATGGTCTGCTGCGACGTCACTATACTACACAGTACAATGCAAGTGCTAAGTCTCAATGAATGGGTTGTTGCTGTTCGTAGCTGGTTGCAAGGTCACTTAGTAACCTTCATTCTATCCTGTGGTTTGGTTTATTTCAATGTAAATAATTATAAAATCAGATTGCTCAGCTACGTCTTCACAGAAGCTCATAAATGTAAGGGCATGAAATAGCGACAGATAGGACACATATTTCTGCAGCCCCTCAACAATGCAGAGAAAATCATACGAATTTGCTTTTTACAGTCAATATATATATATATATAAAATAGAATTTAATTACTTTTTAGAGGTGGTCTAATATACGTAGTCACCAAAATTTACCACAAGGACAAAAATTACATCCTCGATGGCGTGGTAATGAACAAACTGTAAAGGAAATCAATGAAGTATGCACAATACCATCATTTCAATGATGTCTTGCCTTATTTAAGTCAGCCACAATTACTTTAAATACTACAATCCGAACACATTTTGGGACCTATAACAATATAATTAAAACGGCGATCATTTTGTTATAACATCAATAATGAAGCTCATGCGCTTCCATTGCGGTCACTTTTCTATTTTTTTATTCTATAATCAATCCTGACAGCGACCACTGCATTTATTTCCAACAAAGAAACAGACTTAGTAGCACTACAGCAAAGAAATGCATCGTGGAACTATTTACGGTATGTATCCCAATCAACTAGAAACATAGAAAGAAATACTTGATTCATCAAACCCAAATATCCAGTCATGCAACATTGTTGTATCAAAACTGGGCGATTTTTCCGAGTCCGCCAAAACAGAACTTCTTTCGCTCGACAAAATCTACACATTCATTTTCAAGTGGTTGGATTCTTGGAACAGTTAAGATGAGTTTAGAGTGCTGCATCGCTCTATAGACAGACTCTCAGCTTCGTAATCGACTGTGTTCCGAGGTTCAACTCAGTGGCGTAGCCAGGGTAAGTTGCGCCCGGGTCATAATATGATTTGTTCGCCCCCTCATAGTATCTGACTTTAAAAAGTGACAAACTCATTAAAGTTTTGTAACCTTTGCAAGTGGCGTAGCGAGGGAAAGTGACGCTCGGAACATTTCTTTTTATCCCCAGTCGTTATCAGTGATTTAATAAGTGTAAATGGCTCCAAGGATATTGTATTATTTTTACACTCCCTCGTCACATTTGTCTTTAAAAATGGCATACGCGGAGTAATAGTTTGACTCCATGACACCCCCTAAAACTGGCGCCCGGGGCATCTATACCTACTTGCCCCCCCCCCCCGGTTGTTAAGCCACTGGCTCAACCAAAAAATTTCTCTATGTGCTGAAAAAATTTTAATATATCATAGCTCAAAGATTCACTAACGTTTTCTGAAAATTAGGAGAGTGGAATAATATTACATCAGAAATGCAGTTCAACATGACGAGGTCCATTCCCAACTGCGGGATTTTCATACACTTTTATTTAACTTTACTTGTTTCATGCTTGTAATGATGAAATTTCGAAATTTTGTGCTCGATGACAAGACATCATTTTAGCATTAAAATTTTTTTTTCAAAATTCCGTAACATTTATAATAATAATAAATTAAAGAAATCAGAAAATAATTAAAATAAAAAAATAATTTTTAGTATACAAACAAAAGTGTGTTTTCAAAAATTATTTTAGTTAACTTTATTTATTTATTTATTTTTCAGAACTGCAGCATATTCCATAAACCAGAAAGGTTCCAATCGAGAAATATCCGTTCTTTCATGAAGTAATTACGACAACTAGCAAACTTAAGGTCGGATAGAAAGACAAAAACTACCGATAATCAAAAGGTGTATGCATTTAGTCATTGTATTTCATTCACGCAGAAAAATCAAAACACCCATCCAGAAAATAAAAACACCCATGGTTACGAAAATATCACTAAAATGGTTCATTTTTCCCATTTTAAAAGAATTTTAATATTTTTTTCCCATTAGGGAAATTAAAAATTTGCATTGGATATTTTATTTATTATTATTATTATTATTATTTGAAAATACATCTTGATATTAGTTAGTTCTTAGTTCGGCGGCATCAGTTTGCTTCAGGCCTAGAGAATCAAGCTTTAAATTAGAGAAAACGTATAAAAGTATAGAACATAGCTCAACAAAGGTAAATAACATATCGGAATTTTAAGTTTACTCTGCATGTTTAATTTCATAACAAAATATTAAAAAATATGAAATTTGGGCATCCATCATTGCGCGTCTATGAGGGGCAGTCACGAAGATAGGAAAGGAATGGGGAGTCCCCTCCTTCAGCCCCTTCCATGTTTTGTCCCCCCCCCCCTCACATGACGCAACAGCCATTCCCAGCTTAAACTGCTACTGAACGATATTAAATTATGAAATAAAATATAACTTTCATGACATACAGTTGCATACGGTTTAATGAATGTTATTAAAAATCTATTATAAGTGAATGAATTCTATATCAGCTGTAATTTATCTAAACCGTTTATTTAAAATCATTTAGGTAAATTGAAACTTATAAAATTTTGAAACTCGATTATCGAATTATCTCTCTATGAAATCCATTAGTTATACACATTTTAATTAAAATAATTCCACAACCTTTATCATTTTGCTAAAAAATCCATTTCGAAAAACAATGATTGTAAATAAAATTGCAGAACACTGAAACGTTCCAAGCCCATTATTTCGCACATTTCCTTCAGCACTGTGTCAAGACTATCTTTCTAAATCGATATGTTACATACTTTGCATTTTCTAATCTAAAGTAGAAGGCTTTGAAAGATTAAATTTCATGCTTTTTTTCTGATAATGCTCAAATTCTATAGGAAAATAAATGCAAAATTCGCATCTGCTTCCTTTGATTTTTAATTCAGTCAATTTAAAACGCGAAATAACATCTATTTTCCAAAGTAGGTTTTACTTAACGGCCACCCAGAGACAATATGATGACCACATATCCATGATAAAGGATCTTTTATACTTGTTTTCTCCTTTCAGAAAGTAGAAAACTCTCTTACGCTCATCATATTTATTTATAAAACAGAACTGAAAAAAAAATTTTTGATTTCATTTGTTAATATCTCAAAACAAAGCTACAAAACAAGACCCTTATGAGACAGACACAAGATGAGAAGGACAACACATGAGCTGGCACGCTTACACTCCAAATGCCCAAATCTTATCAACATAAGGATGCCTAATTAGGACACTTTTTAAATGAATCTCACAACACGATGATCGGAGGAAATCAAAAAAGAATTTCGACCAAGATGAAACTTCGTCAGAATTACAACCTCCAATGGAGTCAATTCATGAATGCCGGTCACATGACAAACGAAACTCAGCATGTCTTCTAAAAATATAACAGTATGATACAGTGTGTTTGCGCCTGTCATTAACATAATACGCTGCATTTACATTTTAAGCATACTTTTCCTAAGAATATTGCGTTATTTTCAACTTTTGGTATACTATAATGCAAGAAAAGGAAGACGGTTGTTGTATGAAAACGCTATCTTGATTTCCACATAATAATACTGAGCTATAAAAAGCATGGAGAGAAAACAATTCAAAGGTAAGTTTTTAAGCATACATCATGCTATGCACCGCGCAATTTTGAGAATAAATGTTTTTCCAACTCACTGGTTGGTACATATTAACTAACTTTTTATTTTTAATAAATGTTCTAATAAATAATTTAAGTAAAATTAACTGAATATATTAAAACGTCAATAAAATTTAGATTGCTAACAAATACGAATGATGCTAATGTAAATAGAAAGCGATTTTAAATAAATTAGGCAAACAAGTTTAAGAAATAATAATTAAAATGAATTTAAGTTCTAAGAACTAGAATTACATTACCAAAAGAAAATATAAAATAAAAAATTATTTCAAACAGCAAAACAATTGTTCTTAACGTTACAAGCAGAAATCGCACGATGCGTATTAGCAGAAGTGACTCGAAATAACTTTACCAAGCGGGCAAGGCAACAATATGGCGCCCCCACCTCCCAATCACGCATTTTTTAAAAATCTATAATGTCTGTATTCTGAATGTCAAACTAACTTTTACTTCAAAATATTCATGTTTTACCGGCAAATATTACTTAAAAATATTATGATGAGAATTTTTTTAACTTCAGCTATATTTAAGATTATATAGTACTCTTATTGAAACTAAAATAATATATTTAAGAAATTTTTAAAAAATGTGAATGTTTTTTCTCAAGCCTGTTAAAACATCCCCCCCCCCTTAACGTAAATCATTTTACGTTTATCATATGAAGATGTACGATTCCATTACTACCATAAAACAATTTGGAAATTAGGTGAATGTTTATCACTTCAATAATACTTACCTTACTTCTTATTTATTTGCAATGATCTTGTTTTCGCAGAGCTAAGTAACATGCCATATTCAAGTTTGCTTGAAAAAATCTACTAAACTACTGCTAGTCATTAAAAGAATGTATTTTACGCACCATTATTTTACTTACGTATTTAACGCAAACCACTGAATAACGAACAGCTATGACTTCTTATCAAGCAAATACCTCCCCCTTAATTTGTCACGTAACAAATTATAGTATTTTAAGTAAAACACTGCTTCGTATTAAAATGAATTCAAAAAATGTATTTGACGGCATATTTTTAATCCTAAAGCACCATTACTTTCAATCAATATTTCTTTTATCTTTTCCATATCTCTCTTGTTATTTTGCTAAGAATTTATCAATAAATAAACAGTGAAACATGATGTACATACTTTTTTTTTTAATTCTTCCCCTTCTCAAACAAACGCTTTAGGTACTGAACAAATAATATTATATATATATATATATATATTGTATTAAGAATTGTAGTCGTTAAAACAAAACAGCAAGCCGAGTTAAATTCTAATTTCATTTTATTATCGGAGAGTGACGAAATGTACGTACATCACGCTTTGAGTTTCATGCCAAAAAGAACAGAAGATCCCTGCTTTTTCTCAGGTAGGGATTTAACAGATAGACATGTGATCAAAGTGAAGGGAATAATAGCTATTTTTACTATATTAGGTAAGCGTTTTAGGGAAAAGTCTGGAAAAGAATTCGCGATTTATGTTGGCGCGTGGAAGCAATTAGAATATTCTTTTAGCAATAAATATGTCAAAACAAGAGATTTAATATACCTCCACAGCGGGAAATAGAACGAAACTGAAGTTTAAGAAAAGTGATTTTGGAATACATTAAGACTTTAAAATATATAATGTTAGAATTTGAAATAAAATTAAGTGAGATTATTATTATATATATATATATATATATATATAAAATAGTAACTGAATAGAATAGATATTTTTATTTTATTGCTAAGCAGTAAGTAAGTGGGAAGGAAAAGGATCAAAAAGCCTAGTCTCTCATCGATTCGAAATTCTGTTTTTCGACTCAACAAAACGACTTTTCTTTCAGCGCCTCGACGAATTCTTTGAAAAGACTGCCACTATTACAGCATCAAGCTCGAATTTCACTACTAGTAACAAAATTTTTATGCACTAAGTATAATTTCATCCATGCTATGCAACCTAATCACAGACAGTCTTAATAATGAAGTTCCGACTGAAACTTCCCACGCTGGAATTAACGAAAAGGCAGCAGACGATAAATATCCCCCCCCCCTAAAAAATACTGCAAAAATGGCGGGAATATACAGAAGCTTCCGAGAGGGAATAATTTAAATATCGAATGCATAGAATGTTTTTCCGCCCCCACTAACTAACCTAACGAAAAGGTCAAACGTGTAGCACAGTCTGCGCAAGTGCTTTCCACTGTGGGTGTGTAGCAAAGAGAGAGAAGAGGGGGAGGGTGAGAAAAAAAGCGATGATTTCCTTTAACTAGTGTTTGATTTATAGAATGGAGAAGAGACTGCGGCAAACGGAAAAGGCTTACGTGGAGTCCTCATCTCTCATTCATGGCGATGAGGAGACGTCATTTCCGCATCGCTCCTACGTCACCGTGCATGCACCCTTTTCCTATGGCCGCTGTATCGTGGAAAGCTATTAACAGATGTCGCTGCATCAGGATGTTCTAATTAAGAAAGGGAGGGATGATGGCTCACTAAAAACTATGATTGGCAACAGCAACAGAGTATGAATGAGAAGGGACATCAACATGTAGTGAAACCGAGGCAAAAACAAAAAAATACGGTGATGCTCTGACTGAGCTGAAACTCTGCGTTGCGAGTTTCAAAAATGATAGAAATCTAACATTAAGGTAAAATTCAACATAAAAACCCTGTTAAAAAAAATTCAGAAGTACATAATTACTACTACTATTTGTTTTTATATAAAACAGCATTCTTAAATTAAAACTAACATGACAACCAATAAATACGAAAATCTGAGGTTAGCTTCGAATAACTCAGCTCTACTTACAGCATCTGCCTAAGTTCAAAACATTTACAATACAAAAATATATAATCAAATGTTTTTGTTTTATTTAAAGGTGAAATTAAGTAATGAAAATGAATACGCATTAAATAATATTTTCATTAACTTAAAAAAATATGCTATTTAATATAAATATTTTACAAAATTAATGCTTATGTCAACAATCACACACCGATTCCAGTTGAAAATATAGTTTTTGATTTCTTGCTTCAAAAATTAGTTCGTTTAGAAGGAAAACTATATTTGAAGTTTGTTTCCAGAAGCTTTACATAAACAAAGGAGAAAATCTTAAAACAAATCTTCTCGTTCTTTCTATGTATTACATTTGATTTATTATTTTGAAATTGATGATTGGACTATAATGAAATAGAATTTCTGGGATTTGCTTTCGAACGAACCACGAGATGGTACAGTTATAGGAAGCAACTATGAGTTAGCGCACGTATACCTCATTAAAAAGGTTATGGCGAGTTAAGTTTAGTTCCCTTAGGCCCGGTGTACACCAGCCGATTTGTGTCGTTGAAGCTATACAAATAACAATAGTAACTAACCCACATGCCCCCTTGTGCAGACACACAGGGGAATGGGAGTTACTATTGTTATTTTTATAGCTTCAACGGCACGAATCGGCTAGTGTACACCGGGCCTTAAGATTAAAGAGGCGCTCTGAAGTTACAATATGGCTATGAGGGGACGGACGTGGTAATTTTAAGGCCTGGTGCACACTAGTCGATTCGTGTCGTTGAAGCTATAATAATAACAATAGTAACCCCCATTCCCCCTACGTGTCTCCACAGGGGGCATGAGGGTTACTATTGTTATTTTTATAGCTACAACGGCACAAATCGGCTAGTGTGCACCGGGCCTAAATCATGGTCAGATGGCAAGAAATACATCTGATCCAGATGCCAAGTGTCTCCCCCCCCCCAGTTCCTCGTAGCGGGTTTAAACTGTACTAGCCCCGTCTACAACGCAGGATCTTGGTGGAATTGGGTACCGAACCCGCGACATTCCGCCACGGTAGTCGAGACTTCGTCAGCAGGTTACCGCGGCCCAACTATTGTTTCTTTTTACTTTCCCGTGTACGAAGTATATTAAGAAAAAATATTCTAATCATTAAAAATTTCCACCTCGAGATTTTGATGAATCTCCACGTTTTAGACCTTATCTGGGTCGGCAAAAAACCATTTTCGGTATTATGCCTGTCTGTCGTGAATACGGTAACTCAAAAATGCAAAGAGGTAGCCGGATAAAATTTGGTATGTGGCCTTTACACCAAAACTGTAGATTTCTATCAAATTCTGGAATAAATCAGTCTGTCTGTTCGTTCGTTCGTCCCCGTGCATGTGAACACAATAACTTTAAAACGTCACAAGCTAGATCAATGGAATTTAAAACGTATGGTTTTCTGAGCAGAACTGTATCAAATCTTGGGCCCAATCGGTTCAAGGAAAGACGTCCCAAAAGCACACTTACTTTCATTCATTATATTACGAAGACCAAAACCGCCATGTTGTTTAAGTTTACTAGAAAGTCAAGGGAGGACACTTCTGTTGGTTTGAAAAACTTCTTATTCAGCTTAAACGGGAAAAAATTGATAGGTTACATGAAGAAATAAGATTTTTCAGAAATATGCTGAATTTTATATTCTAATTTCAGAATACCATTGGTTTTCATGATAATAATGAAGTAAATTTAATAACTAAAACGCACAAATAAAAACTTGGATTCTAGCAAAATACGTAACCGAACTCAAATAATAGAAACTACAACTGCTTTCTAACAATAAAACTCATTGGCTAAAAATTGCATTTAAATCGAATTATTTTCATACACCATTTGAACAAATTAATTGAAACTCGAGAAGTACTTTTTATCGTTTGTATTATTATAACAAAATAATATAATGGAATAAATTCACTTGGCATCACAACCACGGGACAAATGTAACTGCACTTGTCATCTCACGTCAAGCTGTCAAAGACGACTTCTTTCTTCCTATATCAGATGCGCAATTAAAAATAACATTAAATTGGCATGGAGAACTGACGTGTATCATATGCGCATGAACCAACTCCATTAAAATTTCTTTTAGGATGTTTCCTAATCAGTGGCAGAGGAGTATTTTCTTTTAATTAAATTATTTCCTGGCTAGTTATATGGTTAAAAATGAAAATATTTATAAGTGCACGCATGTCTAGTAACCACAGCAATGCCGCTAAATATCAATCATATTCTTCATACTGCATATTTAACCCCTTCGCATACAAAGACGTGACAGCGAATCGCAGAATTTTAAGTCAAAATAGCAATAAAATTAAAAGACAAAAATCACCTGAACACGCTTAAGTACGTGTGCTATATATTCTTATACGGATTGAAACACCAACAAATATCACAAACACGGCGTGTCATCTAATTAGGAGGTTAAATTCATTTGTCAAGCGGTTAATATGGGACCCAAAATGGACACGCCAAATTTTACCGAACCTTCGAGCATCAATTTATACAATTTCACTGCCAAGAAAAGATTACGTTCAGTTGCAGACAGAGAGATTGAGTGATCAGCCATTCATGGCCAAATAAGCAGAGTTGACAAATGATCGACGGGCGCAATGTGGGTCAAGGCGGTTGAAGGTTATTCACTGCAGTTCATTTCTGCCAGTCAGCCCGATCAACACATAAACATCTTCTACCTAATGAAATCAGGGAAGATGCAGAAAAAACCATGGAAAGAAAGAATTAAATAATTAAAAAAGAATTTCTTTTTCGTTAAATAAATAATGATATCAGTTTATAGATCAAATATTTATGAAACCTGAAAAGAAGAAATAAAGATAGCATCTCATGACGCTGCAGACGCTATTACCGAAAGTTTATAACGATGCATAATACCAACAATGAAAATGATACAAAAAAAAAAGGTTTTTCTATAGAAAAAAAATAATAACACTCAAACTCGTTTTTTTTTTTAAAGATATGAATTAATTACTGAATTTTCCATTAATATGACGACAACTGCACATCAAGAGTTTTTAAAAAATTACGGCAAAGATTTGTTTAGCTAATCATAAAAATTTACATTTCGGTTTAATGCAAGAAATAATTTTACAGTAATTTCATCTCCCCATTTTTCCTACGATTGTATTTATCAATTTAAATTAAACTAGCATGTCAAGCAAGACATGCTCTACGCACATTACGGTTCTACATAAATTTTGTCTTAATGTGGCCATAACCAAATATACTTGTCTGGCACATTTTTTTCAAGGCAGTTCGCGGAGTTAGGCAAACATATATCAAATTTTCCAAACATGAAGATACCATTTCCTTTTCTTTTGAATCTTATATTAATACTGAATGGACTTAAGAGTCAGATTTAACGAATTTCAGTGTTTTGAAAATGAATTTTGTTCAGTGTGAGCGAGTACATTTCATTCCGAAGAATAATGCAACGCTATGAGATCAAAACAAAAAACTGTTTAGTGGGACTGCTTCTAGAGAGAAGATTCGCAGATTTTATATATACATTCGGACCTCTATTTAACGAACCTCTATTTTGCGAACTTTTTCTTGGAACCAAGAACATTTTACGAATCTCTTCGTAAAATAACCTCCAAATAGCGAAGTGCATTCTCTATTTAACGAACTTTTTCTTGTGATCGAATATCTTTTTTTCTCCCTATTCCTCAAAATATTTCTAAACATTTCAAATTTATTCTTTCTTTTAACATATTTTATGTTGATCAATGGCCTTGAAGTTGGAAAATGTCAAAGCGAAAATGCTTGAGCATCAAAGAAAAAAAATTAATTCTTCATGAGGTGGATAAAGGCGTGAAAAAAAAAATGGATATTGCTTTAAAATTTCGTATTCCTCCAAACAGCTTATCAACCATAATAAAAAAATCGTGATAAGATACAAAATTATGATTCATCGCATTCTTGTTCAAAACGTTTAAAAACATGTGTCTATGAAGATATGGATAAGGCAGTTTTGAAGTGGACAGTGTGGAAAATAAAAACAATACAGCAATGAATTGCGATGAAGATGGAAATGATCATGATGCAGAAATCAACAAATCTTCGTATGATGCTTCGCTAAAATTCATTAATTTTAATATAAAATTATTTTTTCAATTGAAAATACAGAGTATTCCCGGACAATGTTTTGTTTTATTCTTGTTTTCCTTGCAGATTTCCTTTTGATGGGTAAAATATATAAAACAAATATATTAATTTACAAAATAAAGGTGTGATTAATTACTTTTTTAATACTATTTAGTATTTATGAATTTAAAATAGTATTTTAAAAGGTGAATCTCTATTTAACGAATTTTCCATACAACGAACTTTTATGGAAAATATATTTTTATAACTACTTTTTTTTTCGGGATTTAGCGACTGCGTTAAATAGAGGTCCGACTGATATAAAATTTTAATCTCTTGAAAAAGAAACTTTTTTCTTATTTGTATATTACATACGACCAAGATGACGTCGTGGCTTAGGGTCATTTTTGTAAGGCCGAGATTAGAAGATCCAGACCCGCTTCCGCCAAAAGTTGGCATGGATTTGCCGCCATGAAACTGTCGGGGCCACATTCTCTCATGCCGATATATTGTGGATGTTCAGAAAGTTGAGATGCCCCGGGTGCCAGTTTTAGGGGACGCCAAAACACTAGCGCGTTTACGTCACTTTTTAATGGCAAATATGATGATGAGGCGAAAAAATAGTATGGATCGGACGCCATATACCCTTGCTACGCCACTGATCTAACCACGGTTCAAACGTTCCCTAACAAACGGGGCAGTAACCCCTTCGCATACAATGGCTTGCCTGACTTGTGCATAGAAAAAACAGAATTTTTGATATTTAAATCTGTAATTAAATTTATTATATTATAAATTCGTAATTATAATTAATAAATTCGTAAGTCAAAAGGTTAATCTAATAAGTAAATTTACCAGTGCACATTTCCCTGAAGCTAAAAACTACCACCAAAAATATGAGGATAGTATATCCCAAATGCATTTACAACAGTAAATTAAAATGCAACTGCATTTATCAACCGTTTGATATTGATAGTCTATAATAAAAAAAGATAAAACACATCCAGTATTTTATGAACTGGTGCGGATAATGAGCTTATTTCTCTTTTCATAATTGTTTTATAGTAAGATTCTTCTAATGATTAATTTATATGCATCTGAACACAGGGTCGGCCCGAGGGGATCTGAGACCATGAGAACGCACAAAGCCCCGCGCTGATGAATCATTTTACAAAATGAAAATTAATTACACTAATATCTTGAATGGGAACAAAATTTGTCTTCGAGTTTTGCCTTTTAGGATCACAATATTGCAATATTAACTTAATCCTGTCAAGACTAATTTTTTAAAAATTGCTTTGATTTGAGAATGTGCTGTCAAGTCTCGAAATTGTTAAAAAAGAATTTGAATATTGAATTGTATCTAAATTTCGTTACTTTTCGGAAAATTATATAGGCCTTAGGCACATACTGTCGCATCTTCAGAAAGATCTTTCTCAAGATTGAAAATAATAAAAATTTGCTTGAAATCTAGCATTAGTAGGGAACGATTTACTTTCTTAGTCATTTTACTTGTTGAATCAGAACTAACCTAAAAAATTGAATTATGCTGATATTATCGCTGAAACATGCAAGAAAATGAAGGGGGGGGGGGAAACGTATAATGTAACCTTTTTCTTGTAAGTCGCTTACCAAATTGTATTTTATATGTTTATGAAGCAATTATTTTTATTATTTGATTTATTAACGATGTTTTCTGTGATTGAAATGTTAACCTTACAAAATAATTTAATTATTTATCATTTGCATGCATTCCTTAACACCTTACTAAAACAAATTGTGCAATGTAATAAATAACAAGAAGAAATAAATTTATTATACGATATTTGTTTTAAGGCCCCGCAAGTCAACTTTGCACCAGGCCCCGCTTTTTTTCTGCCAGCCCTGTCTGAACAAATCAAATTTGTGTTGGCTAAATTGACAAAATTTCAACTCAAGAATGTTTAGGTGAAAAGACCTTCTTTCAATGGAATATCATCCATTACTAATGCAACTTATAAAATTTTGCTAGGGGGAATTTGTAAATGCGCTTAATATAATATACACAGAATAAGCTTAGAATAGTTTTCAGCAGTAGTAACAATTTCAGCAGCAGTTTTCCGGATTCGTGCTAATAGTTTAGATATCAACAATACACCAGAACATTTCTATTAACCCTAAACCTTTAAGTTTTACAAAACTGACTTGAAAGAACATTTTAAATTTAAATATATATAATTAGATAGATATTATAAGGATTTTTTTAGAGAAGCGTGTTTTTTTTTTTTTTTTTTTAAAGCTACGTTGCAAGCTAAGGGACTGGAACTGTAGGTTTAATTTAGAACTTTAAAATTGCCGCTGCTTTGGTCTTCTCGGTCAAGTGGACCCTGGCTATGAATGCTTTCAATAAATTTGTAAATAATATCGCACAATAATAGCATTTCCTTATCATTGTGCTTTTCCATCATTTTTATATTAAATCAGCAATTTTCACATTTTTTATAAATAAAGAGTCTTTTGAATCACAGTTGAAACGTTCATTTCGTATAGGTAAGCTTTTCCACCTATGATCTTTGTGTACATGATTATTTCAATAATTTACAGTCAGTTTAAGGATTAAAAATAACTAGATAATTATAACCAAATTATATCCGTTTTTTATCCTTTCGAACAGTATATCTTATTGTATTTATATAAACTTGCACGCTTTTTTGTGGTTTTAAAACCAAATTTGTCTAATTTTATTACATATTTTCCCATCACTTTCATTCTTTTCCTGAAATCATGAACAGTTTTCAACTTTATGGTGGAAATTCGTAAACGTTTTAACAAATGAAGAACGTTTTAAATAAGATTAATTTCCAATGAACTGACATATTTAATACCAGGCTAGCAGATGAAATCAGATCGATCCGCCCGCCCCCCCCCCCCTTCTCTCCCCATTTTTGCTTCAATGTCTACAATTTAGATCCGAACGCTCTATTGGAGTAGAGGATAGTCGCAAGGTAAAATTTTGTTAATTTTCTCATAATTTTTAATTACATTCAATATTTGTTGTTCTTTAAATTACTTTATGATTTAAGATTTAAAAACAAATTCAATTTCAGCTAATTAATCTTACGTTAAAGAAGAATGAAGTAACTTTCCAATTCTTAGTTATTAAAATATTTCCAAGTTTCTTCCGCTGTGGGATGCGACTCCAAACAGTGTCATGGAGAAAATATTTCGGGTTGCGAAACTCGATAGATTTCTTGATTTAGATTCCTCAACATATGTAAGAAAAAAAAAATTTAGAACAGGGCATTTTAAATCTTTTCCAATCGGGCTCACTGTTTGCAAGGAAAAGAATTTTGCGCCGCCGAAGTTGGGAAAAAAAAAAAAAAAAACATTAATTGATAACTAAGACGAAATTGAATCAAAAATAATAATTCAGAAAATTTTAAAATCTTTTAAGTCGAGGTACATTTCGTAGGTTTTTTTTTTTTTTTAACCAGGTATGGCGCCAGAGGAGGGGGGAGATTTTTGTACGGGGTAATCAACTGTAGTTGATAAATAAGAATCCGGCGAGAATTTGAGACCAATTTCATTACACTCGTCCCCCATACAGCAGGTCGTGCCCCCCCCCTCGGGCAAATTCTAACGCCATTCCCGTTCTTAACAAACGTCGAAAAGCCTGAAAGAAAAATGACCTGCAAGAAATTTCGCAACCGTTATTTTTCAGCACGACCCAAAGTTTAAGAAGCTCTGTTTAGAAAAAATCAATTTGGCTTAAAATATTTCTTTAAAATTCGCTAAATAACTATTTATAATTCAAATTCTTTAATGCCATTAAAATTTCAAGTTTCACCTTCTTATTTATTTTTAAACTTCTATACAGCGGCAGAATTTACCTTCAAGAAAATGCGCCAACGACATATTTGTAAAACGGAGTACACGAGCTCTAGGCTAGTGCATAACTGTTTTAGAATAAATTAGCCAATAAAATTTTGATCTACGCATAAATAAAATCGTCCAGAAGACCACTCTCAAGAAAATGAGGTCGCAAATCATTTTCCCACATGGAAAGGGGGTAGCTAGTAGGAAAAGTTTTAAAAGTCCTGTTTTATACTAACCGATTATTATAAATGTCCGTGAAAAATATCTTAAAAACTGAACTACCTTTAAGAAGAGGAAAGAAATATAATGAAGGACATGACGGGGGTGAAAAAAAAAGGGATTCTATACAAAGGCGTGTTATCAATAACATCTTAAAATGAGAAAATATTTGATGTCACTGAATACTAAAAATGGCAACCCCTGTGTGCAATCGCAAGTGTAAAAATAAAAAAAAATTATGAAATTACCAAAAGCAGCGATTCTAAAGAAGAAATAACATAACTAACTGTTGAAATTTAAAAAAAGAACAAAAAAAAAAAAAAAACAAAAAAAAAAAAAAAATTTAAATAAAAAAAAAAAAAAAAAAAAAAAAAAAACTCATCAACAAAAATAGGTTAATCCAGATCAGTAAAAAAAAAAAAAAAAAATCTGATAGTAGTTTTCTTGAAATTCAAAAATTCATTGCAAATTTAACACAATTCATTGAAAGATAGTACGCAAATAAAATTGATACGGACGAGATCCTTAAATTAAATATTTCAAAGAACGAACGAACAAGAAAAGGAATTTGACAATACAACAGAAAGAATACGAAACCGTTGTACACTAAAAGAGAGGGAAAAAAATCCCAACAGTTACGGCATGGTCAGAAGCCGGTTGAATGAAATGTCGCACCCAGACTCTTTCCGGGAATCACAGATGACCTTTAAAAGACAGGTCAGGGACGTAAAATAAGCAATCGATGCACGACGGGGAGACAGTCTGCCTCGGATCTGCTTAGCCTAATAAACATTCGTCATCGGACGGTCAGGTGGATTGATTAAGCAATAAATACAACACGCATAAAAACCACTCTTCACACCAAAATTAGAGGACTTCGAGGCGCCGAAGAAGACTCGTTCCCAACCCAAAATATGCCCGGAATGACGACATTAATAAAGAAGCCTTCGTTATGCTGCGAAAATTGGATAAAATTCTTGCTGGACTTTTCTTAATACCGACTTTAAAAAGCTAAGTCATAAGTCATGAATTTGGGAAGTAAGTGGAAGTGAAATTCTGCATTGCGGAATTCTGCATGTCACGAACTTTGATTAGAGAGAGCATCTATTTTTCGAGTCGGGGCATTTCACTTGGCTTTGTACGCCAGTTCAATAAAATATTTCACACATCAAAAGGCCATTAAATATAGCAAACGAAAACTGTAAGCACTTTAGTATGCAGTTCAATTACAGGAAATAAGATCTCGAAAGAATCAAAAAGTAGGGATAAAAATAACATATAATAAATGGTCAATAGTTTCGTGAAAAAAGAAATAAACGGCGACTAGATGTAATTTTAAATACAGAACATGAACTGGAAAAATTAAAATACTGTATGGGTAATTTTTGACGCTTGCGTTGTGTACATTTTCCCTTTCGTTTCTTAATTCCATGACATAAGGAGGAAAAGAAAGAAATACTTGATCAATCACCGGGCTTTAAAAATGAAAAGTAATTACATCATTCCCCTCCCTTTCCAGTATGATCTTAGTACGATAATACTACAAAAGATTTTACAGATTTCTTTTAAAGATACATCTAGCAGAAAATACTCCATAGAATGCAACAATAATAAGTGGAAATAATGGAATCACAGAAATAGATATATTTTTTGGTAGATATCTACCGACTGTTGAGCTGAAATTCCCACAAAGGAATTCCCACTTTAATTATTTATATAAAACGCAATTTTTGTCGTTACATTCCAATGAATAGTTTCTTATGAATATTAACAATTTAACTATTCTTAGTTTTTATAAATATAAAATTACAGAAAATTTTGCACTTTAATTTTCAATTTCTAAAATTCTTAATTAAGAGAAAAGAATAATTTACAGAGTGGTGCTTTGATAAATTCAACGACTTTTTGAACAGTAAAACAAAAATTAAAAAGCAGTTTTATTTTTATTATATAAAAAAAAACCATTTTTTCAGGTTAAAATCAAGAAAAGAAAACTTTTCACATTAAACCAAAATATGAAAAATCTGGGGGGGGGGGGGGGGGGTGCTTCCTGTCACAAAAGTTGATCAAGCCAGAAAATCTATATGCAGTAATAATTTTTAGAAGTGAACAACAGTGATTGGGTGCAGTTAAACAAATCGGAATCTATTCCAAATTATATATTTTGAGATGCCTTGAGAGTTGCTTTTGCAAACCATTTCAGAAAAAAATTAACCAAGTATTCTTCTAAAATTATTAATGCATAATAAGCAGTGTGTAGTGGAAGATTAGAATTAGTTTAATTATACATAGTAAACTAAGGGAGACTCCATTTCAAAATCCTGAAAACTAGAATGCTGTAAAAATTTCACATAATTTCGAATAATTGTAGATTGTTAAGGTGATGCAAAAACAAACATATTTTAACAAAATGATTGGATTCTCACTAATTTAATTCGAAAAAAGCTCGGCTACTCTATTGATTTTGATATAATCTAAAATTATTATATTATCTAAATGATATATTTGTTCCAAATCAAAACTTAAGATAGATGGTGAATCTAAAAATATACTGAAATTCCAGATTTCAGAGGATAAAAAATCTGCAATTCAGGATAAATCCTGAACACGATCACCCCTAAAACTGCATACACTAAGGTACAATTTAAAATAGTGAATCCAACTTCTATAAAACAGTAATGGTTCCAAATTAAATAACTGTAACCAACTTCATATAAGATAAGATTCAATAGAAATATTTTCATTTCAATTTCTAATATTTCACAGTTGAAAGCATTTCTTCAGAATATGACCAACAGAAATTTGTTTAAAATTAAGGTCCCATAATAATCAATCAGCAAAGAATTAATGATGGTCTAAGAATAGCCAATTTTTATTTGTTTAAATAAAGTCATTAGAAATTTCTAAAATTCTAAATTTCAGATTATATTCAATTTGCAATTAAAATACATTGATTGAGAAAATTACATTTACAGCAAAATGGAACGATCTTAGCAATTCAAAATATTACTAGTTTCTTAAATTCTTTCAAATATGAAAGATGTAAACAAAAATTAAAGATGTTTCAAAGAGGAAAAAATACCACGGTGCTGACTGTAATAAACAATTCATACTGCATGCATGGCATATGTATTGAATAATAAATTTCCATTACAATTTAGATTACATAGTTTTAAAAGAAGTCCTTTCTTTAAAAATAATATTCATTCTACTTTCCACAAAATAATTTTTTTTCAGTTTAGGTCCTTTTTCTCTTCATCATATCAATAATTAGATCACTTAGCATGTACGATTAAATATGACCCAATTCAATTTATATTGAACAAATATTTTTTAACACCTAATGCTCTTGAAAACGGCAATGCAGAAATTTTACCCCAACGATTCCATATAATTTCAGGGATTATAGATTGAAATGAATTGCATTACACTATTACAGCATAGATATATATTATAGACTAAAAAGTACTGCATATAAAAACAAATAAAAGTAATACAATGTTAGAGGTTAAAGGACTATAAAAATGTTGTGCTGTGGAATTTTATTATTAAGTTTGTGGAATGTTTCACCACGAACTTTAAAAAAAATCATACCTACTGTTTAATCTATTTTTAAAGGGGGGGGGGGAACGAACAATGAATGTAACTTGCATTATTAAATGCAGACATATATAAAATTTAATTTTTTAATAGTGTAATATTAAACTTTTCACTCTAAATAACCAATTACTGGAGATTAAAAGGAAAGGATCTGGAAATCATTAAGAATCAAAAGTGAAAGAATATTTCAATAAGAGAAAATCACAACAAACAATATAAAAACTTGAAAACTGCCACCTTGACTGACACATTTTAAATTATATTACAGGAATTTAGATAAGTCTTTGTATGGTCTAAAATAATATAACAAATACTATAATATTGATTCTAAAACAATATAATTCAGTATGGGCATAACTAATTACAACTTCCAGAGTTATAAGGGTTCGACAGGACATTTAATATTAAGGTCCAAATTTAGCTAAAAGCTAAGGATAGAATAAAACATCAAAATACAGATACACTTTAAAATATCTATATGAAACCAATAAAAAATACCCATTTCAATGTAAGGCAAACTGATCTTTTTGGACAATATCCATTAAAAATATTAAACCAAAGAAGTGCTTTGAACATGGCAATATCAATTTAGAAAAATTACAGATAGTTAATAAAATATAAATATAGATATTAACTAAAAAGTAGTCTGGATTTGTCCGATTTAAATAAAAACTTTAGTTAACGTTAGTTAAAACATTAAAGTTAGTTTTGAAGCGCAACTAAAAACAAACAATACTTTTACATAGAAATGTTGTGTACTGCTTTGAACATTTGAGCAAGGCTTAGAGGAAACTAGGGATTTTACACTACGTGATTGTGAGATAATTGGCAATTTGTGTGTGCCATTTTCATTTGACCTTTGGTCATACGGTTTATTGGAAGGGATTTTCACTTTAATCTGAAAAGCCATTGTAATGGTGCATAGGTAAATATGTTTGGGGGGGGGGGAGGCCAAAAGTAATTTTGCACTTTTTCATTCCTCAGTGGATAGGAAGTTTACTAATGGAAAAAGTGAGTTAATGAAAGTAATGAGTTTTAAGCATACTTCTAGCTATAATTTGATGTACAATGTTATGCAATATCTTAATTCTAAGTGGTTTACTTTTTAGATTATTTATAAAAAGTCAAGTTAGGGCAACTTGACCCCACCAAAAAGCTACTACAGCTTCGATGTAGTAGCTGACCGAAATAAAATTTCTTTTTAATGTGATAATTTCAAATAATTATTTTAGTAAGAATTTTAAAAAAAGAACTGAAATTTATTTATTCTCTTTTATCCTCGCTTGAGAAAGAAAGATTTTTTTCATTTATTATTCTAATAAATATCTTTTGCTCAAACTATTTGTCATCGTTTGGCTTTATTTAACGTTTTGCCATTTCTGTGTCTTTCTTTGTTGATTTGAATTACTTCTAAAATATATTTTTATTCCTTTGCTTTTATTTTTCTTTAAATATTAGAAGAACTGATTAAGTCTATTAAGCTTCTCAATTTCTTGTTTTGCATACCTTTTTTTTAGATTTTTTTTTCTTTTTTCATCTTAATGCTATTCTGTTGTTTTCCCCCCTAATTTTCCAAAACCTTCAATTCTTCAATGCACTAATGATGTTGCTAGGTTCCCAGTTCCATTGCTGCAATTTTTATCATTTAATCAATATTTTAACCCTTTCAGGACAAATATCACACAGGTGTGCCAGCTACTCCTAGCGTTAAACGTGCAGCCATCCTCAAAGGGTTAATTGTCTATTAAAATTTTGAACCAATTTAATTTAACAACTAGATTTAATTTAATGACTAGACTTATATAATTTATTAACTAGATTTTACAAATACAACAGCATTTTATAGTTGCCATATTATTTAATTTTTAATACGAATTTCATTAATATTTTTTTATTAATAAAGACCTTTTTTAATTCAGTAGTTTTAACCTAGTATCTTAATTTTGCATGCATACAAATTATCAAAAGAAGTTGAATACTCTTTGCATATAGGGTCAAGTAACCTTAAGTTAAGGGATACTTGACTCTAGGTGATTTCATGAAATATATTTATTTTACTATTAAATCATTTCTCATTCTTAAAAACAAATTTTTTTATGATGCCAATAATTCAAATATTTGAGAAGTACAAGAAAATGTAAAAGTAGGGTCAAGTTTCCCCTATTTATTTGGCAAATTTTGAAATGAGCACTAGTCTCCAATTGATATCATTATCAGTGATGGATTTTCACAGTAAGCACATTCCTAAAGTGCTTTTAGATAAAAGAAGGGAGGAGCGATTCTGAATTGGCTTCAATTTTTAAAAGTAAATCAATGCCATCAGAGAAAAAAATCAAAACATATCTGATGCAATTGGGAAACTGTCCAAATGACAGACTGATTAGCAGTGGTATAGTACCAAATTAAGCAGTACCGGAATGCTCTAACCTGGGTGACCAAGATATTGCTGTTTGAGGTTTTTACAATTTGTTCTTATTTTATTTCTTGGGGGGTCAAGAGCAGCATCTAAAGGGCGTTCCAGCTCCACTACACCCCTGCTGATTAGTGATTGCGGTATTAAAGAGCAGTGGCGTAGTGACTGGGAGGCAAGGGTCCACCCTTGGTATAGATGTCCTGGGCACCAGTTTTTTTATGAGGCAACATGGAGTCAAAACACAACCGCATTTATCGCATTTTTAAAGCAAAATATGATGAGGAGGCAAAAAATAACACTATATCCTTGGCACTATTTACATTTTCTAAGCCTTTGTTGACAAATGGGATAAAAAAAAAACAGACAAAAGACATTTTGCAGGAGCCACTTGCTCTCGCTACGCCACTAACCTAACTAATTGACAAAACGTCAATGCGTTTTATGTCATTTTCCAAAGTCAATTACAATGAGGGGCAAAAAAGTATCATGCCCCGGTTGCCATTTACACATACTAAATCGACAATGATGAGGGGGATTAAAAGAGGAATAATCATATTTTGAACCAGGTGCCACTTACACTTGCTATACCACTGCTAAAGAGGAAATGATATGGCAAAATGCAGAATTAGTGCGAATTGTACATTTCTTTTTCGGCAAATGTATTGAAAAAAGAATAAATGCATACTTTTCAGATTGTTTTAATAAACTCCTGAGGATGGTGAAAATCAAGGTTAAATAATTTATCAATAAAATGATAAAACATGCAATTATTTTTTAGATGGATTTTCTTCAATTCTGGAGGAGTTCAAGCTTATGTTACTACTGCATTTTCTTCTTAATAAAAAGCATAATTATTTTTGTATAAAGTAGCAGTTATTAATTCTTTTGCTTAGATGAGCTGTTATTTGTTCAAAACTGAAAAAATATAATCGAGTCGTAACTTCATTATATAAGTATAGCTTTTTTCATTTTGTTAGAAAGTAACTGTGAAAAAAGTTATACTTTTTCCACAATATATACACCATAAAGAATTTTCCTAAAAATACATTTCAGCTTCTTTATTAAAAAAGAAAAAAGAGGGTCAGTTCAAAATAGGGATGTAACGAATATTCGGCATCTATTCAGTGTTCGACCCTTTTGTTGAATATTCGGCTGGTTGAATACTAAGATATTCAGCTGAATATATTGAGGATAAGAACTTTTTCAAAATGCACTTCTAAATGCACATTTAATAAAGAATATTGCAGAATTACATTTCAGTGCAATTATTATCAAAAAAACTCTTAACATTTCAACAATTTTAAGTTGCATAGTACATAAGTGTGTTTAAACCTTCATGGTCAATGCCGCCACAAGGTGCTAATAAAGTTGCATATATTTAATCATTGTAAATCCCAAAATTATGATGCAACAACAATAATTTTTCAGCATTTTCAGGAGGAAGTCTGTTCAGTTTGGTTTCGTACACATATAATACCCACATGTGACACAGGCTTGGAACAAAAAAAGCTGAACTTCATAAATAATGAATCGTGCCAAACATAAATACCGAAAAGTAAAATAAGTGCAATTAATCTAACAATAAAATAAATAAATTTATACAAAAAGTGCTTAAGATATTAAAAATATTGTAGAATTATTATATAATAAAAAATTAAGAATGATACAATCCGATGACGAAAAAGCGGAAATCCACGTTTCTGCGGAAATGTGCCATGTCTGAATACCAACTAGGGATGTTAACAATATTCATTATTAGGCCTATTCAGCCCTTTCCCGAATATTCGGTCTGGCAGAATGCTAAACAGATATTCTCCAGAATAAATTCATGATAAAATGTTTTTAAAAATGTTGTTTTAAATATATTTAATAAATAATATTGCATAATTACATTCCGCTACATTTATTATTATAAAAAAAATCTAACATTTATCCAATTTTAAGTTGTAAAGTACATAAGTGTATTTAATAATGTAGCATATCATTTATAGAAGTCTATCCCATTTGGTTTCATATATATTACCAGCTTCAGAAAATAAATGGACACTACATAATGCTTGCAGGTGCCAAGATATTTTCTTGCTAAATTTTCGAACCCTGGAAATCGATAATAGGGGAAAATGGCTTATGGTTAACACTTGACCTAACTTAACCTAATGGCTTATGTTTAACACTTGACCACGGTGCATAGTGAGAAATTGCTACAAAAATTAAGCACTTTTTAAGCACCTTAACCAAAAAAAATTAAACACCTTTGTACAGTAAAACCTGTACTAAACAGAATCTAAAGGGACCAGAAAAATTTTCCGCTTTAAACTGGATTCCATTTCATATAGTGTCCATTTTAAACAGGTTTTACTGTACATACATGCATACGTAGACCCAAGTATTTTTCTAAGCATATGTTTTCTATTTCATAATAATGCATAGTTTTTATTGAAAAATATAAAATATATGTTTTTTTTTTTTAATTTTAAATACTTATTTCTGTATTTGCACAACATCCTCGATTGTAAAATAAATAATGTATTTTTGGTTTGACAAAAAATAAAAAAAATACAAATTGTCATATCAAAAAATTAAGTCGACTTTTATAAGATTAATAATAAAAATCTTTGACCTTTTTCAACATTTCTTAAAATTAACAAATTACCAGTTAACTTGCCTCTTCGGGATAACCATTCCATTCGGGACGCCCATTGTTGAAGAAAGAGGGAGCGGAAAAAAAAGTTAATTAATAGTCCAGTAATAATAATAGTCATAACGAAAAGTTTGGGAAAAAAAAAAAGCATTAAATCATATAGTTTTGAAAATTGGTGCACATGTTTGCGAGAGGCTTCTTTTGAACATACTAAAAGTGCTCGGTCCTGAGAGGAGAACTCGCGCCAGCATCTTGGATTTCATCCCCATTTTTTAGTTTTTCTTGAATATCTCGAATTAACTCAATTACTATTCAATTTGTAAATTTAATGTAATCAGTAAATTAAAGAGCATAAAATTCCCTAAAAATACATGCCTTGATGTTTCTACCATCTTTAATAATTTCCAAGGTAACGGGTCTCAAAGTTGGCTGCCACTTTGGATTTTATCCCCCTTTTTACAATTTTCTTGAATATCTCGAAAACTATCTAATTTTTGAATCACACGCGATACAACAAATTAAAGAACGTAAAATTCTCTACAAAAGAGTGTTTTTATTTATCTTCTAGATTTAATTGTTTCTGAGATAATGAGCTTCAAAGTTTGTTACCATCTTGGTTTTTATTCACCCCCATTTTTAGTTTTTCTTAAATATCTCGGAAACTGTTAAAACTAGAAGAAAAATAAAAGCATGCATTTGTAGGGAATTTTACGATCATTAATTTTTTGTATTACATGTAATTGAAAATTGAATAGTTTTTGAGATATTTACGAAAAACTAAAAAGTAGGGGGGGAAATTCAAGACAGTGGTAGAGTTTAAGACCCATTATCTTGGAAACTATCAAAGCTAGAAAAAAATAAAAGCATGCATGCATATGTAGGTACTCACGGTCATTAATTTACTGTATTACTTGTAACTGAAATGTGGATAGTTTTTGAAATATCCAAAAAAGACTAAAAAAGGGGGGTGAAATCCAAGACGGCAGCAAACTTTGAGACCAATTATCTCAGTAACCATTAAAAAGAATAATAAATGCATGAATTTGTAGGGAATTTCATGCTTTTTAATTTGTTATATCAATTGTAATTGATTGAGATATTCATAAAAATTTTAAAGGGGGATGAAATCCAAGATAGGGGCACGAACTCCCCCCCCCCCCAGGACTGGGGACTTTTATTATGTTCATCAGGAGCCCCTCACAAGCATGTGTACCAATTTTCAAAACTATACAATTTAATGTTTTTTCACCCCCATTTTGGGCCTTCCTTGACTGGACTATAACCGTTATCTTAACATGTGTTAACCCTTGGATCTATCTCGCCCTGTATTCCTTTTGTCAGTTTTTTTCCCGTTCTAGATACATCCGGTATTCTTTTCTTGACACATCCAGTAAACAAAGTTTTAATACTATGCTTTCGATCTATCGTATACAACTTCTGGGCAAACAAAAACTTCTTGAAAAAATTAAGCACTTTTTAAAGATCTTTTTCTCACAACTAAGCACTTTTAAGGTGCTTAAAAATGATTTTCAAATTTAAGCACTTTTCATGACATTACGCACCCTGTTGACCGGCGCCTTTTCCACTAGGCGCCCTTGTGCACCGCACGACCTTGCACATATGGACAGTATACGGGCCCGATTCCATCCTACCTATTAGAAGTTCATCAAAATAGGAATTTACTTCTAGTAATTTTACTTTATTCATTCAATTTTCGTCTGTGTTTGTCATTGACATGTTCTGCAATTCTTTGAAGCAATCGCAAAATGATGAGAGTTTCTCATTATTGGAATTAAGATATTTAAAATATTATAAATATACATAAAAGTATTAATGTTCTTTTAAATATACAAATAATTAAAAAATCAATTTTACTTAATATTAATTTTTTTCATTTAAAATGTGAAAAATAATTTACAATTAAAAAGTGAAATGTTTTTAAAAATCTGGTATTCGGCTTGAAATGTGGCCAAATATTCAGTATTCAGCCAATTCACTATTTGTTATATCCCTAGTTCAAAAATCTTCAACAGTTACACAATTATTTTGTACTATCTTGAATTGCATATATTTCATTTTCAATATACAGATACTGTTATATAATTAAAACTCTTTAATTAGATTCCTTTTTCAGGTGAAATAATCCAAAAGCAAAATGAAAATCAAAGCAAATGACTGAAATAAAAAAAATACACAAAACTGCTGTTAAAAAAAAGAGAAGATATTTCGGTAAATTATTAAAATAAATCAGAATTTGTTAAAATCAAATCTTTTTCCAGTACTATTCCATTAGCAGGGCCCCAATCATTGCAAGGCTTCAATGTAGGCACCAAGATTTGGCAAGCTTTTGTTTGGGGTTGCAATAACATATTAGTACCCTTTTCCCCTATGAAAAACACTGTTACTGATAAATATATCTACAATGGTCATATTGCTCAACTCAAAATTCAGGACAGACAAATGAATCAAATAGTTGAGTAACTGATTAGATTATCATCCTAGTATGGATCTATACTAAGGATAATTGAATCAACAATTTGAAGAAGGTAATGAATCCAACAACTGTCTTCTTTTTGGGGAAAAAAACACCTTCTTATTCTTCTTATTTATTGTTTTCTTTAACCAAACTTTTATATGAAATTCTTTGCATGGGTGGTTTACTGACTAAGTGAAGCAAGATCCTATTTTAACTCGCCTGTTTGAATGCAAGTTAGTTACACAATCGCAACCAAGCATATTGCTTAATTTTGGCTTGAATATTCCTTGAAGTCATTAAAAACAACATATATGAAAGGATTTTCATTTTTTTTTTAAATTCCATTTCCAGATGGCGGCCATTTTAATGGTTTCAATGCTCCGCAAGCGAATTTGGTAGCATTAAAACATTTTAGTCTCTTTGGTATTTATATGGAAAATATATTTAATGAATTCGCCCTGATATATCGAATTTTAATAATTTCACCAAGAGAAATATTTTGCTTTTATTTCAAAGTAGAATTACGATGCATCTCCAAATATCGATATTCAAGCCACACTTATAAAACAGAATGCTTTATATTTTGGAGTTTGTCTTAGTGGCATCTTGAATTTCTCAGCTAAACCACGAAAAAAAAAAAATTCAGTAAACATTGTTTAGTTTTTAGAGCTTCTTGATGGCAACTCTGGACTTTATCACATATTTAATTTAAAATATAGTCAACATGAAGATTATATTCTAAATAAGTGGCCTACCTGTGGAATTGTCAAAACATACTTAATCAAAGGACTTTGACATCAAGTAAGACTATCTCCAAACATTTTTTAACATACAGACACATGCACATTTATTCGATACAAGATTATGGCCAATGGTAGCTAGTAGGAACGTAACGAATAGTAATTTAACTGAATAGCCAAATACAGAAAAAGCTTAACTAACCGGCATGCTCGGGAAATTCCGAGTTCCGCATACCTGAAAAGTCTAGATAGTTGAGTGTGACGGGAAAAATGGGGGGGGGGGGCTGAGTAAATTGTAGCCTTCTTTTTAAAACATTTTTTCAGCCAAATAATTTGTTTTTGTCATTTTGAAATGTGCATTAAATATAATACTTTTCTATCTTCCATAATTTTGAAAAGATTTTTGGAAAACTTAAAAGTGTTAAAATTTTTTTGCTTTTTTTTTCAAATAAATCATCTTATAAGCTGCTTAACTATGTTTTGTTGCTTTATTTATTTGATCTAATGCATTATTTAATTATTGTTGTACAATCATTTTTAAAATGCCTCTTCACAAAAAAATAGATGATCAGGAATTACCTCGATCCAGGGGTAATTCCTGATCACTGAAAATTTAAAATGTTTCAAATTCTATTTTAATTTTCAAAGTAAAGAAAGTTGCATGGGACTCATCTCATAAGTCATCAAACTTTCACCAAAAATTAAAATTTTACCTTGAACAGTTTTTACACAAAATAAATGTTTGCATTTTTTTGATCAGGAATTACTCCAGGTCACCCTAGTTAAAAAAAAAAAATGTTAACACCTTCATGTATTTTTGTAGCATTTTAAATATTTTAATTCCAGTAATAAGAAATCCACTTCATTTTGGGATTGTTTCAGAAGATATAAAAGAGTCATCATGTCAATGGCAAAGTCAGAAGAAAATTCAGTGGATAAATTAAAATTATTTGAAGTATAATTGGGATGAAGTGTCCACTTAATTGTGGAGGAAAAGAAAAAAAAAAAAGGATGTAGGAAAAATTTCCAAATTTAGAAAGAAAATCTTTCATCTCCTGTAAATACAGTATATAGTGAGCACTTGTTTTCTGAAGCTGATAATATGCATGAAACCAAATGGAACAAACTTCTTCCTGAATATGCTGAAAAATAATTGTTCTTGCATGGTAATTTCAAGCTTTACAAAGATAAATGATGTGTAACATTATTAAATACACTTATGCACTATGCAACTTAAAATTGGGGAAATGTCAGATTAGTATTATTCATTTTATTTTGGATAATATATGTACTGAAATGTAATTCTGCAATAATCTTCATTAAATATATTTAAAAAAAATTACTATCCTGAATTTATTCAGCAGAATATCTGTTTGGTTATTCGGCCAGACTAAATATTTGGCAAACAGGCTGAATACCAGATATTGACCTAATAATTCATTACATCCTAATTTATACTTAGAAAGAGGTTCTATGGAATTTTGAAGAGTGCTACTCACTGCAACTCGGAATAGCTCAAACTTGAGTCGAGATTTCATAGAAAGGCAATAAATAGGTTTTCAGAAGCCAATTTGTTATAGGTATTATTTAACATTTTCTTTTTTAAAAAAAATCTTTAGTTGTAGAGGATAATTGACATTGTGATAAGGAAAAGTCATCAAATATTACGAAAAAAGAAAAATCAACTTTCGGAATAACTGTAGGGCACAAATCAACAAGTCACCATTGGTTGTAACCACCCATTTAATATGCAATAAGAACTACTTTTAACCACTAAAAATAATGCAATTCAGCAATGACATTAGTTCAAGAATTATTAACATCAAGCTCAACTATAATAGAGGTAAGAGTTACAAGGATGAGAAATGAATCTACTGATTAAGTCAATTTGGAGACTCTAGTGACAATCTATACTTATAAAAGGCAATCTTTGTGTGTGTGCGATGTCCAGACGAATCTATCGCACTTACAGCCACGAAATTTGGAACACAGGTAGTTATAATTGTGACTCAATGCACCTTGAAGCCAGAATTTTAAAATTTAAACTAGAAATTTTTTATTTAATGTTTTGTGTTGTTTTGGGTCATTTCTGGCATGTTTACGGCTGTGGTATCTTTTCTAATGATCGTTGAAAAACAATCAATGTACCATCGGATAGAATAAACAATTTTTGTTCTAATGAAGTTTGTTTTGAATTTCCAACATAAATTTACTGAATTTTGAGAAATTTTTAAATAATAGTCACTTTTCATTTATATTTTTAACTTTCAATTCTTATTTTCATGCATCCAACGTTCTAATAATGCTGTCAATTTCAATTTTTTTAGGTATAAACAGGAATATTTATCCCTGTTTCAAAACAAGATTAAAATATTGTTACAAAACTATAAATTCGTTCCCTGAGATGCTAATCTTGGCGACAAACTTGGCGACTTGGCGACAAATTTGGCGAC